>CM057473.1:1245000-1667500 GCA_030035585.1 Dugong dugon | reverse complement strand
GACATTGCTTAACAACCCCACAACATGTCAACCCTCTCCCTTCTAGACTTTTTTTTTTTGGTGAAAATATACATAGCCAAAAATACACACCATTTCAAAAATTTCTACATGCACAGTTCAGTGACATCAACTACACTCTTCCAATTGTGCTGCTATTCTCACTTTAGATGAAGGCTTACAGAACAAAACAGTTTCTCATTTAACAGTTAGTACACATGTTGCCCTATGACAATGGTTAACAACCTCACAACACATCAACACTATCCTTACTCAAACTTGGGTTTCCTATCACCAGTTTTCCTGTCCCCTTCTGCCTTCTGGCCCTTTTCCCTGGACTGCTGTGCCTCATTAGTCCCGTTTGTTTTTATGGGGCTGTCCATTCCCTGGCTGAATGGTGAACCTCGGAAATGAATTCACCACTGAGCTAAAAGGGTGTCTGGGGGCCATACTCTCGAGATTTCTCCAGTCTCCTTTAGGCCAGTAAATCTGGTCTTTTTTTTATGAGATAGAATTTTGTTCTACATCCTTCTCCAGCTCTGTCCAGAACCCTTGTTGTGATCCTGGTCAGAGCAGTCAGTGGTGGTATCTAGCTGTAGTGAACTCAGTCTGGTGGAGGCCTTGGTAGCTGTGGACAATTAGTCCTTTGGACTAATCTTTTCCTTGTATCCTGTTCTCTTCATTCACCCTTGCTCCCAAAGGGATGAGACCAGTGGAGTATCTTAGATGGCTGCTCACAGGCTGTTAAGACCCCAGACGCTACTCACCAAGGTAGAATGTAGAACATTGTCTTTATAAACTGTGTCATGCCAACTGAGCTAGATGTTCTCCGAGACCATGGTCCTCACAGCCCTCCACCCAGCAATTCAGTCCCTCAGGGAGTTTGGATGTGTCTATGGGGCATCCATGACCTTTCCTTGTACAAGTTGTGCTAGTTGCCCCTGTATTGTGTACTGTCTCACCCTTCACCCAAGATACCACATATCTATTGCTTATTTAGTATATCCCCCCACCCCTCCCATCCCTGGTAACCAACAAAGATTGTTACATTTTGTGTGTGAACTTTTTCATGGGTTTTTACAGTAGAGGTCTCGTACAATATTTGTCCTTTTGTGATTGACTTATTTCACTCAGCATAATGTCCTCCAGTTTCATCCATGTTATGAGATGCTTCACAGATTCATCATTGTTCTTTCTCGTTGCATAGTACTCCATTGTGTGTATGTACCATAGTTTGTGTATCCATTCATCTGTTGATGGGCATCTAGGTTGTTTCCATCGTTTTGCTATTGTGAACAATGCTGCCATGAATATAGGTGTGCATATGTCTATTCGAGTGACGACTCTTATTTCTCTAGGATATATTCCTAGGAGTGGGATTGCTGGATCGAATGGTATGTCCATTTCTAGCTTTCTGAGGAAGCGCCATATCAGTTTCCAAAATGGTTGTATCATTTTGCATTCCCACCAGCAGTGCATAAGAGTTCCGATCTCCCCGCAGCCCCTCCAGCATTTGTTATTTCCAGTGTTTTTGATTCGTGCCAGTAATGCTGGGGTGAGATGGTATCTCATTGTGGTTTTAATTTGCATTTCTCTAACGACTAGTGTTGGTGAGCATTTCCTCATGTGTCTGTTGGCCATTTGAATGTCTTCTTTGGTGAAGTGTCTGTTCATTTCCTTTGCCCATTTTTTAATAGGATTATTTGTCTTTTTGTTGTAGAGGTGTTGGATTTTCTTGTAGATTATGGAGATTAGACCTTTGTCTGACTTGTACTGTCCAAAAATTTTTTCCCAGTCTGTAGGTTCTCTTTTTACTCTTTTGGTGAAGTCTTTTGAAGAGCATAGGTGTTTGATTTTTAGAAGATCCCAGTTATCTAGCTTATCTTTTAGGGTTTGGGCATTGAGGGTTATGGTTTGTATCCTGTTAATGCCGTGTATTAAGGCCTGAAGTGTTGGTCCTATTTTTTCTTCTATGAACTTCATAGTTTTAGGCTTTATGTTCAGGTCTTTGATCCATTTTGAAGTAGTTTTTGTATACGGCGTGAGGTATGGGTCCTGTTTCATTTTTTGCAGATGGATATCCAGTTTTGCCAGAACCATTTGTTAAAAGGACTGTCTTCTCCCCATTTGATGGACTTTGGGCCCTTGTCGAAGATCAGGTGACCGTAGGTGGATGGATTTATATCTGGATTCTTAATTCTGTTCCATTGGTCAATGTATCTGTCGTTGTACCAGTACCAGGCTGTTTTGACTACTGTAGCTATACAGTAGGTTCTGAAGTCAGGTAGTGTGAGTCCTCCAACTTTATTCTTCTTCTTCAGTAGTGCTTTACTTATTCAGGGCTTCTTCCTTTTCCATATAAAGTTAATGATTAGTTTTTCCATCTCTTTGAAGAATGTTGTTGGTATTTGGATCGGGATTGCATTGTATTTGTAAGTTTCTTTGGGTAGAATTGTCATTTCATAGTGTTGAGTCTGCCTATCCATGAGCATGGTATGTTTTTCCATTTATGTAGATCCCTTTGGGTTTCTTGCATTGTAGTTTTCTTTGTGTAGGTCTTTTATATCCCTGGTCAGATTTATTCCTAAGTATTTTATCTTTTTAGGGGCTATTATAAATGGTATTGTTTTCCTGATTTCCTTTTCATCGTTCTCCTTATTGGTGTATAGGAATCCAACTGATTTTTGAATGTTTATCTTGTATCCTGCTACTCTGCTGAATCTTTCTGTTAGTTCCAGTAGATTTCTCGTGGAGTCTTTAGGGTTTTCTATGTATAGTATCATATAATCTGCAAACAGGGACAGTTTAACTTCTTCATTACCAGTTTGGATGCCTTTTATTTCTTTTTCTTGCCTTATTGCTCTAGCTAGAACTTCCAGCACAATGCTAAATAGGAGTGGTGATAAAGGGCATCCTTGTCTTGTTGCTGTTTTCAAGGGGAATGTTTTCAGCCTCTCTCCATTAAGAATGATGCTGGCCATTGGTTTTGCATAGATGCCCTTTATTATGTTGAGAAATTTCCCTTCTATACCTATTTTATTGAGAGTTTTTGTCAGGAATGGGTGTTGGACTTTGTCAAATGCCTTTTCTGCGTCAATTGAGATGATCACATGATTCTTTTCTTTCTTTTTATTTATGTGGTGGGATAATCCCCCTTTTGATAAGCTTCAAGTCAGCTGGATGAGGGCAGTGGTGGTTCAGTGGTAGAATTCCTGCCTTTCGTGAAGGAGATCCAGGTTCAATTCCTGGCCAAAGTACCTCATGCACAGCCACTACCTTTCTGTCACTGGAGCCTTGTGTGTTGCTGTGATGCTGAACAGGTTTTAGTGGCACTTCCAGACTAAAACAGACTTGGAAGAAAGGCGTGGAGACCTACTTTTGAAGAATCAGTCAATGAAAATCCTATGGATCACCATGGTCTGATCCCGTTGTGCATGGGGTTGCCATGAGTCAGGGAATAACACGACCACAAGTAACAACAAAGCAACGTCAACTGATGAAGTCAGTCCATCCCGGGATAGTCTTCCTAATTTACAGTCAACTAATTAGGAACCTTAATTACATATACAAAATCTCTTAACTTTGCCATAGAATGTAATCCAGTTATGAAGCGATATTCCATCATATTCACAGACTAACACCAGGGACTGAGAACCTTAGGGCCTTCTTAGAATTCTGTCTGCGACAGATGAGTCTGATGATCTGAGATGGCCATTCCAAAGAAGTTCGCCTTATCCATACGGAATCCATGGGTTGAAGTCAGAAATGGTATTGCCGAGCCTCTTGGGGAGAGGAGTGCCCAAACCACACCATAGCATTGGCTGTCTGCTACATATGTTCTTGGCAAGCTTCCCTGAGACACTTCTACTTCTAATCCTTAGACTCAAACTCCTGTGGAACTGGAAGATACAGCATTTCCGTGAAGGCCACTTGATTTGATTCCCATGTTCCTCTGACAAAGCAGGAGTTTGTTGACCTTCAAGTCTTGGCACCAATGTATCTATTTACTCAGGCTTTTGCCAGAGGGTGGGGTGAGAGGGTGGAGAAGAAGGAAGGATTCTTTTGCAGTTGATCAATGAAGTGCTTTGTTATGGTTTCGCTCCCTGTTGTCCAGGTGGCCAAGTGTCTCAGGTACAAGGTAGGTAGGTTTCCCCCCGTTGGCCTTCCGTATTTTAAGCCCAAAAGTCAAGTGTAAAGATTAAGCATAAAAAAATAGCCACAGCTGAGACTGAAGGGACCCGGGAAGACATGGCCCCTGGCCTGTCTGTTAGCCCAGGACAGAAACCGTTCCTGAAGCCAGCTCTTCAGACAAAGATCACACTGGACTGTGGGACATAAAATGATACTTGTTAAGAGTGTGCTTCTTAGCTCAAGTAGATACATGAGACTCAATGGGCAGCTCCTATCTGGAGGCGAGATGAGAAGGCAGAGAAGGTCAGGAGCTGGTTGAATCGACACGGGAAGTCGGGTGGAAAGGAGGAGTGTGCTGTCACAATATAGGGAGAGCAGCTAGGGTCACATAACAATGTGTGTATAAATTTTTGTACGAGAGACTGACCTGAATTGTAAAACTTTCACCTAAAGCACATACACAAAAAAAGCCACGGTTTCTCCTGTGGTAGAAAGGTTGCCTTTAGAAAGAAACGAATAGAAAAACTCCATGGAGTTTGGAAAAATGAAGACACCCGTTATTCTCTATTCTCTTTGAATTTCATTCTGGGTCGTTCATCAACACTTCTTTGACAGTTTTGTGTCTCTGGCTGCAGGACTCATTGTCTGTCTTTTGGCCAGGGATATTTCTAGCTTATCCATCCAAACATGCACAGTCTTCCATGTGGCAAGTGTTGTGGGTAATGGGGTTGATTTCTCTTACTGTGGCAGGGCAGGAGTCACAGGCCCGTGGGTTTTAAACCATGGGAAAGTGAAATCTTAGTCAAGAGAGGAATGCTGAGTTGGGGGATGGAGGGAAAACCGTGCCTTGGGGTTTGTGTGCCTAAGAACCAGGGAAGGCCTCAATGTGCAGTGGTTACCACCCCAGACGTCGCGTGCCAGACCCTGCTCCTCAGACTCTTGCTGCCAAAAGAGGTGTTTGATCTATGTAATCTCCAGGGAGCAGTCCCTGAGTGGTGTCAAGGATTAATGCACTTGGCTGCTAATGAAAATTTGGAGGTTCAAGTCCACTCAGAGGTACCTTGGAAGAAAGACCTGGTGATCTACTTCTGAAAAGTCAGCCACTGAAGACCCAATGGAGCGCAGTTCTATTTTGACACAGTGGGCTCGCCATGAGTCAGAATTGACTCAATAGTAACTGGTTTAATTTCTAGGGAGGAGTTCCTGGATGGTGCAGGCAGTTAATGTGCTCAGCTGCTAACTGAAAGGTTGGCAGTTCAAGTCTACCCAAAGACACCTCAGAAGAAAGACCTGCTGATCTATTTCTGAAAAACCGGCATTGAAAACCCTAGGGAGCACAGTTCTACTCTGACACATACAAGGTCACCATGAGTTGGCGTCCACTCAGTGGCAAGTGATTACTGGTTAAACTTCAGGCTTCTTTTCAGCAGTAAAATTCTCTGATTCTATAAAGCGATCAATCCTCCACACAGCCTGTGTAGCTACGACGTGACTTTCCAGCTTTCACCGAGACAACACCTCCCAACAAATGGTGATCATCCCGTGTCAGGAAGAGCTGGAAGGAGGTGGGCCCGCAAGTCTGGGCTGGTTTACCGGTTTTCCCCAGGAGACCATCTCCTGGGGAGAGGTGCTGAATAACGTAATGTCACTATCTTTTTAAAAAATTAATTAAAAAATTAAAAACATTATTTACTATTCTTATTCTTGGGTTTTTATGTTCTGGGAACAGAAGGATTTTTTTTTTTTTTTTAATAAGCACAATCAAGGCATGCGGATTCTGTTCTCAGGAGCTCATTGCAATGTTGAATGAATATCCCTGCTAAGAAATGAATGTACAATTTCAGCCAGAGTCTATCTGCACAGATGCAGTGATTTCTATCTTTGCTAATAAGAACATTTTCTGAGGACTCTGGGTGTCCCAGCTAATGTGATCTACAGAGAGGAGCTTGTTCCCACCTGCCCTGGGGACCAGACCCAAGAAACACTCTCCAAGAGTGCAGTGCGGGGTTTGACTTCACTCTAGACAGTGAAATGAAACCGAAATTGCTGAAATGGTGTGGCATCTCCCCTCCAGGAGATCTTGAAAAGGAAGAGTCTCATCTCTCCGAGACGTCTTTGGGTGGCCCTGTCTGGTGGCCCAGGATGGCTTAGATCACCTATCAAAGTCCCTTGAATTCCATTGATAATACTTTTCTTTGAAAGAGGTTCTAGCTGATATTTCTGAGAAGTCTGAAGGTCCATTTCCATTTTTCAACAGGAGAAGTATTAGAAATGTAAATTTGAAATGTTACCTTCTAGGGAGCCACCACTTAGCAACGCAGGGGCCTTTGGGATGTGGAAGACCACCATAGAAGTCCTTGTGGCATTGACCTGGTGGTTTGGGCCTGGGTAGCACCGTAGTGATTCGACACCTCATACATTTTGGGGTTACTCTCGAGATCACAAAGAGCCTTCCCAGTGAGCCGGGTGAAGTCTGCCAGTCCTGGCTCCCTCCCACACTGTGCAGCTAATAAAGGAAGTTTGGACTAGAGCTCAGAGCCTGGTGAAAGATTAATGCCTGGAGCTAATTTCTTCTGAAACATTGTGATGTCAGGAGAATCGCAGTTCCCACCTACCAAGCACTCACCTCCCTCCTCCTCATTCTGAAACTTTCTGGGCTACCATGTTGCGTGGGTGTGTGCGTGTACAGTAAGCTCCCCAAAGACGTGAATTCCAGATCCGTACCTTCATAAGGGGAATGGAGAGGGAAATTGAAGTGGATGAGAACCAAGGAACGGGGGAGGGTTTAGAATAGGTGGGAGCAGCAGGATTACTCCAACAGTTGGATTTTAATCAGGGGATCTCTGTAAAGAACAGTGTATCCTTTGTTGAGCAGAAAATAAAAATGCAAAACAGAAGCCAGTAATCAAACAAACAAACAAAAAAATAAACCCACTGCTGTTGAATCAATTCAGGCTCATAACGACTCTATAGGACTGAGTAGAACTGCCCCACAAGGTCTCTAAGCCTGTAATCTTTACAGAACAGACTGCCACATCTTTTTTCCGTGGAGCACCTGGTGAGTTCAAACCACCAACCTTATGGATAGCAACTGAGCACTTTAACCACTGCACCACCAGTGCTCTTTAGAAGCCAGTAGAGATCTAACACATAGAACAATCAATAGGGTAATTTCAGGAAGATGTGTGCACAGTTACTGTTTTAACTTTGTAGAGACAGTGTATGTTGCTCTCTTTGGCACTGTCTCCAGCCTACCCAGAAGTCAATGCTGAAAATTTTGGGTTAATTTGAGCACTTAATTACCACAAGCAGTAAGACCACAGTGCTTTCACTGTTCTGATGAACTCTTAAGGTAATAAAAACCAGTTGCCTTTCGGTTGATCCCAACTCATGGCGATTCCACGTGTTTCAGAGTAGAACTGTGCTCCATAAGATTTTCAACCGCTGACTTTTCAGAAGTAGATTACCAAGCCTTCCTTCTGAGGTGCCTCTGGGTGAATCAAACTTCCAACCTATTGGTTAGCAGCCGAGCCCCTTAACTGTTTGCACCACCCAGGAATTCCCCTAAGATAATAGAAAGGGTTATTTAGGGATAAAGCATTTCCCCGTTTGCAAAGGCCTTCAGAGGTGGCTCAGTTTACTGTGGGTGAGGAGCGGAAGTATTGGTCAGTGTGGATGCTGAGGTTACCAAACAGTTGGAGAAGTTTCCTTAAGACCAATCCTCACCTAGGCTTTCCATTCCCCATCAACACCACATGGCTCTGCTGTTTGCCAAGAGCCGGCAGCCTTCTTTCTGCCGGGATCTTTTGTACCTGGGACTCAGGACAGCGGTGCCAAAGAGCTGTATGACGTGGAGTAAGTCACTCGATGTTGCTGAATCGCAGTTTCCTCATCTGTAAAATAGACAAACAAACACTTTTCCTACCTGAGTCTTGGAACTGTTATGAGAATGTACACAGCAGTCCATGAAAACATGAAAAGCTTAGTAAATAAAAGCAAAGATTGTGAGGTTTTCTTCCTGGTTATTGGGTTGGTTTTTGTGCACAATACATATTTTCCATTGGAAGCAATTGATGCCAAATGCAGAGCCATCAACAGGAGGAGAATTTGCCTGGGAAGAGAGTTGTCAGGGTTAAAGAAACAGGCCCTGGGAGGCAGAACTGCCTGGTGGGCAGGGAGCTAGGCAGGGAGTCCAGCTGCTTCTGGCTGTGAGGCCTCGGGCAGGCCACCTCAGTCACCTGTGACCTTTTTCTCCCCAAGACTGAGAAGACTCGTCCTGAGTTTCTGACACTGTGCGTGTAAATGGAAGTGAAATGATTTGGACCTTGTCTAAGATACAGTGCTTTGTTGGTGTTTGTTGTCCTGAGTCAGCTCGGACTCCTGGGGACCTTAAGCGTAACAGAAGGAAACGTCACCTGTTACGCACCATCTTCACGCTCGTCGGCATGGTGAACCCATTGTTGTGGCTGTTGCGTCAACCCCCCTCATTTTTGTTGGCCCTCTGCTTTACCAACCATGAGGTCCTTTTTCCAGCAACTGATTTTCCTGATGACGTGTCCGAGGTAAGCAAGTCAAAGTCTCACCATCCTCACTTATAAGGAACATTCTGGTTGTATTTCCTCTAGATGATGTGTTTATTTTATCGGCAGTCCGTAGTGTGTTCGGTATTCCTTGCCAACACCCAATTCAAGCGCATCTTCTTCTGTCTCCCTTTCTCATCGTCCAGTTTTCACATGCAGATGAGGTGATTGAAAAGACTGTGACTCGGGTCAGACGCCCCGTAGACCTCAAAGTGATATCTTTGCTTTTTAAAACTTTCAAGAGATCTTTTGCAGCAGATTTGACCATTGCAATAGATTGTTTGAGTTCTTGACTGTTGCTTGCATGGACGTTGATTGTGGATCCAAGCAGAATGAAATCACTGAAAATTTCAGTATCTTCTCCATTTATCATGATGTTGTTTATCGGTCCAGTTGTGAGGATTTTTGTTTTCTTCATGTTAAGGTATAATCCATACTAAAGGCTATAATGTTTGACCTTCATCAGTAAGTGCTAGGGAGTTCTATACTACTTCAAAATATTTTTAATGTGAACTGCCTAGCTGTGTCCCAGCTGGCCTGTGTCCCTAATAAACCTCCTAAAGAAGACCCCTTGACGGGGAGCCCAGGAGGAGTCTCCTCTGGGTCAGGGTTGGTTCTGAAGTCATAACTGGACACGTGGCACCCACCCCAGTCTGGCTCACTTCCTCTAGTCTAGAACACACACGAGGGCCTTGAAGGCATAAAGCATGTTTCTGTCTTCCTGGTTTGGGCTGTTACCCAGTTCGTCATCTAGATTGTGAGCTACTATTAAAAACAGTCACAAATCTCTAGAAAAATCAGGCACTACATAGCAGCCGAGACTACATAAGATAACTCTTAGGAAACCACTTTAAAAACTGCAAAGTAAAACACAAATGTTAACTATGTTGAGGGTTATCAGGTTGCCACTGACTTTCCGAATTACTTTAACTTCAGCCCGGAGGAGAGATAAGCAGTGTTTAAGAGACTGTGGTTAAAGCTAAACAACAACAGCCCTCCTTTTAACTTGCTCACAGCTGAGAACTACACCACACTCATCTCCCCGGGCTGAGTTTTGCAAAGATGTGCTTTTCAAAAAGTGTGTGTCAAGGGATCTAGGCCCTGAAGGATGCTGACTGTATTTATGAAGCAAGAGTGTCAGGCTTCTCAATGGCAACATCCCAAGGATGACTAAGCTTTTATCTCAGCAGCTGGCAGGGTGGAGGGTGGGCAACAGCTGAGACCGTAGCAATGCTGACTCAACACAAAAGTGAAGGGGTCTGGCATGAAACAAGCTTAGTGGCAGTGTCAATCAGGCCATGGTCCTCATTTGCACATTTTAAAAAACAGTTGCAGTCAAGTCGATCCCAACTCACGGTGACCCAATGTGTGTCAGGCTGGAATTGTGCTCCACAGGGTTTTCAATGACTGATTATTCAGAAGAACACCAGGCCTTTCTTCCAAGGTATCTCTGGGTGGACTTGAACCTCCAGCCTTTAAGTTAGCAGCCGAGCATGTTAATTATTTGCACCACCCAGGGACTCCCATTTACATGTTATCTTCTAAAGACAGCCACAGGGAACATGGCTTTTCATCTATCTCTCTGTAGGTCAGTATTCCATGTGCAGATATGAAACCAATCCTGGTAATTCTCCCCCACTTTAAGGAGTTCAAGGACTGACATCTCTTCACATACACTGTCACTTGTGATGATCCCATGTTGAGGGAGAAACCCTACTTGGTGAAGAACCAAATCCATACCAACTCACATGGGAAAGTATGTTGAGCATCCTTGAGCAGAGGGTGGGACTGGGCACCCAGCAATGAACAGGTAGCTTCATAGCTTCTATATGAAGAGGAACGAGGTATCAGGACTCATTGACAACCTGTGATATGCAGATGACACAACCTTGCTTCCCAAAAGTGAAGATGACTTTAAGACTTACGGATGAAGGTCACAGACTACAGCCTTCAGTGTGGATTACACCTGAATGCAAAGAAAACAAAAATCCTCACAACTAGGCTGACAAACAACATCATAATAAATGGAGAAAAAAATTGAAGTTGTCAACAATTTCATTCTACTTGGATCAACAATCAACGTCCATGGAAGCAGCAGTCAATAACTCAAACGACGCATTGCATTAGGCAAATCTGCTGCAAAAGATCTCTTTAAAGTTTTTAAAAAAGCAAAAATGTCACTCTGAGGACTGAGGGGCGCCTGACCCAGGCCATGGTCTTTTCAATCACCTCATATGCATGCGAAAGCCGGACAATGAAAAGGAAGACAGAAGAATTGATGTAAATTGTGGTGTTGGCAAAGTATATTGAATATACCATGGATTGCCAGAAGAACAAACAAATCAGTCTTAGAAGAAATACAACCAGAATAGTCCTTAGAATTGAAGGTGGCACTTACTTTGGACAAGTCATCCAAAAAGACTGGTAGCTAGAAAAGGATATCGTGTTTGGTAAAGAAAAGGGTCATTGAAAACGAAGGAAACCCTCAGTGAGATGGATTGACACAATGGCCATAACAGTGGACTCAGACATACTGAAGATCACAAAGACAGCACAGGACCAGGCAGCATTTTGTTCTGTTATACGTAAGGCCACTAAGAATCAGAGCCAAGTCGACGGCAGCTAACGACAGAGCAGAGGCGATCTGGTCCTCTCGTATGAAACATTGGCCATTGAACCAACACTGGACACAGTTACTACTCTTGCTTCCTAAGTAAGTGTTAAAACACAAAGATGTCACTTTGAGGATTAAGGTGTGCCTGACTCAAGCCATGTATTTTCAATTGCCTCGTATGCGTATGAGGGCTGGACAATGAATAAAGATGACAGAAGAAGAATCGATGCCTTTGAATTATGGGGTTGGCAAAGAACATTGAATATGTCATTGACGGATGAACAGAAGAATGCACGAATCTGTCTTGGAAGAAGTACAGTCATAACGCTCCTTAGAAGTGAGGATGGTGAGACTTGGTCTCACATACTTTGCCCATGTTACTAGGAGGGACCAGTCCCTGGAAAAGGACATCATGCTTGGTAAAGTAGAGGGTCAGTGAAAAAGAGGAAGATCCTCTATGCGATGGATTGACACAGTGGTTGCAATGATGATCTTAAACATAGAAATGATTGTGAGGATGGCACAGGACTGGGCAATGTTTCCTTCTGCTGTCCATAAGGTTGCTGTGAGTTGGAACTAACTCAATGACACCTACCAACAACAATGTTTTCAAGGTTCATCCATGTTGTAGCAGGTATCAGGACTTCATTTATCTTGTGGCTGAATCATATTACATCGTATGGATATACCATATTGTGTTTATCTATTCATCTGTTGATGGACATTTAGGTTGTTTCCACCTTTTGGGTATTGTGAATAGTGCTGCAGTGAACATTGGTGTACAAGTGTCTGTTTCTCCAGGATGGGAATTTTAGACTGTTTGTGCTTAGATAATTTTAGAGCTAAAAGTGACATTGGCTATCGTACAAGGCAAATTTCAGAAGAGAAAGCCCAGAGACCTTAAGTTACTTGCTCTTGGTCCCTGTGGCAGAACTGGGACTAGTATCCAGACCCTCTGATTCATAGATGAAGGACCATTTATCCAAGACGATGTTCTCAAAGTGTGGTCCCTGGACCAACAGCATCAGCACCACCCGGGAACTTGTTAGGAATGCACATTCTTGGGTTCCACTGCAGACTCACTGAATAGAAACCCTGAAGAGGGGGCCCCGCAATCTGTGTTTGAACAACCCCCTAGGGAATGCTGTGGGTTGTTAAAATTTGAGAAGCACTGTTTTATGAGATGCCAAACCAAGCCTTTTGGAGAACGTTTGATACTTTTTATCATGGGTGGGAGAGTTGTGTGCTGAACAGTGGTTGTTATCACTCCTTCCTTCTTTTATTCATTCATACATTCATTCCTGGGTGTCCCCCCTGTTAGGTACCACATGGATCAGAAGGACATATTAGATCTAGAACCTTCCCTCGAGGAGCTGTCAGGAGCCATGACATAGGTAGAGGACACTTCTACATTGAGATGGAAGGCAGAATATGCTCCAGCCCTCAAATGATGCAGACAGCAAGGGCAGGTGAGTTCAGGAAAGCTTGGAGTTACAGTGGAGAGGTTGGCAGGGTCAATGCAAGAAGTGTCTAAGCAGTCAGGCACTGGAAATGGGCCTGCTGAATTCTGGGGAAGTAAGGAGGCTGGTCAGGTAAGAGGAGAGGGCTCATGCCAGCAAGTTATGAGATTGAATTTCTCCATTCAGTAGGGTACCCAAAGACACTGGCCTCAATGACTGGAAGGAGTGCACGGTTGGGCCTTCACCCCATTGCTCAGTGATTGACTCCACCCCCGCCCCCCCCCCCCAACAATTCTGGTAGTGAGGGCAAGAGGCAATGTTTGCTGACTTCACTGAAGTACAAGCCTTCGGCAATTTGGCGTGACTTACTTTTTTGGGAAACAGCCATGCTCCCAGGACAGCCTGACATGTCCCTTGAGCAGCCTTCTTGGGCCAAGCTGTTCTTTTTAAGGAAGAGCTGTGGGCTGATTCTGAACTTGGAAGACAGTCCCGCAAACAGCAAGCGGCAACAGAAAATTGAGTCATGAACGCATACCTCTTCCAGGGCTGTCTTTGCCCCCAAGCGTGAAGTGGCCTGTGGGATCGGGGTGGTTTCGTTTCTTTGTTTATCTCCATCGTCACATTGTAACGGCGTGTTCCCTGTGATGCATTTCTCTTGTCTGGATCATTCTGTGGGCCTGTGTAGCTGCCTCTCAGCATGAAAATAAAACTGGTGTTTAGAGTGAGAAGCCAGTACAGCCTCACAGGCCTGATTTGGCCAAGAAAATATCCTGTAGTCGAGTATCTAGCTTCAGGGTTATTTTATTGCGTCTTAATTTTTGAAACATGGTAACCTATTTGTGACGTAAGTGAGAAATCTATCAGAATTTCTTATCAGAAAACTTTTTTTCAACTATGTAGAGTAATATAGATTTTATTGCAGTTACACTAACTGTTATTTTTGACATCATAATAGCTAGTATTTGAAGTCCCTGGCTGGTGAAAATGGTTAACACACTTGACTGCTGACTGAAAGGCTGAAGGTTTGAGTCCACCCAGAGGCATCTCAGAAGAAAGGCCTGGCAATCTACTTCCAAAAATAAGCCATTGAAAACCCAGTGGAGCACAGTGCTACTCTGACACACTTGGGGTCGTCATGAGCCGGAGTTGGCATGAAGGCAACTGGCTAATGATTATTCAGTACAGGATCAGGCATGTGCTGCTGCTTCAGACTCACTCGCTCCTGTCATACTCACCCTTATCCTACAAAGAAAGCATTATTATTGCTCCGACCTTACGGGCGACAAACTATCGCAGAGAATGTAATTGATATCCCCAGTCAGGCTGTGAGTCGTTGGGAAAAACTGGGTTACACAGTGATGTGCATTGGATTGTGTCCCGCAAAAAGATAAGCTGAAGTCCTAACTCCCAGCACCTATGAAAGAGAACTTATTTGGAAATAGGGTCTTTGAAGATGTTATCATTAGGTTAACATAAGGTCAGACTGGGGTAGGGAGGTTCCTAATCCATCTGAAAGTCCTTGTAAAAGAGAAGAGACATGGAGACTGGGAGGTGACACCCTGTGAAGCCAAGGATTGCCAGGCATCCCCGGAAGCTGGGAGAGGCAGGAACAGGTTCTCCCTCAGTCTCCTGAACGAATCAGTACCCTGATTTCAGAGTCCTGGCTCCCACAGCTAGGAGAGAACACACGACTCTTCCTACAAAGCCACCCAATTTGTGGTACTTTGTTATGTCATCCCTGGGACATACACGTACACACACACGCAGACACACATACACATACGTGCACCCTCACACACATACACGCACACACACACGCACACACACCACTGATAATCCTGATAGAAGAGAGAATCGAGTCTTGGCAAAGTAAGATCTGCTAATGCAGTCTGTCCGTCAGGGCATGTAACTTGGGGCAGCCACTTCCAAACGCTTCAGGTATTGGTTTCCTAATAAATAACACAGAAAGAATTCCTTCCCTGCAGGTTGTTGTGAGGTCATGAGATAATATGCTGAAAGGCGGTCTACTCTGTAAATCAACCTTCTCTCCTTTCCCCCCCAACCGTATCCACATACTAGATTTCATCAGGAGGTCATGGATATAGATCCAGGCTCAGAATCCCCAGATTTGGCACCTTTTGTTGTGGTTGTTAGCTGCCTTTGAGTTGACCCCCAACTCATGTGACCCCATACGCCATGGAATGAAGTGCTGCCCGGTCCTGCGCTGTCCCCATGATCGGTTGTGGACTGGACTGTTGTCATCCATAGGGTTTTCATTGACTGATTTTTGGAAGTAGATCTCCAGGCCTTTCTTCCTAGTCCATCTTAGCCTAGAAACTCTACTGAAACCTGTTCGGCATCATAGCAACATGCAAGCCTTCACTGACAGATGGATGGTGGCTGCTCATGGGGTACACTGGCCTGGAATTGAACCCAGGTCTCCTGCATGGAAGGTGAGAACTCTGCCACTGGACCATTGCCCCAACTCAGATGGGCCAGTTCTGTTCCTACCCCATCAGTCAGCTTAACTGACACTAGTCGTCTGGCCGTGTGACCTGCTAACTCATCGTGTGGAGTTTGTGGAGAGTCAGATGTTCTGACACAGACTGGGCTCACTGGGCTCTGGGACAGATGGGCGCCAGCCTCCCTAAAGACAGACCGTCTTGTCTGCGAGTCTGTGTGTGTGGTTGCCCAGCCACTCTTCCACTCTGGGACAGTCATGTTTTTCTCTGCTTCCCACAGCAACCCAGGCTTTGGGGCTCGGGTGGCACACGGGGCTTCAAGTTCTCACTTTCTCAGATGCCTGGTTTCTCAAGAACCCGCAGGCTCCCACCCTTCCCATTCATTCACTGGACTTTAGCTCCAGATCATTTAGGTGACGTGGGGCATCTGTGAGCCTGTGCCTTTCAAGGTCCAGGAAGCTTTGTGCCTGCAGCAGGAGCAAATATTTGCACTTCAGTTTTCTAGCGTGAGCGAGACTTTGGAAACGCTCTGTAGTGGCTCGCGTATGAACCCAGAGCTTCTCCTTGAGGTTTAGTTTTAAGGGTAGCTAGGGGGGAAATTGTTAAATTAAAAATGTTCCCCAAACCAAGGCCTGTGAAATTTGAAATTATGACAGACAGGTGTTTGCGTATGTGTGCATGTGGTAAAATACACACAGTGCTGTGAAACCATCAGCACTATCTAGTTCCAGAACATTCTCATCACCCCAAAAGGAGACCCCGTGCCCATTAAGCTGTCAATCCCCACTCCCTCCTCCTGCCAGTCCTTGGCAACCACTAATCCACTTTCTTTAGAATCTATAGAAAATTTCTGATCTCTGTTGATTTGCCTATTCTGGACATTTTCTACAAGACAGACAGGTTTCTTAATTTAAAACGTTCAATATACAATACGTTCACATTGCTCAAAAATCTAAAACCCTAATCTGTCTCCCTTTCTTCTGTCCCACCCCCCATGAGCCCAGCTCTCCCCACAACCCACACCCTCCCACCAGATAACATCTTTGTTTGTAGTTTCTTATGTCTTCTTCTAGAGTACTTGTGTCTCCAAGCAAGCAAATACAATATACATTCTATCTCCTCCCTTTGTTCCACAAAAGGTAACATTCTATACACAGTATTCCGTACCTTGTTTTTATTCACCTAACAAAATGTTCTGGAACTTTGTCTTTATCAGTACAGAGCTTCCTCATTCTTTGTTATGGCTGCAGAGTGATTGGTTGTTTGGATGTACCATTCTTTATTTGACTAATCCTTGATGGACAGCTGGGATAGTTTCCAGTTGTCTGCCATCACCAAAGAAGCTGCAGCGAATCGTCTTGGACTTGAGTCATTGCACAAATGTACATAAATTCTCAGAAGACAAATGGCTGGTGAGAGGCATTTGGGCTTCTCATTTCCCTTGGTATTGCCCAATTGCTTTCTGAAGGGATTGTACCAATTCACACTCCCTCTGACAACATGTGAGATTACCTAGCTCCCTTTGGCCTCTACCACTGAGTAGGTGTCATGGATTGAATTGTGTCCCCCCAAAAGATCTGTCAACTTGGCTGGGTCATGATTCCCAGTACTGTATGATTGTCCACCATTTTATCATCTGATGTGATTTCCCTATGTGTTGTATATTCTGTCACTATGATGCAATAAGATGGATTAGCGGCAGCTATATTGATGAGATCTACAAGATTAGGTAGTGTCTTAACCCGGTCTGTTTTGAGATATAAAAGAAAGAAATGAGCAGAGAGACATGGGGAACTCATACCACCAAGAAAGCAGGGCCGGGAGCAGAGGGCATCCTTTAGACCTGAGGTTCCTGTGCTGAGATGCTCCCAGACCAAGGGAAGACTGATGACACGGACCTTCCTCCAGAGCCAACAGAAAGACAAAGCCTTCCCCTGGAGCTGGCACCCTGAATTTGGACTTTTAGCCCACTTTACTGTGAAGAGATAAATTTCTCTTTGTTAAAGCCATCCACTTGTGGTATTTCTGTTAGAGCAGCACTAGATGACTAAGACAGTACGTTACCATACTTGTGTATTTTTTCCAGTCTCAGTGTAATTTTGAGTATCTATTCATATGTTTTCACCCCACATCTGTCAGTTTGCAGTACGTACTATGGTGGTTTGCGTGTTGCTATGTTGCTGGAAGCTATGCCACCAATATTTCAAATGCCAGCAGGGTCACCCATGATGAACAGGTTTCAGTAGAGTAAGTAGACTAAGTAGTAGACTAAGACAGACTAGGAAGAAAGGCCTGGTGATCTACATCTGAAAATCAGTCAATGAAAATCCTACAGAACAAAAGAGAATATATTGTTGTCCTATATAGTGCTGGCAGATGAGCCCCCTAGGTTGGAAGGCACTCATACACAGGGAACACAAAAATGGACTTGACCATAACAATGGTAGTGAAGATGGCATAGGACCAGGCAATGCTTCATCCTGTTGTACAGGGGTCAAAATGAATTGGGGCTGACTCAACAGCAGCTAACAACAACATTCATGTGTTTGGAATCCCTGGGCAGTGTAAACAGTTAACACACTTAGCTGCTAACCAAAAGGCTGGAGATTCGAGTCCACTCAGAGGCTCCTTGGAAGAAAGGCCTAGAGATCTACTTCCATAAAATCAGTGATTGAAAACCCTATGAAGCATTGTTCTACTCTGACACACATGAGGTAGCTGTACATCAGAGTCAACTTGATGGCAACTGGTTTTTATTTATATGTTTAAGAAACGGGATTTAGAAGATGGCAGAGTAGTCAGATGCTTCCTGTGGTCCCTCTTAAAACAGAGACCCAAAACAACAAGTGGATCGATTATATATGACAATCTAGGAGCCCTGAACATCAAAGGCAAAGCTGAGGAATTGGACTGAGTGGCAAGGGGAGGGAGAGACAATTCAGAAACAGTGAGGAATTGCCAGACCTGACCTGGCGGGAACCAGCAGCCTGCAGCCCAGATCAGCTGGCGTGCACTGTGAGGCAAGCAGTGGCACTTGGGATGCATTTTCCGCATCAGGAGAGACTAAGTGGCGGAGAGTCTACTGAAGCGTCCAGAACGAGTGAAAAGCAGCACTCAATCAGAAAACCCACTGCACGGATCAAAAAACACACCATTTAGGAGGAAGCTGTCTACCATTTACCTGCCTCCCCCTTGCTCTGCACTGGGTCGTGGGCCAGCTTCGGTGATTGCCAAGTCCCCTGGGCCAGAAATAGGACCGTCACATGCCCTGAGCCATTCTCCCAGCCTTGGAGAGGGAACAAATTAACAAACAGGGAAAACATCATCTGCCAGCTCCTCTAAGCCAGGAACTCAGGGCAGGCACAGCTCCTTTGCCTAGGCACAGGCATAAGGGGTCTATGGACTTTGAATGCCTTTCACCCCTGCATAGACCTGTGTGGGCCCATTTCAACAGTGTAGGCCCTCATTACAGCAGTACAACAGGGTATATACCTGAAGCCTAACCTCAGCTGTACCAGATATATGGTGGAGTGGCAGGTTCATGACATTTGACACTGCTCTGCCCATTAAGCAGGGTCCTCACCTGCATCAAGGGCCTGAGGACTGGTGGCACACCCACGCTAGCCATGCCACCTGTCACAGGGGTCCAAGAATAAGTGGTGCCTCCCAGTCCTTAAAGCCAACAACATTGGGTGCCCATAGTCTGGCTGCAAAACCCATCCACCTACACACTCTAGGGAACAGGGACACACTTTCTTCCCAGACACTCAGGGTCAGCAATCAGCCCCCTGCCTTGCTCAGCATGTGACTCTCCACTGCAGCCACCTGTGCCTACACCAATCACCCCTGTCTGTCTAGGACTGTAGGTGAGAGCCTGCACCACACATTTGGTGACCAGCTACCCTAGTAACAGATCTAACCACCAGGTGACAGGACGTTACAGCTTCATAGATGCCAATAATCAAACTAGCTCACATGAGCAGCCTGTTTGTGCATATCAAAACAAAACAGAACAGGAAGCTAGGTCACAGTAAGCAAAATAGAATACAAAGGATTAATATACAGAACTCTTGAAGAGATCAAGAACGAGATCATTCAAAATGCAGAACAAGCCAAGGAACACACAGACAAAGAAATAGAGGAACGAGCATAATGATAAATTTAACTGGCTCCAAGGATTCATAAAGAGACGCCAAACAGAAATCTAGAAGATTAACAATAAAATTTCAGAATTAAACAACTCAATAGAAAGTCATAGGAGCAGAATTGAGGCAATGGAAGTCAGAATTAGTGAGACTGAAGATAAAAAACTTGACACCAACTTATCTGAGGAAAAATCAGATAAAAGAATATAAAAAAATGGAGAAACCCTAAGAATTATGTGGAACTCTATCAAGAGGAATAACCTATGAGTGATTGGAGTGCCAGAACAGGGGAAGTAACAGAAAATACAGAGAGAATTGTTGAAGATTTGTTGGCAGAAAACTTCCATGATATCATGAAAGATGAGAAGATATCTATCCAAGATGCTCATTGAATCCCACTCAAGGTAAACCCCAAAAGAAATTCACCAAGACATATTATAATCAAACTTGCCAAAACCAAAGATGAAGAGAAAATCTTAAAAGCAGCTAGGGATAAATGAAAAGTCATCTACAAAGGAGAGTCAATAAGACTAAGCTCATACTACTGAGCAGAAACCACGCAGGCAAGAAGGCAATGGGATGACATATATAAAGCCTTGAAGGAAAAAAAAATTGCCAGCCAAGAATTATATATCCAGCAAAACTGCTTCTCAAATATGATGGTGAAATTAGGGCATTTCCACATAAACAGAAGTTTAGGGAATCTGTAAAAACCAAACCAAAATTACAAGAAATACTAAAGGGATTCTTCTGGTTAGAAAATCAACATCAGGTAACAACCCAAGACTACAACACAGGACAGAGCAACCAGACATCAACCCAGATAGGGAAGCCACAAAAATAAATCAAAGCTAAAACACTGAAAATAGGGAAACAGAGACATCAATATGTAAAGGATGACAACATTAAAACAAAAAAGAAGGACTAAAAAAATGTAGTCATAGATCTTTCATATGGAGAGGAAGACAAGGCGATATAAAGAAATAAAAGTTTGGTTTAAACTTAGAAAAATAGGGGTAAATATTAAGGTGACCACAAAGGAAACTAACAGTCCTACACATCGAAATAAAAAAGAAGAAAAACATAAAGACTCAGCAAATACAAAATCAACAACAATGAAAAAGATGAAAATACATAAAGAAAAATGACTCAGCACAGAAAATTAAGTAGAACAAAGAAACTGTCAACAGCACACACACAAAAAAGACATCAAAATGACAGCACTAAACTCATACCTATCAATAATTACTCTGAATGTAAATGGACTAAATGCACCAATAAAGAGACAGAGAGTGGCAGAATGGATAAAAAAAAACATGACCTGTCTATCTGCTGCCTACAAGAGACACACCTTAGACTTAAAGACAGAAACAAACTAAAACTCAAAGGATGGAAAAAATATGTCAAGGAAACAACACTCAAAAAGAGCAGGAGTGGTGATATTAATCTCTGACAAAACAGACTTTAAAGTAAAATCCACCACAAAGGATAAGGAAGGACACTGTAATAATGATTAAAGGGTCAATATACTGGGAGGACATAACCATAATAAATATTTACTTACCCAACAATAGTGTTGCAAAATACATAAAACAAATTCTAACAGCATTGAAAAGAGAGATAGATAGCTCCACCATAATAGTAGGAGACTTTAACACACCACTTTTGGTGAAGGACAGAACAAGCAGAAAGAAGCTCAGTAAAGACATGGAAGATATAAAAACTGCAATCAACCAACTTGATCTCATAAACATATACCAAACACTTCACCCAACAGCAGCCAAGTATACTTTCTTTTCCAATGCACATGGAATATTCTCCAGAATAGACCACATATTAGGCCAGAAAGCAAGCCTTAACAGAATCCAAAGCATCAAAATATTACAAAGGATCTTTTCGGGCCATAAAGCCATAAAAGTAGAAATCAATAGCAGAAAGAACAAGGGAAAAGAAGCCAAACACATGGAAACTGAACAACACCTTGCCCAAAAGCTACTGGGTTATAGAAGAAGTTAAGGATGGAAAAAAGAAATTCACAGAATCAAATGAGAATGAAAACACATCCTACCAGAACCTTTGGAACACCGCAAAAGCAGTGCTCAGAGGTCAATTTATAGCAATAAATGCACACATTCAAAAAGAAGAACGGGCCAAAATCAAAACATTAACTTTACAACTTAACAAATAGAGAGCAGCAAAAGAAGCCCTCAGGCACCAGAAGAAAGGAAATAATAAGAATTAGGGCAGAATTAAATGAAATAGAGAACAGAAAAACAATTGAAAGAGTTAACAAGACAAAAAGCTGGATCTATGAAAAGATCAACAAAATTGATAAACCACTGGCCAAACTGACAAAAGAAAAACAGGAGAGGAAGCAAACAACCTGAATAAGAAATGAGACAGGTGATATCACAACAGACCCAACGGAAATTAAAAGAATCTAACAGAATATATGAAAAATTGTACTCCAACAAATTTGAAAACCTAAAGGAAATGGACAAATTTCTAGAAACACACTACCTACCTAAACTAACACAAACTGAGGTAGAAAAACTAAATAAATCTATAACAAAAGAAGAGATCAAAAAGGTAATTAAAAAACTACCAGCAACAACAAAAAAAAGCCCTGGCCTTGATGGCTTCACTGGAGAGTTCTACCAAACTCTCAGAGAAGAGTTAACACCAGTACTACTAAAGGTATTTCAGAGCATAGAAAAGGGTGGAATACTCCCAAACTCATTCTATGAAGCCAGCATAACTCTGATACCAAAACCAGGTAAAGACATCACACAAAAAAAGAAAACTACAGACCAATATCCCTTATGAACATAGATGCAAAAATCCTGAACAAAATTCTAGCCAATAAAATTCAACAATACATCAAAAAAGTAATTCACCATGATGAAGTGGGAGTCATACCAGGTATGCAGTGATGGTTCAACATTAGAAAAACAATGTAATCTATCACATAAATAAAACAAAAGACAAGAACTACACGGTCTTATCAATTGATGCAGAAAAGACATTTGACAAAGTCCAACATCCATTCATGATAAAAACTGTCAGCCATATAGGAATAGAAGGGAAATTCCTTAACATAATAAAGGGCATTTGTACAAAGCCAACAGCCAGCAACATCCTAAATGGAGAGAGTCTGAAAGCATTCCTCTTGGGAACAGGAACCAGACAAGGATGCCTTTTATCACCACTCTTATTCAACACTGTGCTAGAGGTCCTAGCCAGAGCAGTTAGGCTAGACAAAGAAATAAAGGGCATCCAAACTGGTAAGGAAGAAGTCAAAGTATCTCTATTTGCAGATGATATGATCTTACACACAGAAAACCTCAAAGAATCCACAAGAAAACCACTGGAACTAATAGAAGATTTCAGCAAAGTATCAGGATACAAGATAAACATATAAAAAATCAGTTGGATTCCTCTACACCAACAAAGAGAACTTCGAAGAGGAAATCACCAAATCAATACCATTTACAATAGCCGCCAAGAAGATAAAATACTTAGGAATAAATCTAACCAGAGACGTAAAAGACCTATACAAAGAAAAGTGCAAGACACTACTGCAGATAACCAAAGGAGACCTACATAAGTGGAAAACACACCTTTCTCATGGATAGGAAGACTCAGCATTGTAAAAATGTCTATTCTACCCAAAATGATCTACAGATACAATGCAATTCTGATCCAAATTCCAACGACAGTTTTTAAGGAGATGGAGAAAGAAATCACCAACTTCATATGGAAAGGGAAGAGGCCCCGGATAAGTAAATCATTACTGAAGAAGAAGAACAAAGTGGGAGTCCTCACACTACCTGATTTTAGAACCTATTATACTGCCACAGTAGTCCAAACAGCCTGGTATAGGTACAACAACAGATACATAGACCAATGGAACAGAATTGAGAATCCAGACATAAATTCACCCACCTGTGAGCAGCTGATATTTGACAAAGGCCCAAAGTCCGTTATCTGAGGAAAAGAGAGTCTCTTTCACAAATGGTGCTGGCATAACTGGATATCCATCTGCAAAAAAATGAAATAAGACCCATACCTCACACCATGCACAAAAACTAACTCAAAATTGATCAAAGATCTAAATATAAAATCTAAAATGATAAAGATCATGGAAGAAAAAATAGGGACAATGTTTAGGAGCCCTAATACACGGCATAAACAGAATACATAACATTACTGACAATGCACAAACAGCAGAAGAGAAACTAGATAACCGGGACCTCCTGAAAATCAAACACTTATGCTCATCAAAAGACTTCACCAAAAGAGTAAAAAGACAACCTTCAGACTGGGAAAAAAATTTGACAAATCCAATCAGTGTCTAATCCCTAAAATCTGCAAGACACCGCAAAACCTCAACATCAAAAAGACAAATAACCCAGTTAAAAAATGGGCAAAGGATATGAACAGGCACTTCACCAAAGAAGACATTCAGGCAGCTACCAGATACATAAGGAAATGCTCAGGATCATTAGCCGTTAGAGAAATGCAAATCAAAACTACAATGAGATACCATCTCACCCCAGCAAGGCTAGCGTTAATTCAAAAAACACAAAATAATAAATGTTGGAGAGGTTGTGGAGAGACTAGAACACTAATACACTGCTGGTATGAATGTAAAATGGCACAACCACTTTGGAAATCAATTTGACACTTCTTTAAAAAGCGAAAAATAGAAGTACCGTATGATCCAGCAATCCCACTCCTTGGAATACATCCTAGAGAAAAAACAGCCGTCACGTGAATAGATATATGCACACTCATGTTCACTGCAGCACTGTTCATAATAGCAAACAAGCCAGGCGCCCATCAACGGACGAATGGATAAACAAATTATGGTATATTCACACAATGGAATACTACACAACGATAAGGAACAATGAAGAATCTGTGAAACATCTCATAACATGGGTGAATCTGGAAGGCATTATGCTGAGTGAAATTAGTTAGTCACAAAAGGACAAATATTGTATGAGACCACTGTTATAAGAACTCAAGAAAAGGTTTAAACACAGAACAAAACATTCTCTGATGGTTACGAGGGTGGGTAGGGAGGGAGAGGGGTATTTACGTAATAGACCATAGATAAAAATTATCTTAGGTGCAGGGAAGGGCAACACACAATACAGGGGAAGTCAGCACAACTGGACTAAACCAAAAGCTAAGAATTTCCTAAATACAACCAAAGACTTCAAGGGACAGAGTAGCAGGGGCAGGGGTCTGGGGACCATGGTTTCAGGGGACATCTAGGTCAATTGGCATAACAAAGTTTAGCAAGAAAATGTTCTTCATCCCACTTTGGTGAGTGGCATCTGGGGTCTTAAATGCTAGCGAGCAGCCATCTAAGATGCATCCATTGGCCCCAACTCACCTGGAGCAAAGGAGAATGAAGAACACCAAAGACACAAGGAAAGTATTAGCCCAAGAGACAGAAAGGGCCACATAAACCTGAGACTCCATCAGCCTGAGACCAGAAGAACTAGATGGTGTCTGGCTACCACCAGTGACAGCCCTGACAGGGAATGGAACAGAGAGTCCCTGACGGAGCAGGAGAAAAGTGGGGTGCAGAACTCAAATTTTAGTAAAAATACCAGATATAATGGTCTGACTGAGACTTGGGGAGCCCCAGAAGACATAGCCCCCAGACTCTCGGTTAGCCAGAACTGAAACCATTACCAAAGCCAACTCTTCAGACAAAGATTAGACTGGAGTATAAGACGTAAAATGAAAACTCGTGAAGAGAGTGCTTCTTAGCCCAAGTAGATACATGACACTAAATGGCAGCTCCTCTCCGGAGACGAGATGAGAAGGCAAAAAGAGACAGGAACTGGTTGACTGGACCCGGGAAATCCAGGGTGGAAAGGAGGAGTGTGCTGTCACACTACAGGGAGAGCAACTAGGGTCACATAACAATGTGTGTATAAATTTTTGTATGAGAAACTAACTTGAATGGTAAACTTTCACTTAAAGCACAAAAAAAGTCAAAAAAAAAAAAAAGAAAAGAAATAGGATTTAAACACTAATTATCTACTTTTGTTTCCTTAAAAAAAAAACTTGCAACTGATACCTTCATTTGACTTGTTTGTCATTTCCAGTAACATCCAACCAGTCATGGTCCTGCCCAAGACACATTCTCCTACCTGAAGAGAACACTCTGTGGATGTCTCTGCTTCCCTGGGCCATCCAAGGATTACTTTGTTACAAAAAAAATCTGGTATTTTCAGAATGGGTATCTTCCATTTTAAATCAGTGTGTGCTTCCAAGGTACAGCTGTGAGGTCTGTCTTAGTTATCTAGTGCTGCTGTAACAGAACTACAACAAGTGGATGGCTTTAACAAAGAGAAATTTATTCTCTCAGAGTTTAGTAAGCTTCCAGGGAAAAGCTTTCTCTCTCTTTCTGTTCTGGAGGAAGGTCCTTGTCATCAGTCCTGGTCTAGGAGCTTCTCAGTGGAGGGACCCTGGGTCCAAAGGACACGCTTTACTCCCGGTGCTTCTTTCTTGGTAATATGACGTCACCCTGTCTCTCTGCTCACTTCTCTCTTTTATATCTCAAAAAAGGTTGACTCAAATTACAATCTAATCCTGTAGATTGAATCATGCCTTATTCACATAACTGCTGGTAATCCCACCTCATTAATATTATAGAGGTCGGATTTACAACACTTAGGAAAATCACATCAGATGACAAAATGGTGGACAATCACGTAATACTGGGAATCATGGCCTAGCCAAGTTGACACACATTTTGAGGGACACAATTCAATCCATAATAAGGTCCACCCTGTGAGTGTTCCCCCAATATTCACTCTGCACTGTGCCAGTCAGCCATGCTCCCAAACCAAACAGGGGCTCTGGTGGATTGTTTAAAATCATGCTGAGAGCACCTCAGGATGTCATGTGGGATTTGAGCAAGCCTCAGGATGTCAAGTGGGATTTGAGCAAGGCCTGGCTGAAGGGTCACCTTCTCAGCTTTCGTATCTCAGTAGAGTTGGGGGTCTGGTTGGACCCCTGGAGGTTAAACCCTTGGAGGTAATGTGATGGCCACCCCAAAGAATCACAGCACACGTGTTCTTTGACTGTTCCTTTAAAAATTTATAAAAGTATCTGGAAAAAGAGACTTTTCAAGTTACTTCAATCTCTGAAGAATCCATTTTCCCTTAATTAGGAACCAGCGCATGCTTCCACAGCTCACGGCTTTCACAGCTTAGAGGTCATGATCTCCACGTGCAGCTTTTCCTTCCTACTGCGTTTCCCATTCACACTAAATTTAAAGACCATTCCTTTGCCTTCCCAAGCACAAGCAGGCAAGAGCTGGGGAAGAAGCTGACACTTAGCATCGGGTTACCAGGGAGGGACAACGCAGGGGAGTAAACTCAGCCTAAGGCAACAGTCAAGACCTCAGGAGGACAGGTGCCCTAGTTTGCAAACAGAGCTGACTTGGAGGCTGTGCTCCTTCCCACCACAGGAGCCACATTAACAAGTCGCCCTGCCACATTTGTCAGGATGCCGGAATGGTCCTTGTTTAAGTGTTGACTCAGTAGCGGGCTGGAGGTTTTACATGAGGTGGCTGTGAAGCATGGATGCCTCAGCTTCCTGCATCTGCTGGCAAACACATCACCTGGGGCTCAGTGAGCATTTCCCTGTCATTTCCCCTCCATTGTCACCCCTTCTTGACCTCACTATGCCGCCGTGCTTCCCAAGCTAAGTCCAACCTCTGCCTCTCAGCTCAGGACTCTGGAGACCAGGGAGGCAGCGGGTATAAGCGGGGCTTTAGACACCAGTGACAGAGGTTCAAGGCTTGGATCTGTCATTTATAACCCTTAAATCCTTTAACCTTTCTGAAACTTCATTTTCTTCATCCATAAAATGGGCTAATAATACCAACCTTTGACAGCAGTTTATGATAATTAAAAGAGACAGGTATCAAGTGCCTGCCCCCCCAGAAAGCACCGTGGCCAGGAAAATGCCCCACTCATGACTGACAGTGGCCCTAGTTTCTGTCACCAGGTCCATGGCTGAGTTTGCATGGAGGCCATGCTTTCCAGAGGCTGCTCCTAGCCAATGACTGGGATCATCATCGTGGACTTGGCTGAAACTTTGTCAGAACTACACTGCATTCTGAGAGTCTACCTTTCCAACCCTCCTTCCTTCCCTCCAGCTTTCACAGGGGTCAGATCTGCATCATGGACTGTTGGCTCTAGCATCCTCCAGTCTTCCCCTTTTCTCTCACAGACGTAGCTCCCAATAAATCTCCTACACATCTTGTTGTCTGCTTCTGGGAGACCAAAACTAACACGGCACTCAACACATTAGTATCCCGTCTTCTTTGCTCAATATACAGCTCAAAGGCAGTGTTATTCATTTCTTATGTAGAAATCATTTAGGGCTAATCACTTAGGACCCCACAAATCATCTGTGAGGTCCTGGGCAGCTCAGAGTTCTGCAACCATAAACACATGGGATGGCAGAGAATGGAGGGATCTTAGATATTGTTAAAGCCACCCACCTCATTTCATAGGTGAGGAAAGAGGTCCATAGTATGTCAAAACAAATCCACTGGACCCTTAAATTCCACCCATCCACCCTTCCACCCATCCATGTACCGATCCAACCATTCATCCATCCATCCACCCACCCATCACTGATCCATCTATTCATCCATCTATCCACCCACTCATCCATCTACCCATGTACATATCAATACAGCCATCCATCCATCCATCCATCTATCCATCCATTCGCCTACCCATACACCTACTAATCTATCAATCCATCCATCCACCCACCAATCCCATCCACCAATCCACCTATCCATGCATCCACCCACATATCCACTCACTCATCGATCCATCCATCACCCAACCATCTACCTACTAATCCGTCAGTTCATCCTTCCATCCACCCACCCACCCATCCATTTACCAATCCATCTACCCATCCATCCATCCATCCATCCATCCATCTGTTTAGATACCGTGGCTAGGCCCTGCAGATACAAAGAAGAGTAAGATGTGGTCTCTACCTATTGAGGCTCTCCCATCCAGTGCTTCCTAGATTCCATTTCTTTAAAGGGCCCAATTCAACCCTGTCTCTGAAATAGCCCAACTGTACCATCCATTATTAACCTTCTAGAAGTGGCAGCCTTTTGGATTCCATTAGCCATGTGTGGGCTACGGACGTGAGGGTCCCAATGAGAAATGTCATAACCCTGTGCCTGCCCATTGCTTCCCAGAGGAAAGCACTCTTATGTCCTGGGTCTGGGGAGCAGGTGCCTGTCTCCAGAGCTTGACAGGCTCTTCTAGCAAAGAGCACCCACTTTTAAACCTCTGGTCCTTTAGCCTCTCCTCCTTTCTATCCTCTGGCCTCTCCCATTGTCCTGTAAGCCCACCTCCTCCTTTCCCCATCCTTCTCCCCTCAATCACATTAGCTTTCAGACCATCCAGAGATGGGTTCTTCTTGTAGTCCTGCTTTTCTCAATGACCTTAATGTCAGAACCTCTTTCTATCCTGGAGCAAACTTATTGACTTTCTGTTATCACTGCTTTTGTCAAAGTGTCCTCTGACATGTGCTGTGTGTGTGTGGGGGGGGGGGATCAAGAATGGATGGAGGATGGGAGACAATTGATCCATGATCAAGTTTCCACTGTTTGTCTTCTTGCCAGGGCCCTGAATGTCTTTTTAAAAGGAGCAGTTTTTGTGCAGAACACTGACATCCGTATCTGGCTTAAGATAACGTCAAGAGAATAAACAGCAAAGCATCTGGAAGCAACCAGGTCCTTCCCCAGCTTAGTGGTGGAGGGAGGCTGTCAAGGACTCTCCTCTGCTACCTCCACCAGCCAAGTAAGTAGTCAGACTGTTGGTCATCTGCTCCCTCAACATGCCCACGTATCCCAGCAACATCTGCAGTCAGGGGGTCAGGTTCTGAGTTACACATCACCAGGCTACCAGTCCAGCAATCTTGGACACGCCAAAAAATTTCTGAATGTCAATGCCTTCACCTGCAAAATGAGGACTCACAAAAGTACCCACCTCCCAGTGCTGGGATACTGTAGCACTCAAGGAGAGCCACCTTCTGCCAGTTTGTTGTACTGTGGTGACTTGTGTGTTGCTGTGATGTTGGAAGCTATGCCTCCAGTATTTCAAATACCAGCAAGATCTCCCATGGTGGACAGCTGAGCTTCCAGGCTATGATAAACTAGGAAGAAAGGCCTGGTGATTTACTTCTGAAAATTAGCCAGTGAAAACGCTATGGATCACAACACAACAGCACATTATCTGATACAGTGCTGGAAGATGAGCTCTCTAGATTGGAAGGCACTCAGAATACACAGTAGCCTCAATGGACTCAAACATACCAACGATCATGAAGATGGCACAGGACCAGACAACATTTTGTTCTGTTGTACATGGTGTCGCTGTGAGTTGGAGCCGACTCGGCAGCAGCTAACAACAACAACAACATCTGAGCGTTCAAAGTTTCCTCCAAAGCTGTAAGGCATGGGGAACCAGGACCAGCAGATACCAAGCTGATGCCGACCATGGGCATCTCCCCACCCCCGGCTATGCAACCCCTCTAAATGAAGAAAGCAGTACCGCTGGTCCTTTGAGGAGACATGAGCTGGCAAGGTGCTGGCTCCTGACAATGTTTTTGTGCCAGTGACCTCTTTCCAGCAGCGGGCATGCCCCAGCCAGTGCCCACAGACCTTGGGGAGATGCTGGAGTTCTCTTGCACTTACTTGGGGATTCTGGTTGGGAATCAGGCAGAGCAGCCAGCTGTTCCTGGAGGACCACGCCCAGAAGACAATCAGCCATGTCCCTATGTCTAGGCCCAGGGAAGAGGCCACTTGGAAATGACACAGAAGTAGGTACTTTATGGACATTTAGACATGACGGCCTCCATTTTAAGCAAGCTATGTGTCCTTTCTCATCTCTTCCTCTCAACACCCATGGGAGTTGTACTCTGCACATCTGTGTCTTATGGAAGAAGAACCCAGAAAGGAACTTGTCCAAAATGGTACAGCTAGTAGGTGATATGGTCAGAATTCGAGTCCAGGCTTCGTGGGTAAGTGACTCAGCTCTTAGCCACACTCCGTCAACATCGACTGGGGGCAGGAAGGAACTGTGGGGAAAAGCCCACCTGGTGTTTCCAGAGAGAAGGCGCTGGGGTGGGGTCTGCATCCTAGTGCTACATCCCTGAGCTTACGGGAGGGACAGCCGGCAGCTCCCATGCACTCCTCACTGGCCACTCCCCACAGGCAGCATGGGCTCGAGGTTTCCTTGGGGGCCCATGTCTGGAGTGTGACCTGGGAGGGCCTGGGTGTCCCCTCCAGCTCTGGTGGTCTGTAACTAACCCTGGGCTTGTGTAAAAACAGCCCATTGGGCGAGTATCTTGCATCTCATCTAAATTTCCTTGGGCTGAACCAGTTTGCAGAGGTGCAAGGTCACTCTTACCCCAACTGTCCAGAAAGATGTCTGCTCTGGTGCTGCAGGACCCTGAATGAGGAGTTGGGGTGTTCCAGTCCTGGGCACCACCTGGTGACCTGGGTGTTCCCACCTGCCAAACGAGGCTCCTCCAGAGTGCAGTCTTTGGCATTTCATCAGAACCACTTTAAGAGGTTGAGAGGTTGGAGTTTGTTAAAAACACACATTCCTGTCTCATGTCACACTCTCTGAATCATATTCTTTGAGGGTGAGAATCAGTTTTTCTTAGTAAGCTTCTAGGTAACTCCTGTGTACCCAATAATTGAACACCGTTGAGCTAAAAAATATCTTAGGTCCCTTCCAGCTTGGATGTTCTGGGATTCCGTAATGCCTCCTTGACTCTTAAATACTTTTCTTCCCCAAACAACTGTCCATCCAGATGCTTGACATCATGGCTCCCACCAATCCCACTCCGACTCATGGAAACCTCATGTGTGTCAGAGTAGAACTTTGCTCCGTGGGGTTTTCGATGGCTAAGTTTTTGGAAGTAGATTGCTAGGCCTTTCTTCCCAGGCACCTCTGGGTGGACTTGAACTGTAACCTTTTGGTTAGCAGCTGAGTGCATTAACCATCTGCACCACCCAGAGACCCCATGACTCCCACAGAAGAGGTAAAAGCCATGGACAGCAGGAAGTGGGAGACTGTGGATTGTGTGCCAGACATTTTTACTTTTCTCACTGGATTCCTGCCCACGTCCTCTGAGGAAGATACTGGTAACCTGTCCCCACTCCACAGATGGGAAGCTGGGCACTGTGTGAAGGCTCATGGCTGGCATGCAGCAAAGTCCCAAGCTCAGGTCTGTGGGACACACAGGTCTTCACTCTGTCTATGACTCGTGTTCCTTCCTGAGTCTGATCTGGACAACCTCTGTGCAGCAGGTTCAGCAAACACCTGTGGGCACCTGTGAATTCCCTGTGGGCACCCATTAAATCACCTCCGTCTTCACCCACTTCACACCTCCCCAAGGGAGTCTACCCTTGGGGGGCAGCTGGCTGTTGTCTTCCAGTGTCCATCAGGTGTACCACTCCACAAAGCTTGCTGTGTTCCTGCAACCCCCAGCTGAGTCTGTTTAAGAGCAGCCCCAGACTTGTATTCTTCAATGGGCATTTGCTGAGTGTCTGCTCAGGGCCAGACAGTGTGCCCAGTGCTGAGGGTGGGAAACCAGATGGCCCCAAAGTGCCTTTGTCTACAAGGGGTTTTAGAGGCTACTAACTGTGTACACAATTGACGTGTTCTAACTGTGGTTTTGCAAAGAATATTGAATATACCCAGAGGCGGATTAGCCAATAGGCAAGGTAAGCACAATGCTTACTTTGCTTACCAGATCATCTGTAGTGAACACGTTCACATTTTTTCACCACATCAAAGATTCTGCTTCTAGGTGTGGCTGGCCTCTGTCTCTCTCTGAGCTCCACACCACCTTCCTACAGAATCAAAGCCTCTTTTCAAATTTTCCATCCTTGACAAGGATGAATTACCAAGTAAGCACAGGTAAGCAGGGCTTACTTGTGCTTACTAAGCTGTAGTGACCAATTTTACACGTATTGTTTGTGCTTACCTTGCTTACTGGGTAATCCATCCCTGAATAGACTGTGGGCTATGAAAAGAAGAAACAAATAAGTCTTGGAAGAAATACACCCACAACGCTCCTTAGAAGCCAGGATGGCAAGACTTTGTCTTGCTTAACTTGGACATGTCACCAGGGAAGACCAATTTCTAGAAAAGGACATCATGTTTGATAAAGTAGAGAGAGGGTCAGCAAAAACAAGGGAAACCTTCCATGAGATGGATTGACACAATAGCCAAAACAATGGACTTAAACATAACAACAGTGATGAAGATGGCACAAGACTGGGCAATGTTTCGTTCTGTTGTGCATTAGGTTGTCATGAGTTGGAGTCGACTCAAGGGCACCTAACAATAACAAATTGTGCACACATCCCAGAAATGCCCCAGACTTGGCCCCTTGCCCTGAGTAGGGCAGCATCTGAGTCGCACGGTAGTACACATATTGTTTTATGACATTGGTTAACAACCCCACAGCATGTCAACACTCTCCCTTCTCGACCTTGAGGATCTTTTTTTTTTGGTGAAAATATACATAGCCAAAGTTACACCATTTCAAAAGTTTCTACATGTACAATTCAGTGACATCAATTACATTCTTCCAGTTGTGCTGCTATTCTCACTCTCCTTTTCCAAAGTATTCAATCAACATTATCTTCCACTCACTGCCCCCTAGGCTTCCCATCAAACCTTTTCAGTTGCTGTTGTCAATTTGATCTCACATAGATAATTCTGTTTTTTATTTTTATTTTTTGGTACCTTAGATGAAGGTTTGCACAACAAATAGTTTCTCATTAAACAGTTAGTACACATATTGTCTTATGACAATGGTTAACAACCCCATGACCTGTCAACACTGTCCCTTCTCAACCTTGGATTCCCTATCACCAGCTTTCCTGTCCCCTCCTGCCTTCTAGTGCTTGTCCCTGGACTGCTGTGCCTCATTAGGCCTGTTATGTTTTATGAGGCTGTCTGCTCCTCGGCTGAACGGTGAACTTCGGGAGGGGCTTCACCACTAAGCTAAAAGGGTGTCCGGGGGCCATACGCTCAGGGTATCTTCAGTCTGTCAGGCCAGTAAATCTGGTCTTTTTTTTTGTGAGTTAGAATTCTGTTCTACATCCTTTTCCAGCTCTGTCCAGGACCCTCTATCGTGATCCCCGTCAGAGCAGTAAGTGGTGGTAGCCGGGCACCATCTAGCTATACTGGACTCAGTCTGGTGGAGGCCGAGGTAGCTGTGGTCCATTAGTCTTTTGGACTAATCTTTTCCTTGTATCCTTTTCTCTTTATTCTCCCTTGCTCCTGAAGGGATGAGACCAGTGGAGTATCTTAGATGGCTGCTCACAGGCTTTTAAGACCCCAGACGGTACTCACCAAGGTAGAATGTAGAACATTGTCTTTATAAACTGTGTTATGCCAATTGAGCTGGATGTTCCCCGAGACCATGGTCCCCACAGCCCTCCGCCCAGCAATTCAGTCCCTCAGGGAGTTTGGATGTGTCTATGGAGCTTCCATGACCTTTCCTTGTACAAGCTGTGCTGGCTTCCCCAATATTGTGTACTGTCTTATCCTTCACCAAAGTTACCACTTATCTATTGTCCATTTAGTCTCCCCCTGCCACATCTCCCAACCCTCATAACCAACAAAGATTGTTTCTTTTTGTGCATAAACTTTTTCATGCGTTTTTACAGTAGAGGTCTCATACAATATTTGTCCTTTTGTGATTGACTTATTTCACTCAGTATAATGTCCTACAGTTTCATCCATGTTAGGAGATGCTTCACAGATTCATCATTGTTCTTTATCTTTGTATAATATTCCATTGTGTGTATGTACCATAGTTTGTTCCATTCATCTGTTGATGGGCATCTAGGTTGTTTCCATCTTTTTGTTATTGTGAACAGTGCTGCAATGAATATGGGTGTGCATATGTCTATTCATGTGACGGCTCTTATGTCTCTAGGATATATTCCTAGGAGTGGGATTGCATTTTGTAGTGCTTTTTTTTTTTTTTTTTTTTTTTGTGGTGCTGACGTTTTCTTTGTTCCTCTTACTCTCCTGTGCTGAGTTCCTTTTGTCTGTGGATTTTTTTTTTAATTTCTTTTGTTTTTGTTTTTTACTGAGACTTTATGTTTTTCTTCTTTATTTTGATGAGCAGGTGTTAACTTTCTTTGTGGTTACCTTGAAATTTACTCTTATCTTCCTAGATTTCAAAGGGTCTGTTATTACTTGGTATTGCTTGACTTCCTCTCCATTAGAAGGTTCTATACCTCCACCATTTATTCCTTCTTTTATTGTTCTGATGTTGTTGTCATTTACAGATTAACCTCTCTGGTTCCCTTTTGTAATTCTTTTGGTTTCGCATAGTCTGTAAGAGTTCATTTCCTAGGTTGGTATCTGGCTAGCACAATCCTGTGTTCTATATTCAGCCTGTGGTCTGATATTGTTTGTTTTCAGAAAGAAGAACTTCCTTTAATAAGTCTCGTAAGTTTGGTTTGGTTTTTACATAGTCCCTTAATTTCTGTTTATCTGGAAATGACCTAATTTCACCATCATATTTGAATGAGAGTTTTGCAGGATATATTATTCTTGGCTGGCAATTTTTTTTTTTCAAGGTTTTATATATGTCATCCCATTGCCTTCTTGCCTGCATGGTTTCTGCTGACTAATCTGAGCTTAGTCGTATTGTTTCTCCTTTGTATGTGTCTTTTTTTTTTTTCTTTCCTCGAGCTGCTCTCAGGATTCTTTTTCTTTGGTTTTAGCAAGTGTGATTATGATATGCCTTGGTGATTTTCTTTTGGGGTCTATCCTATATGGGGTTCATTGAGCTTCTTGGATGGTCAGCTTTTCATCTTTCATGATATTGGGGAAGTTTTCTGTCAGCAATTCTTCAATGATCCTCTCTGTGTTTTCTGTTTTCTCCCCCTGTTCTGGAGCTCCAATCACTCAAAAATTTTTGCTTTTGATTATATCCCACGTAATTCTCAGGGTTTCTTCATTTTTCTTCCTTCTTTTTTCAGATTTTTCCTTAGAGTTGTAGCCAAGTGTTTGTCTTCAATTTCACTGATTCTATCTTCCATTGTTTCAAACCTGCTCCTCAGCCCTGCTATGACACTGTCCATTTCTGAAATCTTGTTGTTTAGCGTTTGGATTTCTAATTGTTGTTTTTGTATGATTTCTAGTTGTGAATTTATTTTAGCATTTTGTTCCTGTATTATTTTCTTGAATTCTTCCATTTTTTTGTCTGTATTTTCCATGAATTTGTCTATTTTTTCCTCATTTTTGGTCTTTTTTTTTTTTTTGCTTCAACACTTGGATAATTCTGAATATTAGAGATTTGAATTCCCTAGTGCCTTTTGTTCTACTGGACAGTCATCTGGTGTTTTATTTTGGATGCCTACTGGAACCATCCTGTCCTGTTTTTGTAAATGTTTTGATATTGTCTGCTGTCTTTGGGGCATTCAGTGGTTATTTTCCTCATTTATTGATTGTATATTTGTTTGCTTCATCCTGCTTTTTTGTTTTATTTGGTTATGTCTGAGTAGGTGGGCTGTGCATTCTCTGTTGTTTGCTCATCTGTGGGTGCGATAGTTTTCACCTCCTTCTCCAATGGGCAGGGTCAGTCACTCAGATATGGTACAGCAGGGCAGGTCCAGCTGAAAGGGAGTTGTTGGGATAGGTTTTTGTGGCATGTACCAGGGCTGACAGTGTGGACTGGGAATCAGTGCAGGGCAGGTTCCAGTAGGCCGTGCCTGTGCTGCTTGGGAGTGTGATGTTCAGTGCATGGTGCAGGTAGGCAGGAAGGAGGGGTAGATTGTGATGTGTGGAGCTAAGATGGGTATAGGAAAGAAGAGAGAGAGGGGAGAGGAACAGGAGCCAAAGACATACACACAAACAAAAAAGAGTGCCAAGGGAGCTTGCTATTGGAACGGAAAGATGAGAACCTGAGAAATGGGGAAAAACAAAAACGAAAAAAAAAAAAAAGAAAATAGGTAAAAGAAAAAAATGGATGAATCGAGCAACTGGAAATGAAGAAAGACAAAAAGGGAATGAGAGAGAGAGAAGAAAGCTAAACAAAGAAATGAAAAAAAAAAAAACCCAAAAACGAACAAAAAAAAAAACAAGAAAAAAGAAATACCCCCAGGGATGTCCCCGTGCATCTGTGCAGAGTAAGGGACTAGCTTCCAAGCTGCGTGGTACTGCCTGGCTAGAAGGGGCTCCCAAGCTGAGAAAAGAAAAAGAAAACAAACAAATCAAAACAGAACAAATCAGAGCAAACAAACAAACAAAAAAGCCCTGGGGGTCCCACCAGTGTGGCGGCACGGGCAGGAAAGCAGTTTCACAGTCAAGCAGTGTTTCGCAGCCTTTCAGGAAGAAGCAAAGATGGCGCACGGAGCCAGGTATTTGAGAGAAAGGAGGGAGAGGTGGTGAGAGGTAACGAAGATATCTAAAGAAGTGGAAAAAAGCAACACCAGCAGCCAGCAAATGGCACTCAGGGAGCTGGCCAGTGTGAGCAGGTGGAATCCAAGAGGCACTGGGGGAAGCTCGTGCTTCCCGGCCAATAGACTGTGGCTGCAGGAAGCAGAGGAGGCTAGGTGGGGTTGAAGAAGGGTGGGGGGTGGGAAAGCCTATATTGTGGGTTACCTGTTGTTCTGTCTCCTCCAGGAAGCTCCATGAAGCTGCTTTCTCGTACCTCCTGTTCGCTGATCTCCGATAGGAGTCCAAGATGGTGGATCCGTGCTAGGGTAGCTGATGGGGGACCTCTGCATATATCTCTCCTCGCACTCTGCTCTCGGTCAGTTTCTTATTCCATTCGGTGCTTGGCTGAGTTCTTTATTTCTTCATTTGATGCTTAGGGTTTCAGGATTGACATGTGACTATGTTTGACTTAGTTTTTCTGATCTTTGCTGCGGAGGGACGGCGTGGTGCTTCTGACTATAGCGCCATGTTGCCCAGAAGTCTGATTTGTTCATTCTTCTTGCAGTCCATGGTATATTCAATATTCTCCACCAATACCATAATTCAAAGGCATCAATTCTTTGGTCTTCCTTATTCATTGTCCCACTTTTGCATGCATATGAGGCGATTGAAAATACCATGGCTTGGGTCAGTGCACAGTAGTCCTCAAAGTGACAGCTTGCTTTCAGACACTTTAAAGAGGCCTTTTAAAGCAGATTTGCCCGATGGAATACATCATTTGATTTCTTGACTGCTGCTTCCATGGGTGTTGATTGTGGATCCAAGTAAAATGAAATCCTTGACAACTGCAGTCTTTTCTCCATTTCTCATGATGTTGCTTATTGGTCCAGTTGTGAGGATTTTTGTTTTCTTTATGTTGAGGTGTATGTAATCCACACTGAAGGCTGTGGTCTTTGTTCTTCATCAGTAAGTGCTTCAAGTCTTCTTCACTTTAGCAAGCAAGACTGTGTCATCTGTATATCTTAGGTTGTTAATGAGTCTTCCTCCAATCCCGATGCCCCATTCTTCTTCATATAGTCCAGCTTCTCAGATTATTTGCTCAGCATACAGATTGAATAAGTATGGTGAAAGGATAGAACCCTGATGCACACCTTTCCTGACTTTAAACCATGCAGTATCCCCTTGTTCTATTCGAACAACTGACTCTTGATCTATTTACAGATTCGTCATGAGCACAATTAAGTGTTCTGGAATTCTCATTCTTCCCTAATAAACCCCATAATTGTGAGTATGGTCTGTGAGTTCTGTGTATCTGTTGCAATGAATTACCAAACCCAGTAGAGAAGTAGAGAGTGCTGTGGGAGGGACAGTTGATGTCAGAATTGGTAGAGATAGTGGAGAGAGGAGGCATGTCTGACCTCTACCTTGTAGGAATCAGCCTTGAGCTGTTGATCCTGGTTCTCTTTCCCCCTTTCGGGGTTGGAGGAGGTCAGACGCCACCCCCAAGCCATTTTCACACTATCTCTTGTGGAAATTACCAGCTTCTTACACCTAGAGAGACTATCCATCATTTGTCTTTATCATCTATCTTTGCGTCTATCCTACCACCCATCTGTCAGTTTGTCGTACCGTGGTGGCTTGCATGTTGCTGTGACACTGGAAGCTATGCCATTGGTTTTTCAAAACCAGCAGGGTCCCCCCTGGTGGACACAGCAGCACTTCTGGACTAAGACAGCTTAGGAAGAAAGGCCTGGAGACATACTTCTGAAAATGAGCCAGTGAAAACCCTATGGATCACAACAGAACACTGTCTGACTCACTTGCTTTGGAACACATCATCAGAAGGGATCCATCACCAGAGGAGGACATCATGTTTGGTGAAGTAGAGGGCCAGAGAGGGCGAGAGAGATCCTTGGTGAGATGGATTGGTACATGTGATAGTTGAGGCTGTGTGTCAGCTTGGCTGGGCCATGAGTCTCAGTGGTTTGGCAGTTATGATGGAGTTTGGCAGTATAATGATTCAATCACCTCCATGATGAGATCTGAAATAATGTGACCACCTCCATGGTGGTATCTGCTATGAGTAGCCATTCAATTGAAAGGGACTTTCCTTGGGGGTGTGGTCTGCATCCAGTATAGGTGGACTTTCTGGAAAAGCTCACTGGCTTTTGCTTGCTCTGGATCCTGCAGCTGGCTCCTGTTTATCTGACCTCTGGTTCTTGGGACTTGAGCTAGCAGCTTACCTGCTAATCTTGGGATTCATCGGCCTCCACAGTCTGTGAGCCAGCAGCTTGCCAGCTTACCTGCCAAACTTGGGATTTGTTGACCTCTACAGCCTGTGTGTCAGAGACCTGTCATCTGACCTGCTGATCTTGGGTTCTGTAGCCCCTGCAGCTACGTGAGTCAGCAGAAGCCTCCAGCCTGACCCATGAACTTGGGACTTTCCAGCCTCTACAACCACATGAGCCATTTCCTTGATACGAATCTCTCTCTCTCTCGATGCTTCACTAGTTTTGCTTCTCTAGAGAACCCAACAACACGCAAGACGCCCCCTCCCCCGGTCAAGTTGATTCCAACTCATAGGGACCCTATAGGTACAGAGGTTAGGATTTCAACACATATTTTGGGGGGACACAATTCAATCCATATCACTGTCTATGGTGCCAGCCCCCTACTTGCTGCACACTGGGGCTTGCAGTGGGAGAGGGTGCCCCAGTGGGTGAAGGGCTGGAGTAAGGAGACCCCTGCTCTGGAAGGCTTGGTCTCCCAGCCTTTTCCTGGGACAATTCCTGCTTTCCAACCCCAGCTGGCCTAAAGTGGGGCGCCTCTCCTTCTCGTGGAGTGGCTGTGTCCACTGGACACCTCCGTGTTCCTTCCTCAAGCCAAATTTCCCCTCTTCCATGATGCCCTCCCCTCGAGCCCTGCCTGGCCCATCAGCACAAACACCTTCACATCCCGGCTCTGAGGGCAGGGCTGAGTGCAAGAAGACGTTCCGGTGGCTGCTGCCCCAGGCCGAGGTCTGGCTTTGCTATTGTTATCCACTCTGCCATCCAGTCAGCCCCCAACTCATGGAAACCCCATGCGGAACAGAACGATTAGTGGGGGATTGGACTGTTGTGATCCATAGGGTTTTCACTGGCTCATTTTTGGAAGTATATAGCCAGGCCTTTCTTCCTCATCCATCTTAGTCTGGAAGCTCTGCTGAAACCTGTTCAGCATTAGAGCAACAAGCAAGCCTCCACTGACAGATGGGTGGTAGCTGCGTAGGTGGTGCATTGGGGATCAAACTTGGGTCTCCTGCACGGACGGTAAGAATTTTACACTGACCCACTGCTGCCTGTCCTCTGGCATAGATGACCCAAACTCTGTGGCATGTGAGATGTCCACTCTCACTGCCATCCAGTGCCCTCATGGCAGCCCGTCTGAAAACCTGAGGCTTCTCCACAGGAGCAGGCCCCCCCTTCCTAGGACTGCCATGGTCACTCTATATAGCTGGGTCCCTCCCCACAATCTCCAGATAACATTTCCAGTCACTGTGGCCTTTCCCCTAGATCAGAGTCATTGCACGTAGAAGCCAAAGGCATGGCTTCTGGAGCTGACTGTGTGGGTTTGAACCCAGCCCTGCCATTGATTGTGAGAGCTTATACAGGTCTCCTAGCCTATTTGTGCCTCAGTTTCCTCACCTGTAAAATAAGGAACGTCACAGTGAACATGTCATCGAGTAATGAAATGGTCAGTGAGTTTCTATATGAAAGGTGGAGTCTCTGGGTGGTGCAAACTGGTAGTGCGCTTGGCTGTTAACTGAAAGACTGGAGGTGCCTCAGAAGAAAGGCCTGGTGATCTACTTCCAACAAACCAGCCATTGGCAACCCTGTGGAGCACAGTTCTACTCTGACACACCTGGGGTCACCATGAGTCAGAATCAGCTAAGTAGCAACTGGGCTTTTTTCTTTTTTTTTCCCAAATGAACAGTGCTCGAGCAAGGATGTGGTTGGGTCTGGTGTTCCCTCCGGGTGGCTGACCTTTGGCCCCATGGGACAATGTCTTCGCTGTGGCAGTTGCCGCTAAATCAGGACTTGGGTTTCTCTTGGCTTGACTTGCTTCTACTTTCAATTGAAAATTAATTTGGATAGACTTCGCCTGACGCGGCTGTTCCCTGGGCCTCAGCCAGAAGCTCTGAGTAACGCAGACAGGGTGGGGTCGCCAGGATTTGGTTATTCGACATTTTCCCCTGTGGTTTTGGGCAGCCTTTTCCGTGACGGACAGCCGCATCGTCCTCCGACTGGATTTTCCCGGAGAACATTCAGGTCACTCGGGGTGTGGGCTGCACCAGGAGTGAGGCTCTCAGCTGACTAGGGAGCTGCCTTACTTTACCTGACGCCCCTCAGCAGCCTGAGTCTGGCAATGCCAGCTTGGATGACTGGTGCAGATGGGATCACTGTTGCCATCGGTCGGGCTTGACCACCCTTCGTTAGCATCCCTGTGCTTCCCTGGACGGAAGCCCCCTCTGCTGCCCCAACGCCTCATCTGCCTGAGCCCCGGGGAGGGAAAGTGGGGAGCCCCAGGCAGCCACGTCTCTGCCCCCGCCCACCGCCCCAAGGCCCCTTCCTCCCACGGGCTCAGGTTCAGTTAGCTGGGCTGGAGGGCCTGGTTCTTCGCTGTTCCCCAACAGTCATAGGGGTGTGACAGGGACCCCGTTCTCCAAAGTGTAGGACACTGTTTAACATGACTCTCGGAAACACCACAGACCCGTGCCCAGCCCCCTTCCCATGACCTAGGCCTGGCCAGGTTGAGAATTCTGACGATCAAAAACTTGAACGAAGAGAGTTACATACAGCACTTCGTGTGCGCACGCGTGTGTGTCGTGGATTGAATTATGTCCCCAAAAATATGTGTATCTATTTGGATGGGCCATGATTCCCAGTACTGTGTGGTTGTCCTCCAATTTGTGATTGTAATTTTATGTTAAAGAGGATTAGGGTGGGATTGTAACACCCTTACTACGGTCACAGCCCTGATCCAGTGTAAAGGGAGTTTCCCTGGGGCGTGGACTGCACCACTTTTTATCTTACAACAGATAAAAGGAAAGGGAAGCGAGCAGAGAGATGGGGACCCTCTACCAACAAGAAAGCAGTGCCCGGAGCAGAGCGCATCCTTTGGACCTGGGGTCCCTGCGCGGAGAAGCTCCTCGTCTCGGGGAACATTGATGAGAAGGCCGACAGAGAGAGAAAGCTTTCCCCTGAGCTGACGCCCTGAGTTTGGACTTTTAGCCTACTTTACTGTGAAGAGATAAACTTCTCTTTGTTAAAGCCATCCACTTGTGGTATATCTGTGATAGCAGCACTAGAGGACTAAGAATGTGTGTGTGTGTGTGTGTGTGGGCAGGGGGCTTTGGTTTATTTATTTTTAACATTTTGTCTAGGCGAAGAAGTCCCTAGACATGCCAGCCCAGAACACTAACTCACAAGAACAAGCAAGGCAGATGGTCTTTAAGACAGACACAGACCAAAGACTCCTCATGGGCAAATCCAACAATCTGACCCTCTTATGAAACCTTCTGTGGTCCCCCAAGGTGACTGGGCTGTGAGGCCATGGAGGGCAGCCCCCCAGCTCGGGACCTCTGAGTTTTTCAGTGGTGTTGGAAAGACACCCTTCTCCAGGTTCTCTGGGAGGCTTTGCACCATGCTGGGCCACTGGCGTCCCATGCAAACAGAGTCAGTAACTCTGCAAAAAGTTGCCAGACGATTTAGCCCGTTGGCACCGAGCCTAGAATTATAATCAGATCTTGACTTCTTCAAAGCCTTCTTGCTTTGGACGTTCCAAATCTAAAATAAATATTGAAGGCAATTACCCTCCTTTAGTTCTCTGGTGTAGGAAGGGGGGTTTTCATCCATTAATTCCAGGGCACTCTCGTTTCCTTTGGAAGGTTTGTTAGTCCATGGAACTTGATAACTCAGTCACAACACAGTCCGTCTAGGTTCAGACCAAAAAGACAGAGGAGTTGTTATGTTCTGGGTCACTATTTTCCTCTCTTTAAGAAATCCTGGGCAGGCGAGACACTTGTCCTCAGACACCTGCCTTCTTCCCACCGCGGGACGCCTTGTCTACGGGGTTTCGTTTACTTGCTGTACCCCGAAGCGTCCTCGAGGGGGCAGCAGATCCCAACCTCTGGCTGCGTTTCTGGGCAGCCCCTTCCCATTGCCACGCCCTTCGCAGCTCGCCTCCGAGAGAGAAAACGATTATTGGATTACTGGCTGCCTCGTCGGGGGGCTTCCTGGGCCTGACACGAAAGCACGTCCCTGGGAGGGAAAGCAGAGTTCCACGGTCTCGTCTGGGAGAGCCGCAAACATGACCAGACCTATTAATTGCTTAATTGCGGTGTTGGGCTTTGAAGATGAAAAGTGCCCTGTAAGTGGGGCGTCCGTGCCGGCTGTGCCTTCCAGTCTGGGGAGCTCTGTCGGGGCCCCCGAGTGGCTCTCTCAAGTTATCAGCTTCACTCTGGGGGCCTGCGCCAGGAAGCCCAGACAGCCCCCCATCCCTGCGCGCCCCGGAAACGAGCGTCTCCTAGGCGAGCTGCTGCTTGCAAGCACCTCCACGATCTCCAGCCACGTCAAGCCTCGGGGCTCCACAGTGTCTTTGTGGCACCTGGCTTGTCTCGTTCTCACACTCGCAAGCCACCGGCCACTACGCAGCTGCCACCATGCAGGGGTGCTGCTTCGTTACAGACCCCTCGCTTGGCTGGTCACAGTGACACGGTGCCCTGGTGGCTGTGCGGCCCTACAGGGGTGGAGGGAATTGGCCACAGAACTGAGCTGCACGGCCCAGCACGGTGGCAGCCCTGCCCGGGTCAGCCAGAGCCTGTAGGCTTCATGGTCCACGGGGATGCACATGTGGAACAAATCCACAGGTAACAATAAACACAAACAAGGTGGAATCCATGCTTTTGTTTAGGAAGAAAGTTCACATAATACCTTATGTCTTCAGAGACCCAGTGAGGCGCTGGCGACCCACGTGTGTCAGAGTAGAACTGTGCTTCCTAGGGTTCTCAGTGGCTGACTTTTCAGAAGTAGATCACCAGGCCTTTCTTTCAAGGCATCTCTGGGTAGACTTGAAACATGAGTTGGAATTGGCTGGACAGCAGCTGGTTTTTACTGGTGAGGCCCTAAGGACGTGCGAGGAGCTGACGTGAGAAAATGGAGGTTCACCTGAAGACGCGGGAAGTGGGGAGACCCAGACCAGGAGGAGAGAGGGGAGGGGCTGCAGGGGAGGCCGAGGGGCGGAGCTTCTCTCCTGGGAGCCTCCCCATCCCTGTTTCCTCCCCCTCCCTTCTTCCATGAGCCAAAAACTGACAAATGTGACCTAGCCTGAGGCATTAGGTTCTGTGTGAAGAAGGGAAAACTGAACACTTACAAACAGAGCATCTGAGACATTCTGCTGCGCTTAGCGAGGTGACTCGTAGATGCTGTGAATGGTTCTCCTTTGCACTAAGACACCCAGAAGTCTGGGCCCACTTTGAAAGGCTCCAAGGGAAATGAGAAGCCCCTAAACCCATCCCCCCAAAACCAGTGTGACATACTTGGGGCGTGGGCGTTTCCTTCCACAGAGGCCCTTGGCCTAGTAAGTTTGGATCAAGTGCAGTGGTAGTTCAGGGGTAGAATTCTCGCCCTCCATGTGGGAGACCTGGGTTCGATTCCCAGCTAATGCACCTCATGCACAGCCACCACCCATCTGTCAGTTGAGGCTACGATGCTGAGCAGGTTTCAGCGGAGCTTCCAGACTAGGCCAGACTAGGAAGAAAGGCCTGGAAATCTACCTCTGAAAATCAGCCAATGAAAACTGTGGGTCACAAAGGTCTGATCTGCAACAGATCATGGGGATGGCACAGGACCGGGTGCCATTTCGTTCCATTGTGTGTGGCGTCTGGAGGGCTGACTCAACAGCTGCTAACAGCAAGTTTCTGTCATTCATTTCTTTGGGACTCCGTCAGTTCCCTTAGCTGGATTGTTACATCCTCGAGGGCAGGACCTTGACTTACTGCACTAAGTCCAGAAAGGCGGGTGCAGAGTGTTCTGGTGGGGCCCATTTTCCACGGTGCTTGCTGAGCGGGCGGATGTGTGGGTGACAGAATGGGCGAAGGGAGGAAAGGGCCGAATTCATCAAACAGCTGTGCAGCCGGTGAGATTCTTTTGGTTACAAACCACAGAAGTGGATTCTGGCTTATCTGTTTAATCAAAGCTTAATTAAAAATGAGAATTTACAGGAAGGAGTCTGGGCTTCGTGGGCTCGGAGCTGGCGTTGGCACGCTAAGCTGCCCTCCTAGGCCTCGAGGGCCTCGGGAGGGCTGCCCTTCACCTGCCCCAGCCTGCGGCCCAGGTGCCTTGGTTTCCCCTCCAACCTCAGGCTCCTGGGGGCTGGAGCATGATCAGCTCAGTGTGTGACCAGGAGGCTGAGTGGGCATGTGTGCCGTTGTTGGGGGGGGGCAGTTACTGGAGAGCCAGTACATTCTCCAAGTTGCCTATTTCATGCCAGACTCTGCTTGTGTTACCTTGTCCAGCCCCCACAGCAGGAGGGACTCCTGATCTTCATTTTGACCACTCACCTCAGCAGGACAGAGCGCGGCTCTCTGGGATTTTCATTTAACTCTCCACGTAGTTCCTACAAGAATAGCATATTTTCCTTAAGCGTTTCCAGGTTTTCTGTTAATAGAAAGTTTAGAAAATAGTAACAGGAGGGCAGTGGTGGTTCAGCGGTAGAATTCTCACCTTCCACGCGGGAGACCCGGGTTTGATTCCCGGCCGATGCGCCTCATGCACAGCGACCACCGTCTGTCTGTCAGTGGAGGCTGGTGTGTTGTTAGGACGCTGAACGGGTTTCGGTGGAGCTAAGACGGGCCTGGGAGAAAAGCCGGGAAAGCCGCTTCCAAAAATCAGCCAATGAAAACCTTATGGATCACAGCAGCAATCAGTCGTGGGGAGGGCACAGGACTGGGCAGCGTTTCAACTCTTCATGCGTGGGGTCACTCTGAGTCAGGGGCCGGCTTGAAAGCAGCTAACAACATCAGAAGAAAATTTAGAACACCCATAAACCCACTGTTCAGAGAGGAAAAAAGTGTCACATTTCATTGAAAATAAGTGGTCCAGCGGGAAATTCGTGAGGTGGCGGGGCTTAGTGGCAGAAGGTTTGAGCCCTGGTGTCTGGCTATTTGGGCTTAAAGCCCCCCCCATGGCTGCTAACAGTGTGATCACAGACGAGTTCCTGACCGTCTGTGTCTTCTTTTCTCCTCACACGTGTGTCCATGTTGGTGTGTGAGTGTGTAAATGAATTACAACCTGTTATTCTTGCCAGGTGGGTCTCACTAGGAGACAGCATCGATTTGAGCAAATGTATGTTTCCAATTTTTTTGGTGTTATTTAGAAAAGTGACACATTATAACAAGGAGTAGATCTGTGATTGTGATTTTAAACTATTAAACACAAGAGCCCGGCCTCTACATGATTGTGACTAAGTTATCAAACGTTTGAAAAAACAGAATCTGTTTCCTTTTCACCTCTCATGAAGGAATAAAGAAGCTAGAACAAGTGACAGCTATGGCATGGTCCTTCAACTCCTATTTGGGCTTGTGTCTGTTCTTTGTTGTTAGGTGCCATCAAGTCGGTTCTGACTCACAGCAACGCCATGTACAACAGAATGAAACCCTGCCCGGTCCTGCACCGTCCTCACCGTCGTGCTTGAGCCCATCGTTGGCACTGTGTCAGTGCGTCTCGTTTACCAGACGTGATGTCCTTCTCCAGGGACTGGCGCCTCTTGATAACATGTCCAAAGTATCTATTCTTAGCAGTTTTTCTAAACTCAAAATAAAATGGACTCTATAGGCTCAATTAGCTTTGATGTGGTGATCATACTTACCACAGATGCTATGCTTACTTGTGCACAGTGATTTGAAAGAAGAATATTATTCTTTAAAATGTAGAATTTAAAATTTAAGCAATTTTTAAGTTAAAAGTTCAAAAACCTAAAAGGAAATTGAGATGGAGGAAATTTTGGAAACAAAAAATTTTTGGCAAATACACACACACACACACACACACACACACACACACATACACACACACAAACACGTGGCCATCCACAAGTTCTTTTAAGGAGAAAATCTGCAGAGATGCCACCTAAGCCACACCTTTGCAACCTCCTAGTCACAAAACAATAAAAAAATTTTTTATAAATAGTGGCATGTTGACACAAATAAGTGGTTTATTATACTGACTGTCATGCCACATGGGGCTTGTTATATATGTATGTGTACCACACATGCATGCATGCACACACACACACACACACACATGCTCTTACACATAAACTCACTTTCACACTCATACATACACACTCACACATATACATACCCATGCACACACTCATGCACACACTCACACATACACACATACACACTCACACATACACACTCACATACTCATACATACACACATACACATACACTCATACATACACACATACACACACACACATACACACATACTCAGACACACTCACACACACTTATCCACACCTGTTCTCAGAAGTGCACAGCCAGGTGGTGGCAGGTGGGACTGGGAGATGGGCCATCCCAGCTCTGCCTGGGCACAGGTGGTTGACTCTGTCTCTGAGTCTGCAGACCCTGCACGCTGGCTTCTTCCTCTCAGTACTGCTGGGGGCCTCTCCCCCAATTCCTCTGTCCCACCCAAATCTGAGGCTTCCACCAGCTGGTTCTTCAACCATTATACCTGTCCCTGTCCTAGGCCACTTCCTGACAGAACTTCTCCCCTGAAACCAGTCCCCAAAATCACCTCTAGATCCATCTTAAAATGTTCATGTCAACGTGTCTCTTCTGTACTCAAAATCCAGGGTAAAGAAATGCATTTGTAATGTGACCCAGCACATATACAAGTATGTACATATGTATATATTCACCACCTGTCTGTCAGTTTGTCCTGCTGTCGTGGCTTGCCTGTTGCTGTGATGCTGGAAACTACGCTACCAGTATTTCAAATACCAGCAGGGTCACCCATGGTGGACAGGTTTCAGTGGAGCTTCCAGACTAAGACAGACTAGGAGGAAAGGCCTGGTGATCTATTTCTGAAAATCAGCCAGTCAAAACCCTATGGGTCACAACAGAACATTGTCCAATATGGTGCTGGAAGATGAGCCCCCTATGTGAAAAGCACTCAGAATATGCAACAATGGACAATGGGCTCAAGCATACCAAGGATCTCGAAGATGGTACAAGACTGGGCAATGTTTCATTCTGTTATACGTGGGTCACCACGAGTTAGAGCTACTTGACAGCAACTAACAACCACAGTGTGTGTGTGTATTCTTTCATGCATACATGTGTAATACATACATATTTTTCAAAAACGCCAGACACAATTCGTGAAATAATATTTTTTCTGTGTGATCCTCTTTGACATGCCTCTCCTCTCCTCCCCTCCCTCCCCCTCTCCCCTCTCCCCTCTCCCCTCCCTCCCTCCCCTTTCCCCTCTCCCCTCCCCTCCCCTCCCCTCCCTTGTCATTAAACTTAAACTGATGGCCCCTCCTGCATTTCTGTCTAGACCCTAGTGGGCTGGGCCCCTACTCTGACTCCCGGGGAAGTTCAGCATCCATAGCCTGACTCTCAAGGTTCTCAGCAACCTGCTGCCCCCACCCTCCCCCCTTCCCGCCCCCTGCCCCCACCCTGCCTACTCCCGCCCCCCGCCCCCACTGCCTCACCAATCTTTTTCTCTGGACTGCGTGTGGGAACCCTTGGCTATATGTCCCCCAAACTGGCTGGCTCTCAGCCATTCCTGACGCTTTGTCTTTCACGCTCTAGCCTGTCTAGGCCATTTCCTACTCATTCTGCCTGTCCCCGCAGTCCCAACTCCACTCCTACCTCCTCAACACGCCCCTGACCCTGACCAAGGTCCCCTCTCTCATTTTCTGTCCCACACAGCTGGTATCTAGGAGGGTGGGCTCCGACTTCATGACTTCACTGATGAACAGCACACCATGCCTGCACTTGTTTGCGGCTCACATCACCTGGGGACTGTCCGGCTGGTCTAGGGAGAGCACTTCGGGGGGTTCCTCCTGGCCGGGAGTACCCAGCCGCCCCTGCCCCGCGGCCCCTCCCGCAGGCTGCCCGTGGGGGCGGGTAGGAAATGGGACTGTGTGCTGGCAAGTTAGGACCAGACCTCAGTCCACCTGAAGCGGTGGGCAGTGCTCCGCAGGTAGGCGCGCCTGAAAAAGTGCTCTGCGGGCTCTGCTTTCCGTCTATTACAGGTGACACTGGCTTTTACGAGCCAGCCTGACAACATACTCTCTGCTCCGAACAGCGTGTTGACAAGAAAACGCTTTACATGGAGCACAAATTCTAAACCAACGGCCCACGAACAGCTTCCGGAACTCCGCCCGGCCTCCGGTCGGGCACCTCCTGTCCGGCCTGTCTGACCACCTTTCACGTGGGTGCGTCTTACCTCCCAGCTTGCTGCCAGGCCTCGGAGCACAGGAATGGGGTCCCATGTCTCCCTCTGTTTACAGGGCTCAGCCCATTGCTTTGTGGAGGTGGGAGCTCACCAATCACCTTTGGCGACATCGGGGTCTCCCGCCCTCCCCTCCAGCTGCCCAGCCTGCAGCTCTGTCTTGCTCATACTTTGTCCCAGAGTAAGTGGGTCTCTGTCTATTCTCTGGAAAATCTTAAGGGGTATTTAACAGGGACGAGAGAAAAAGGAGAGATGAGAAAAGAATGGGGGGGGGGAAGAGAGATGGGAAAAGGGGAAGAGAGAGAGAAATAGATGTGAGAAAAGGAAGAGAAACGAAGAAAGGAAGAAAGATTAAAAAAAGGAGAAAAAACAGAGATGAAAAAGGGCAAAAGAGAGACGATGGGGGAAAGAGGAAGGAGAACGGAAACGGAAAGCCCTACTAATCTGGCCGGATAGCGCGCTGCGGGCTCAGGGGTGGAATTCTGCCTTCCGTGCAGGAGGCCCGGGTTCGATTCCCGGCCAGTTCACCTCCTGTGCAACCACCGCCCGTCTGTCAGTGCAGGCTTGCGTGTTGCTGTGACGCTGAGCAGATGTCAGCGGAGCTTCTGGACTAGGACAGGCGAGGAACAAGGGTCTGGCGACCATGAAAACCCTTAGAGTGCAGTGGTCTGATCCCCAGTTGATCACAGGGATGGCGCAGGACTGGGCAATGTTTTGTTCCACTGTGCACGGGGTCCGCTTGCGTCAGTGGATTGACTTGATGACAGCTAACAATAATAACAGCAACAACAGCAGTCTGACCAGAAGCTGTTTCCCAGTGGAAAAGAGCAGAGAAGTCAGGCTGGGTGAAGGCAGGGAGGGAGAACTCAGGGTCAGATAAGATCCTAGACGAAAAGGGACCAAGGAGAGGGGCCTGGGCAGGCATTCCTGGATGCGAGGGGCTGCAGTGAACCACAGTCACCAACGTCATTGGCACTGGGCTGGTGGTCCCAGCTGTGTATGGACTGAGTTGAGCTGGTGAAGGCCAGGTGGGTCTCACACTTTGGACTGGCTGTGACTTCAGAATACAGGTGACCCTGAGGCCTTCCCAGGTCAGAGAGCCTCCTCAGAGTGTTGCCCCTCCTTGCAGCGGAGGGGACACCTTCCCCTCGTGTTCTACAGAGCCGTGGTGCCGCCTGGCCTTGGAGAAGGAATAGGCAGACGGCAGGGCTGTGGAAGGTTCCAGGTGCACTCAAGTCCCTGTGGCGTGAAGCATCTACATGAGGAATCTGTGCATGTCTTGTGCCACTGCCAGCTCTAAAAAGCAAAGGGACATTTAAAAAGAACAGATGAACCCCACCTTACGGCAATCCCATGTGTGTCAGAGTAGAACTGTGTTCCATAGGGTTTTCAATGGCTGATTTTTCACAAGTAGATAGCCAGGACTTTCTTCTGAGGTACCTCTGGGCAGACTTGAACTTCCAACCTTTCAGTTAGCAGCTGAGTTAACCATCTGCACCACCCAGGGAGTCCAAAGGGAGGTGAGGAATGACAAAACCTGATGTCCCCTGGAAGGCTTCCCTGCCCACCCCTTAAACTGGTTTGTTTGAGGCATTGATAAAAAGGTTTTGGAGAACAAGTCAAAATAAACCCTCTGTGTTCTGGCTCCAAAGACGTTTCTTCTATGAAGGTCGTTGAACTACAGGAGGAAAGAAACCAGTTAGGGCCGCATAACTGAACAACTTAATGAAGAGTTTGGATTTTCAGAGAGGGAGACGTACAACGTTACCCATTTTTGTGGCCAACCATGTGGAACAGAAGTCTTAATAAAGAAATACTAAAATAGAGGTTTTAGTTTAATATTGAAGTTAGTTAAGAGAAAGAGGCAGGCGAGGAGGAAAGTGGGAACAAATGGAAATAGGGGAGATGGAAACAGGCTGGCGACACACGGCAGAGACGAGGAGAGGCAGAGAGGGACAGTGAAGGGAGAGGGTCACGGTTTGAGTTATGTCCCCCAGAAATGAGTACATCAGTTTGGCTGGGCCCTGATTCCTGGGACTGTGTGATTTCTCTACGTGTTGCAAATCCTGCCTCTATGATGTTAATGACGGAGGACGGGTGGCAGGTGGGTTAGTAAGGCAGGACCTGATCTACAAGACTGGACTGTGTCCTGAGGGAATGTCTTGAGATATAAAAGACAGAAGTGAGCAGTGAGACAGGGGGACCTCACACCATCAAGAAAGCAGTGCCGGGAGCAGAGCGTTTCCTTGGACGGGGGTCCCTGCACCGAGAAGCTCCTGGTCTGGGGGCACACTGATGAGAAGGCTGACAGAGAAAGCCTTCCCCTGGAGCTGACACCCTGAATTTGAACTTTTAGCCTACTTTGACAGTGAGGAAATAAACTTCTCTTCATTAAAACCATCCGCTTGTGGTGTTTCTGTTATGACAGCACTAGATGACTAAGACAAAGAGATAGGGGAGGAAGAGGTGCATACAGACAGACAGCAGAAGGACAGATTTATGTGCAACAAGCAGCACAGAGGCGGAGAGAGACCCTCAGAGACCAGTTAAGGAGGAGACACATGCTGGATGCTCAGACAACCATGTTGTTGTCAGCTGCCATCACAGCTGTCCCCAACTCACGGTGACCCCTTTGCACGGTGGAACAAAACACTGACCTGTCCTGCGCCATCCCCATGATTGGTTGTGGATCAGACCATTCTGATCCACGGTGTTTTCCTGGACTGATTTTTTGGAAGCAGATCGCCAGGCCTTTCTTCGTAGTCTGAATCTGGAGGCTCCACTGATACCTGTTCAGCATCACGGCAACACACAAGCCTCCACTGACAGAGGGGTGGTGGCTGTGCGTGAGGTGCATTGGGTGGGAATCAAACCCGGGTCTCCCACATGGAAGGTGAGAATCCTATCACTGAGCCAGGACTGCCCCCACAGACCACATAGGGTAGAAGTCCTCTCAAAAGATTACAAATGGTCTTGTCCTTTCACAGCTGCAGGCATGAATGATTTCACTGGATACCTCCTTCATGACCGGGTGATAGTAAGCTAACTGGAATAGTAATCAGATTTCACCCTGAGAACGGATGGCTCCCACCCGATTTGTGTGGGTGAACATGGGTCCTAATTTGATACTAAACTTTTAAATTTCCCTCCTCAGCAAAGACAGGCTCTGAGCACCATTTACGTTCTTAGAATGATTTGTCATCAATTCCTTTGGGCTTTACGGTAAGAAGAACGATGTCCCAGCACCCCCTCCAAAAACATCTAAGCCCAGGAAGGAGTCCCCGGGTGGGGCGTTGCAAATGGTTAATATGCTAGGCTGCGAACTGAAAGGCTGGAAGTTTGAATCCGCCCAGGGGCACCACAGAAGAAAGACCTGGCAATCTACTTCTGAAAAACCAGCCATTGAAAACCCTACTCTGACACACACGGTGGTTGTTGTTGTTAGGTGCCGTCGAGTAGGTTCCAACTCATAGTGACTCTGTGTACAACAGACCAAAACACTGCCCAGTCCTGTGCCATCCTCACGATTGTTATGTTTGAACCCATTGTTGCAGCCACTGTGTCAATCCATCTTGTGGAGGGTCTTCCTCTCTTTCACTGACCCTCCACCTTACCAAGCATGATGTCCTTCTCCAGGGACTAGTCCTTCCTAACAACATGTCCAAAGTACGTGAGATGTAGTCTCGCCATCCTTGCTTCTAAGGAGCATTCTGGCTGTACTTCTTCCAAGACAGACTTGTTCGTTCTTTTGGAAGTCCCTGGTCTATTCAATATTCTTCGCCTACACCACAATTCAGAGGCGTCAGTTCTTCTCCGTGAATTAGAATGACTCAGCAGCAACTGGTCTTAATCCCAGGTGTCTGTGAATGTGCTAGGTTCAATGTGGGGTGGGGAGTGGAAACAAAGGTTGCAGGTAGAATTAACGTCACTCATGAGCTGAACTTAAAGCGATAATCTTGTATTATCCAGGTGGCCTTCAGCGGGGTTGAAGATGAAGGGAGGATGAAGAGCGGCCCCAGAGAGGCGGCTCCTGAGGAAGGCTCTGCCAGCCACTGCTGCCTTTGAGGAAGAAAAGGTGATGAGCCAAGCAAGGCAGGCGGCCTCTAGAAGCTGCTTCTGCTCTAGAACCTCCTGAAAGGAATACAGCCCTGCTGACGTTTTGACATCAGCCCAGAACCAGCTGAGGTCAAGTCGATTCTGACTCATGGTGACCCCGTGTGTGTCTGAGCAGAACTGTGCTCCATAGGGTTTTCAGTGGCTGACTTTTCACAAGTAGATCACAAGTAGATTCTTCTGAGGTAGACTCGAACCCCACCCTTCTGGTTAGCAGTTGAGTTGAGTGTGTTAACCCTTTGCATCACCTAGGGACTCCCCAGCGAGACCTGTTTTAGACTTCTGACCTCCGGAACTGTATGAGAATAAATCTGTGTTGGTTCAAGCCACTTGGTTTGCGGTAATTTGTTCCAGCAAGCACAAATCTCTTGAAAATCTGTTTGAAAAGACTCAGAACTCTTTAATGTATGTGCAATGAATACCTCACTTTCATACATGTGTTTGAAAAAATTAAATCCTGCCAAATTCTGTCTTGCAGACCAACAAGCCAACCACTATGTTTTTAAAATAGCTGCTCATTAACTTAATTGAGGAGGTTTTAATTATTTTTCAATTAGTTGGGTGTGTGTTTATGTGCAAGCATCACCTCCAAACCCTACTCAAGGAAGCATATTATGCAGGAAATTTGGGGGGAGGCCTGAACTCCAGAGAGCCGTGGAAAGTTGGTAAGTGTGTCTGGAGAGCTGGAAGCATAGAGACCTTACTCATTTAGCCGTATCTGCTACCTTCCCATGTGGATAAAAGCCTTACTTCCTCCTTAGAGCTGGAGTCTCCAGGGTTACACGTTGTTGGGCCTGAGGAGGCTTAGGGCAGAGATCTCTGTCCCTGACTGCATCTGGGTACCACGTGGGGGCCTGTAGACATCCTGGTGCCCAGGCCACAGCCCAGACCATGGAAGCCAGAATCTTTGGGGGTGCCACCTGGCATTTGTCTTTTGTAAACCTCACTGGGCTGTTCTGATGTGCACTGAGGTTGAGAACTAATGCTTTAGCAAGAAGAAAGAAGCAGATGCCGGGGCCCCACTGGGGCAGACCCACCTTCTCTGCACAGGTAGTGAAGCGGGAGGCAGGGATGGGGAGCATGAAGGGAAGGATTCCAAGGAATCCTACATGACAAAGGAATACAGACGTGGGTGACAATGTCTTGTGATGGTGGTGGTGTTAGCTGCTGTTGGGTCAGCCCTCAATTCATGGTGACCCCGTGAACAGCGGACCTAAATGCTGCCCAGTCCTGCACCGACCTCATAATTGGTTTGAGATCCTACCTTTGTGCTCACTGGGTTTTCACTGGCTGATTTTTGGAAGTAGATCACCAGGCCTTTCTTCCTAGTCTGTCTTAGTCTGAAAGTGTCACCGAAACCTGTCCAGCATCACAGCAACACATAAGCCTCCACTGACAGACGGTGGTGATGATGGCGCATGAGGTGCATTGGCCAGGAATCAAAGCTGGGTCTCCCACATGGAAGGAGAGAATTCTACTGCTTTACCGCCAAAATTGCATCAAGTATTAATTCGATTGTTACAGTGTTTGTGATAAAATAAGATTCCTTGGGAGGTGCTCCTACCAATTGCCTCGCCTGAATCAGCACTTGCAGACTCGTGAGGGTTGTCAGTCTCCATCCCTGCTTCTGACAAGTGGGCAGTCCAGAATACTCTTTGCAAGGATTGGTGAAGATGGAGCAAAAGATGCTAATGTTCCCATCACCAGGCAGCACTCGGAAGGAGAAGTCCTGGAGGCTTCAAAGCTGAGATCGACAACTGTAAGTGGCTCCAGCTCATCGTGTCTCTTGCCTCGATGTCCACCTTGGTTACGGGGGTCACACTTGTTCCTCGCTTCTTTGCTTCCTCTGGTCATTGGGAGATAAGACGACAAGTCTTTTGCCAGAAGATGAGGTTGCGAGCGCTCAGACATCTGTCGAATGAATGAACGAGCAGATGAGTTCACCTGATTTACATCAATGTTGCTACCCCACGCTGGCCACTCTGCCCAGAGACGAGAAGGGGACATAATTGAGTTGAACAACTGTTCTTCTCCCTTTTAAAGGAATTGTCAGAGAAGTCGAGCTGGAAAATCCTACTCTTGCTTGTATCAATAAGCAGAAACTTTATAACCCCAAGCAAGTGGAAGGTTTTCTTAGTAAAGTTTTTTTAAGTTTGTAGGACAGGGAATTTTTAAAGTAGCATGGTTTCTCAGGCGCCAGCCACCGATACAACTCTAAAATCATTGATTTGGATCCTACTATTTTGGAATTAAAGAGCCCTGGTGGCCCAGTGGTTAAACGCTCAGCTGCTAACTGAAAGGTCAGAGGTTTGAACCCACCAGCTGCTCCTCAGGAGAAAGATGTGGCAGTCTGCTTCCATAAAGATTTACAGCTTTGGAAACCCTATGGGGCAGTTCTACTCTGTCCTATCGGATTGCTATGAGTCAGAATTGACTTGATGGCAGTGGGTTTGGTTTGGTTTTGGTGGCACAATGGTTAAGCACTTGGTTGCTAACTGAAAGGTCTGCAGTTTGAAGCCATCAGCTGCTCCATGGGAGAGAAACCTGGTGATCTGCTCCTGTAAAGATTACAGCTGAGAAAACTCTACGGGGCGGTTCTCCTCTGTGCTACAGGCTCGCTCTGAGTCAGAATCCACTCTTCGGCATACAACAACAATTTGGGATTTGTAGGAATTTATACTTGTCCAACAAATCTTCTTTTTAAACAGTGTTCAAAACAATTCTTCCCTGGTGGAAAAAACACTGCACCCAAAGTTTGGAAGTCTGCAGTCAGTTCCCAGATGGACCATTGAACAGCTTCGTGACGTTGGGGAAGGTGCAGCTCAGTGAGTAGCCTAGCACTTACCTGTCTGTGCCGCCTGGGAACTCCCCTTTGTTTGTAATTACCCATATGATATCTTTAATTTTGACTCTGGGCCCAAAAAGCCTAAAAGCTTTTCTTTACAGAAAAAGGTGGCGACCCCTGGCCTAGGTGTGGGCCTTGGAGATGGAGAAAATAGATGGAGTCAGATGTATTTTGGAGGGACAGACAACCGGATGTGGGGTTTCATGCTGGTGGGATGTGGGGCAACCTGGTCTCTAAGACCCTTCCTAAGACAAGGAGGGGCTGACAATCAAGAAGCGGCCATCATGGCCACACAACAATGCCCCTGTAGGCCCCTGTGGGCTGGGCCCTGCTCTCTGAGTCTCTCAGGCCCCTGTCCAGGCCTTGCACTGGCCCATCAGCAGGTCTCACGCACACCGGCAGTGCTGTTCACCAGGACGCACGGTGCCTGGTGCAGATCCTGCATCCTTTATGATGGAGCCAGTAAACCACAACGTATTTATCGACCAATTACCATCATAATGGGTTTCTAGCCACGTCCTGCCTTCTGTGTGACCAGCAGGCTGGATCACAGCTGGCACCTCGAGCGAGCGGCTCAAAAATTTAATCAGGTTCAGTAACAGGCAAGGACTGGTTCCCGGTGAGGGGAAAAACACAGCAAATATTTTGGATTAAACTGTGTGCGCCGTATCTTGCTGGAGCTTGCAGGCCTTTGGAGGCTCTCAGACGGCTCTTAATTAATTGCTGGAGCCAAGTGGGGCAATCTTGTGAATGCTGTTGCTTTTGTTAATCTGATCCAGCCATGCTCAGGGCAGGGGTGGAGCTGGCCTTGGGGTTAGGAGACCAAGGGAGGGGGGCGGCGCTGGGAGGGGCTTCCAGCCAGATGGCTGGGTCGAAGCTTGGAAGGGCCAACCTGTTGGTCAAGCAAGCAGACAGACCCTCCCTTCTCAGCGGAAGATGCAGTTGCTTTCCCCTATCTGGCTTGGAAAAAGAGAATTCTAGCTCTGCCACACACTAGCCCTGTGACCTTGGGCCAATAACACTTTGAGCTTCAGTGTCACAACTGTAAAATGGATATGCATCCCTGGGTAGTGCAAATGGTTAATGCAGTTGGCTGCTAACTGAAAGGAGGTTCAAGCCCACCCAGAGGTGCCTCAGAAGAAAGGCCTGGTGATCTACTTCTGAAAAATCAGCCATTGGTAACCCTATGGAGCACAGTTCTGCTCTAAGTTAGAAGAGTAGAACGGTTAACTGTTAATAACTCTAAGTTATTCTGTATACATAAGAATCACCTTATGGTGAATCACCTTATGGGGATATTGTTAAACTATAGATTCTGATTCAGTATATCTAGGGTGGAAATGCAAATTCTCAGCAGGAGTACCAACCACATTGAACCATATGGAAGCCCTGACTCTAACACACAAGGGTCTCCAGGAGTCAAACTCAACTCCACATCAGCTGGTTCTGTAAGATCGGTACAGTGTCACCCCTCAGGATTGTCGTGGGAGTCAAATGAGATGAGGACGATATGTGTAATACACCCCCAGGACCTGCCCAGCAAGGCTGCTGAGAGCCAGGTGTGCGGGCAGCTAAAGGCTGGCCCTGCTGACCCGGGAGGATATGGAGAACGGTTTAGGGTGGGCATTTCCATGAGTGCAGGTTCTCAGAACAAGCCATGGCCTCTGGGGCAACAAGGAGCAGAGACGTTGGGGCTTGGGGTTGCAAGTGCCAGGACTACACCTAACTGCTCAGCAGCCAAGGAAGCAGCTCCCACAGAGCGTGGCAAGCTGGGTCCTGAGAAGGAGGCTCCTGCTGACCCAGCCACAAACGCCAGTGGTTGCAGAGGAGCCTTGCCCTGGCGCTCCTTGCAGCCCGTCCTGTTTCTGAGGGTGGGGAGAGCACCCCGAGTTGCCCTGACATGGTCTGTGCTCTGGTTATAGGGGCTTTGGATTGCTTCCCAACATCTCCGCAGAGGTCTGCTGCTAGAAGCCAGCCTCTGAGCACATCAGGGCTGGCTAGGCCTCAGGGAGGTCTCTGTCATGGATTGAAATGCGTTCCCCCAAAATGTGTGTCAACTTGGCTAGGCCATGATTCCCAGTATTGTGTGATGGTCCACCATTTTGTCGTCTGATGTGATTTTCCTTCGTGTTGTAAATCCTACCTCTATGATATCAATGAGGCAGGATTAGAGACAGTTATGTTAATGAGGCAGGACTCAATCTACAGGATTAGGTTGTATCTTGAGTCAGTATCTTTCGAGACATCAAAGAGAATAGAGCAGAGAGAAGGAGGACCTCCTACCACCAAGAAAGAAGCACCAGGACAGGAGCTTGTCCTTTAGACCTGGGGACCCTCCACTGAGAATCTCCTTAACCTGGGAAGATTGATGACAAAGACCTTCCTCCAAAATCGACAGAGAGAGAAAGTCTTCCCCCATGAATTTGGACTTCTAGCCTCCTAAGCTGTGAGAGAGTAAACTTCTGTTTGTTAAACCATCCACTAGTGGCATTTCTGTTATAGCAGCACTAGACGAGTAAAACAGTCCCTGTCTACACAATGAAGGGCCAATGGTCAAACAACTTTTGGGGCCAAGGGGCCACCATCATGGCCACAAGGCAGCATTCCCCGTAGACTTCTCTGGACTGGGCTGTACTCAGGTCCCCTGGGCTCCTGTCCATGACCTTGCCCTGGGTCTTGTGTGCCAGCTGTCTCAGCCGCCCCTTCCTATTCCATGCTTGATGCTTCAGTGATCCGTGCTGCCAGGACATCTTCAAATATCCCATGCCACACGCCTCTCTTTGTCTGAGACACCCTTTTCCCTGCCATCTCCTGCCTAGGCCTCTCCGCTGCAGAAAGTCTCCCCTGCGACCCCAGGATGGATTCGAGGCAGCCCTCTCCTGGGTCCCAGAACTCCCTGTCACCTTCTGGCGATGTTGTTCTTGTTCACAGCCACCTCTCCACCAGGCTGTGGGGCCCTTGAGGGCAAGAGCTGGGTCTTAAGTGGCTTGAAGTCTCCAGCTCGCCTCTCAGCAAATATTTGCTGAAGTCAACTGATTCCTTTGCTTTAGAATGTAGGAACTGGAGCCAAGAGAGGGACAGTGACTTGTCTGAAGTCATGTGCTAAGTAAGCGGATCTTGGCCGACTCCGGAACCCATGTGTCTCCTCCAGACTCCAATGCTGTTTCCCTGAAGCACACAGGTTCTCAGAGACAATCCCGGGAGTCCTGCTGGTCAGCGCAGGGTCAGGCCTCACCTAGCTTCCTGACAGGTTCTTACTGGATTGAAGAACGGCCTACTAACCACTTAATAGGGTCAGAATTAGTCGGTCAGCAAATACTCCTTGAATAGCTTGATGTGGAGAACAATCACCCTGCAGGTAGTTAAGTTTTACAAACTCAAATGTGTTGTTGTTAGGTGCCATCGAGTTGGTTCCGACTCATAGTGATCCTGTGTACAACACTGCCCAGTCCCGAGCCATCTTCACAATTGTTGTTATGCTTGAGCCCCTTGTTGCAGCCACTGTGTCAGTCCATCTTGTTGAGGGTCTTCCTCTTTTTCGCTGACCCTCTGCTTCATGTGATGTCCTTCTCCAGGAACTGGTCCTTCCTGATAACATGTCCAAAGTACGTGAGATGAAGTCTCACCGTCCTCGCCTCTAAGGAGCATTCTGGTTGTACTTCTTCCAAGTTGGTTCTTCTGGCAGTCCATGGTCTATTCGGTGTTCTTCTCCAACAACATAATTCAAAGGCACCAATTCTTCAGTCTTCCTTATTCATTGTCCAACTTTCACATGCGTAGGAGGCGATTGAGAACACCATGGCTTGGGTCAGCTGCACCTTAGTCCTCAAAGTGACATCTTTGCACTTGGGTGTGCACGAATGCAACTTTGGTTTCTTTTTTCTTATTTTTTAGTAGGTCACACGTTCACTTTATAATAAAGCAAAACAATGTAAGAAAGCTGTACCTTAAGATATCTTTCTCCCATTTTTTTTGTCTCTTGTGGATCTTTTCAAAATAAAACCAAATGTGTGTATGTATTTATATTCCTCCCTTTTTACATAAAATGTAGCATATCGTAGGCACTGCTTTTGCTGTTAGGTGCTGTCAAGTCGATTTTCGACTCATAGCAACCCCATGTGACAGAGTAGAACCGCCCCGTAGGGTTTTCTAGGCCATGATCTTTCTTTTTTTTTGCATTTTTATTTTTTTTAAATCGTGCTTTAGGTGAAAGTTTACAGCTCAAGTAAATTTCTCATACAAAAATTTATACATACATTGTTATGTGACACTAGTTGCAATCCCTATAATGTGATAGCACATCCCCCTTTTCCACCCTGGGTTTCCCGTGTCCATCCAACCAGCTCCTGACCCTTCCTGCCTTCTCATCTTGCCTCTGGACAGGAGCCGCCCATTTGGTCTCATGTATCTGCTTGAACTAAGAAGCACACTCTTCACGAGTATTATTTTATGTTTTACAGTCCAGTGTAATCTTTGTCTAAAGAGTTGGCTTCAGGAATGGTTTTAGTTCTGGGTTAACAGAGTGTCTGGGGGCCATAGTTTTGGGGGTTGGGTTCCTCTAGTCTCTGTTAGACCATTAAGTCTGGTCTTTTTATGTGAATATGAGTTCTGCACCCCACCCTTCTCCTGCTCCCTCAGGGACTCTCTGTTGTGTTCCCTGTCAGGGCGGTCATTGGTGGCAGCTGGGCACCATCTAGTTCTTCTGGTCTCAGGCTGATGGAGTCTCTGGTTTATGTGGCCCTTTTGTCTCTTGGGCTAGTATTTTCTTTGTGTCTTTGGTGTTCTTCATTCGCCTTTGCTCCAAGCGAGTTGGGACCAATTGATGCATCTTAGATGGCTGCTCGCAAGCTTTTAAGACCCCAGATGCCACTCACCAAAGTGGGATGCAGAACATTTTCTTAATAAACTTTATGTCAGTTGACCTAGATGTCCCCTGAAACCATGGTCCCCAGACCCCCGTCCCTGCAACTCTGTCCCTTGAAGACTTTGGTTATATTCAGGAAACTTCTTACCTTTTGGTTTAGTCCAGTTGTGCTGACTTCCCCGGTATTGTGTGTTGTCCTTCCCTTCACCTAAGATGATTCTTGTCTACTAGCTAGTTAGTGAATACCCCTCTTCCTCCCTCCCCACCCCCGTAACCATCAGAGAATGTTTTCTTCTGTGTTTAAACCTCTTCTTGAGTTCTTATAATAGTGGCCTCATACAGTATTTGTCCTTTTGTGACTGACTAATTGTACTCAGCATAATTAGGCCATGATCTTTACAGGAGCAGATCACTAGGTCTTTCTCCTGCAAAGCTGCTGGGCAGCTTCTAACTGCCAATCTTTCAGTTAGAAGCTGAGCACGTAACCATTGCACCATCAGGGCTCATATGCACCATTTTGAACTGCTTTCTTCATGTTTTTTCCATATCATTATGTAGAGAGCTTCCCTTCCTAGCCCTGTCACCTTTTCTACTTAACTGCTTTTGGGGGTAGTGGCGGGTGGGGGGAGTGCTATTCCTTGAGGCTCCGGGCTTAACTAGCGGAGGGAGTGGGAGAGGCATGTTGATTTGCTGGTAAATGGTTAACAACCAGTTCTGGTGGGGAGAGGGGTGGAGGGACCCAAACCATAAGGGTGTGAGACCTCTGACCATGGCCAGTTTCAGGCTATTCACCCCAATAAGCTCACAAAATTCCTGAAAATTTAGCAACTGGCTGCCTGGATGAGCTGCTCCAAGCTGCTCCTCAGTGTTTGTCCCCTGGCTAGGGCGACCCTCACCCAGTCTCGAGGGAAAGGGTCGTGCGGCCTCCTGGGTGCTCTTGTCAATCCCGTGTCTCTGACCTGGGCTTGCCATTCCTTGGGGCTTACCTTTTCAAGTTCAAAAATTCCCCTCTTGCAGATCAAAAACAGGTCCCTAGGTGGTGCAAATGGTTTGCGCGCAATTGTTAACCTAAAAGTTGGCTGCTGGAACCATGGCTTCCAACCAGTTGGTCTGTTTTAACAGCTTCCCAGTAAGCTATACATAAGAATCACCTGGAGATCTTCTTAAAATGTAGATTTTGATTCAGTATATCTGGGGTGAAAATGCAAATTCTCAGCAGGGGTTTGAACCAGAACGAACCAGTTCGAAGCTCTGGTTTGAACCCATGCAGAGGTGCCACAGAAGAAAAGGCCTGGAAATCTGCTTCTGTTAAGATTGTTGTTGTTGTGTGCCAGCTTGTCAATTCCAACTCATAGCAACCCCATGTGACAAAGTAGAACTGTCCTATAGGGTTTCCCAGGCTATAACCTTTACAGGAGCAGGTTGCCAGGTCTTTTATCCTGCAGAGCGGCTGGTGGGTTTGAACTCCTGATCTTTCAGTTAGCAGCCAAGCATTTAACATTGCTCCACCAGGGCTCCTTTCTGTAAAGATTACAGCCAAGAAAACCTTATGGGCAATTATACTCTGTACACATGGGGTTGCTATGAGTCAGAATTGACTCAACTGCCACTAACAAGAAGAAGAAGAAGAAGATCAAACACCTTGGCCTCTAAGAGCCCTGATATGAGTTCTGAAGGCCTAGCTTGGAACTCGAAAGCCAAGAGCTTGACTCTGATTTCTCTATTCTGTGTGACCTGTCTCAGTGGTTAATGCAGGTCACTGCACAAGTAGAGAAGAGCTCTGGGGATAACAAGAAAGTGTCAGAGGTGGGCTCCTAAAAGCTTGTGAGCAGCCATCAAAGATACTCCACTGGTATCACCCCGTTTGGAGCAGGGGGGAATGAAGAAAACCAAAGACACAAGGTAAAGACTAGTTCAAAGGACTAATGGACCACAACTACCACAGCCTCCACCAGACTGAGTCCAGCACAACTAGATGGTGCCTGGCTACCACCACTGAGTGCTCTGACAGGGATCACAACAGAGGGTCCCGGACAGAGCTGGAGAAAAATGTAGAGCAAAATTCTAACTCACAAAAAAAGACTGTACTTACTGGTCTAACAGAGACTGGAGAAACCCTGAGGGTACAGCCCTCAGACATGCTTTTAACTCAGTACTGAAGTCACTCCTGAGGTTCACCCTTCAGTCAAAGATTGTTGTTAGGTGGCGTAGAGTCTGTTCTGACTCATAGCAACCTCATATACAACAGAAACAAAACACTGCCTGGTCCTGCGCCATCCTCACAATTGTTGTTATGCTTAAGCTCATTGTTGCAGCCACTGTGTCAATCCATTTTGACAAGAGTCTTCCTCTCCTTCCCTGACCCTCCACTTTACCAAGCATGATGTCCTTCCAAAGGGACTGGTCGCTCCTAATAACATGTCCAAAGTATGTGAGGTGAAGTCTTGGCCATCCTCACTTCTAAGGACAAAAATGGATTCAGAAGAGACTCTGAAAGTTGCTCTTGAATGTAGCGTAGCTAAAGTGAACAGAAGAAATGATGAAGTAAAAGAGTTCAACAGAAGGTTTCAAAGGGCAGAGCAGGAAGACAGAGTAAAGTATTATAATGACATGTGCAAAGACCTGGAGTTAGGAAACCAAAAGGGAAGAATGCACTTGGCATTTCTCAAGCTGAAAGAACGGAAGAAAAAATTCAAGCCTTGAGTTGCAATAGGGAAGGATTCCATGGGCAAAGTACTGAACAATGCAGGAAGCATCAAAAGAAGATGGAAGGAATACACAGAGTCACTGTATCAAAAAGAATTGGTCAATATTCAGTCATTTCAGGAGACAGCATATGATCAAGAACCTATGGTACTGAAGGAAAAAGTCCAAGCCGCACTGAAGGCACTGGAGAAACACAAGACTCCAGGAATTGACAAAATACCAACTGAGATGTTTCAACAAACGGATGCAGCACTGGAAATGGTCACTCATCTATGCCAAGAAATTTGGAAGACAGCTACCTGGCCAACTGACTGGAAGAGATCCATATTTATGCCTATTCCAAAGAAAGGTGATCCAACTGAATGCTGAAATTATTGAACAATATCATTAATATCACACACAAGGAAAATTCTGCTGAAAATTGTTCTAAAGCAGTTAAAGCAGTACATTGACAGGGAACTGCCAGAAATTCAAGCTGGATTCAGAAGAGGACATGGAACCAGGGATATCATTGCTGATGTCAGATGGATCCTGGCTGAGATCAGAGAATACAAGGAAGATGTTTACCTGTGTTTTATTAACTATGCAAAGGCATTTGGTTGTGTGGATCATGACCAATTATGGACAACATTGTGAAGAATGGTAATCCCAGAATGCTTAATTCTGCTCATGAGGAACCTGTACATAGATCAAGAGGCAGTCATTCAAACAGAGCAAGGGGATACGGCGTGGTTTCAAATCAGGAAAGGTGTGTGTCAGGGTTGTATCCTCTCACCATTCTTATTCAATCTGTTTGCTGAGTCAAAGATTAGACAGCCCCATAAAACAAACAATAATACACGTGGCTCAACCACATATCCGAGACTAAATGGGCACACCAACCCAGAAGCAGGGACGAGAAGGCCGGAGGGGACAGGAAAGCTGGATGAATGGAAATGGGGAATCTGAGGTCGAGAAGGGGAGAGTGTTGACATGTCGCAGGGTTGTGACCAGTGTCACAAAACAATAGGTGTATTAATTGTTGTTTAATGAGAAACTAATTTATTCTGTAAACCTTCATCTAAAGCACACACACACAAAAAGTGTCAAGGAAGAGTATCTCCACCACAGAAGGGATTTTGATCTGTTTTGACTCTGTTGTCTTCCTGGTTGGCATATAGTTGGTATTCAGTAAATATTTGTGGAATTAATGCATACCTCAAAACCGTATGTTGCTACCTAAAGAAGTAGAAGACACAGCATTTGCCCTCACAGAGCTCACAAAACCTGTGCAGTCAATTCCAACTCACAGAGCTTACAGTTGTTATAAAATATAAAGTGAATAAAGTGAGGAACCAGCAAGTGCCAAATCTATGGTACAGACAGTAAGTTTTGGGGGGTGGGGTGTGAATAGAGACATTGCTGTGGGCCAGGGTGCTCAGAGAATGTTCCATAGGGAAGATGGAGCTTGTGCTGAGACTTGAAGGATGCTGTTTCTGGGAAGAAGCCCAATAACAGTTTATGGAAGACACACGGTTCAACTTTGACAGCTTCTCATGGGTATCTCACAGAAATCCAGCAGAATTATTCCATCACCAGGAAGTAGGTTTGATAGGTAGACTGTTGAGACTTTTACCTCCTCAAGTAATCTATTGTCCAAGTTTGAGAACAGCCATATCGAATCAATCAATGTGTACTACCATGTGGTTTCCAAGACATAAAAGGCAAGGTCCTTGTTCTCTGAGAGTTACAGCCTGAATGGGAAGACCTAGCACACTCAGTTGACAGATACATGAGCAAAGCCAGAGAAATGCAATTAGCCCTCCTCTATAGATGCATATTGACTACACCATGGACTGCCAGAAGAACAAACAAATCTGTTTTGGAAGAAGTATAGCCAGAATGCTCCTTGGAAGCAAGGATAATGAGTCCTCATCTCACATACTTTGGACATGTTATCAGGAGGGACCAGAAGGACATCATGTTTGGCAAAGTAGAGGGTCAATGAAAAAGAGGAAGACCATCAATGAGATGGATTGACACAGTGGCTGCAACAATAGGCTCAAGCATAACAATGATTGTGAGAATGGCGCAGGACTAGGCAGTGTTTCGTTCTGTTGTACATAGGGTCGCTGTGAGTTGGAAAAAACTTGACAGCACCTAACAACAACACTAGATGCCTACATGGAGGTGTCAGTTGAGGTCCTTCCCAATGTAGGGAGTGGAGCTTCAAATGCCCCTGTGACCATGGGCTGCCCCAATCTATGGCTGCTGTGACACCAGCTGCTTCTGTATCTCAACAGGCATCCCCAGCCTCATTCTCAACAACAGGATCCTAAAAGTAGTTCCCATATGCCTTCTGGAAACTTCTACCTCTTGCCAAAGCAAAAGGATGTAAGCATACACAAAGGAACCAAAGAGATAATAATTAATCCCAATAGTAACCAGGAGAAGGAGCCTTGGGGGTGCAGTGGTTAAAGTGCTCAGCAGCTAACCAAAAGCTCAGTGGTTCAAACTCACCAACCGCTCCACAGGAGAAAGATGAGATAGTCTGCTGCCGTAAAGATTACAGGCTTGGAAATACTATGGGGCAGTTCTACTCTGTCCTATAAGGTTGCTATGAGTCAAAATTGACTCAATGGCAGCAGGTTTGGGTGTTTTGGGGTTTTTAGTTACTAGGTTATGGCCAATTATTCAACCACAGGCTCTGTGGCAGACACAGGGAGGGCAATAGTACTTAAGCCACAGAACCACCCCCCTCAGTCCCAAATGGAGCAAGCAATGATTCCATCATGCCATCCAGACTTACTCAACTCTGATATTTGAATGGCTGGAGCACACGGTGCATTTATCAGCCAAACCCAGGTGAGGTGTCTACTAACCCAACTCATGTTGACATCTGTAGTGAGAAACCTGGGCATCTTATCACATCACCAGAGAACAGGTGGCTTGGTGGGAAATTGGGTGAAAAGGGGTAAGGTCTGAGAAGGAAAACAGAAAATGAAGTCCAAGTGCTGCAAGACTGGTTAGCCAACCCTGGGTCTAGTCTTCCTCATGGGTTAAGTAAGGGTCACCTTCTGGGCTGCTGAGCAGGCTCTCTGTCCCTAACCCCACAGCTTCCTTACCTGCTTCTCCTTAACAAGGGACCAAGCATCCTGTGATACTCGGAATGTATATCCTCCCTGAACGAAAGAACAGTGATTCCAGCTCCTGGGACCATGGAAGTCGTTAGCCCGAGACAGAGAGGACGCCTCTGAGAGTGGGCTGAGATAAGAGGAAACTGGAAAGGTGGAGAGGAGACTGATGTTTTGGAAGTCTCCATGGGGAGATGAGGTGGTAGGAGAGAAGGAAAAGGAGACAGAGAGAAGGCGGGGGTTTGAAGACAAGCCCTATCTCCTTTGTTCCCAATCCAATCCAATCTCCTCTGCCTGCCTGCCTGCCTGCCTTCTTTCCTTCCTTCCTCCCTCCCTTCCCTCCTTCTTCCTTCCCTCATTCACTCCTCAACAATTCTTTGAATGCTTACTACTTTTGTTTGCCCTGGGAATATGAAAATAAGCAATACACTGACCCTGCTCTTTCTAAGAGTCCCTGGGTGGTGCACACAGTTAATGCACTTGGCTGCTAACCAAAAGGTTAGAGGTTTGAGTCTACCCAGAGGTATCTTGGAGGAAAGGTCTGGTGATCTATTTCCACAAAATCAGCCATGGAAACCCTACTGAGCACACAGTTCCTACTATGACACACGTGAGGTCACCAAGAGTCAGTGTTGACTCAATGGCAACTGGTAGGAATGTCCTCTCTGAGTTCCCAAGGGAAGACTAAGCGTATAACAGAAAATTATCACAATGCAGTGTGACTATTTTCCAAGGCTGTAATCTTTACGGAAGCAGACTGCCACATCTTTCTCCTGCAGAGCAGCTGGTGGGTTCGAACTGCTGACCTTTCAGTAAGCTTACCCACTGTGCCACCAGGGCTCCTTTTCTGGAAACCAGACCCGTGAAAACCTAAGTCACGTGTATGAGTTCAGTAAACGTGTCAGTTTAAATTCAAAGTGTCCAGCATTTGATTTCTTGACCCTCAGTTTTGCTTTCTCTCTTATTTGCTCCACAGTCATCAAAGTCTGTGTAGGAAACACTTCAGTTGTCTGAAAGCTCAGACTTGGACCCAATGTCGAATTTGAAGGTGTTGCCGTGAAAGCAAGCTGAAGTGTGGGAACAATGATGGTTAAGTGATGTGGCCAGGTCTCAGGCTCTGCTCAGCTTTGGAGCCCTTCTTCACACCTCCAGTCCTGGCAGCAACTACAGGAGCATTGTTCTGTGAGCTGCTTCTTTTCTCCTGACGTTGTAATGTTCTCTTCTGCCAATGTGACCAGCCGATTTTGCATCAGAATTACGGCATCTTCAGAATGACGCAGATGGTGGTTCAGCCCTGCACCCTTTAAAATCCAGCTCCATTGAAGGGAGGCTCTGGGCCTTTTAACATGCCAGAGGTAGAGTGGAATCCTTCATTACAGGCATGTCTTTACTGTGGGGCTCAGAGGTAACACAGGGGTGGGCAGAGCCTAATGGGCCATTCTGAAAGAACCACCCATTAAATGGTAAAGTACAGTATGTTTTAAAGTGACAAGTCCAAGAGCTGAAAGTGACTCTTTGATCTTTAAAAGGCTCATAAACAGGGACAGTGCACTTCAGACCTATATTTACGTATTCAGATATTGGGGGGAAATCCAGGCAGAGTCTCAAGACCGCGGGAATTTGCAGTTCAGACAGAGAGGCCAGGGAGAGGGGCGATGACATCAAACTTTTTACAGCAGGAAGCAAGCGTCTCCCCTCGTTGTTAACCGATGAACTGGAATCTTGGTAATGCTTGTTGTTTTTTAAGTGGAGTTTGAACCAATCATTACATGGACACCAGGTATTTGTGAATAGACAATTAAATCCAAAAGAAAGAATGTTTTGTTTCTGAATTAAATTTGTGGTTGGTGCCACCATCCTTCACTTTGATGACGGGTCTCCAGCCATCTCCTCCCCACACTGCCACGCGCCCCCCCGCCCCCACCCCGCCCCCGACAGCTCCCTTCTTTGTAACGAAGCCATTGGCCACATCTGCAGGGCTAAACTACCAGCTACAAACTTGTATCTTTGTTCCGTGGAGCGGCTGGAGAGGGCTCCCACATAACTGCAGGGACTTTGTGAGGCCTTGAGGGTGGTTATTGGTGAGAGCCCTTCAAAGGAAGTCAGGTAACAGTGCAGTCACACCCATATGAGTACTTGCAGTCTTAACTGCACATTAGCGTTTTCTCTTCCTCTGACAGAAAGAGCCGGTCCTTGGGAAGAGCTAGATGCTGCCTTGCATAGAAGAACCCCAGGCCCTGGAATGTGGGATCTGAGTTGTGGTTCCAACAGCTGTCATTCACCTCTTTTATCTGGTTCCCATGGTGACCACAGCTAGTGGTCACATGACAGGTTGGTTCATGGGATCTTAAGGGGATTATGGACTGGAGCAAACGTACCTGATCCAAAATTGAGCTTTGATCTCAGTAGCTGTCTACTTGAACCAAGTTCGAAGAGTAACATTAAACACGTACACATTCACCGTCTAAGCTTAGAATATAACCGTACCCCAGCATTGCCTGCATGTCCTTCCTTTGCCCACCAAGCGTAATCAAGTCTTCTGAATTTTGCGTTAATTATTCCTTGATTTTCTTTTTAACACCTATGTGTGCGTCCCTAAAAAACTACATCATTTAGTTTTTCCTGCTTTTGAACTTTATTGAATAAAATTATATTTTATGTATTATTCTACTTTTTCATAATTTATCTTGTGATGTGCAATGATGGCCTGCTCACTTTCACCTCTGTATGTGATTCCCTTGTAAGAATACAGCACAGCTTATTTATCCATTCTTCTGTTGTAGAGTTTTTTGACTTCTTTTCCTGGTTTTTGCTGTTAGAATCGGTGTTGCTGTAAGCATTTGTCCCTTCTCCCGGTGCACATGAAGGCAGTTTGAAGGGCGTTTTTCTAGTAGTGGAAATGCTGGGACTTAGGCTAAGTGTGTGTTCAGTTTTAGGGGGGCAGTGTCAAACTGTTTTCTAAAGTGTTTATACCAATTTGTACCCCAGCCCACAAAATGTGAGCGTCGTAGTTGCTCCTCATCCACTCCACTTCCTTTTAAATTCTTACTAAACGTACTTCTTATTTACACCAGTTAAATGACATGGACATTTTTTATCTGCACCTACAAGCTAAGGCCTGGAGATTTCAAGTCATTTGAAAAATGTTCAAAGCACATAGATTCTGGAAACGTGTTACATGTAGAGAGGAGGGCATAACTACCTAGGATCTGGAAACGTGTTACGTGTAGAGAGGAGAGCATAACTACCTAGGATCTGGAAACGTGTTACGTGTAGAGAGGAGAGCATAACTACCTAGGATCTGGAAACGTGTTACGTGTAGAGAGGAGAGCATAACTACCTAGGATCTGGAAACGTGTTACGTGTAGAGAGGAGAGCATAACTACCTAGGATCTGGAAACGTGTTACGTGTAGAGAGGAGAGCATAACTACCTAGGATCTGGAAACGTGTTACGTGTAGAGAGGAGAGCATAACTACCTAGGATCTGGAAACGTGTTACGTGTAGAGAGGAGAGCATAACTACCTAGGATCTGGAAACGTGTTACGTGTAGAGAGGAGAGCATAACTACCTAGGATCTGGAAACGTGTTACGTGTAGAGAGGAGAGCATAACTACCTAGGATCTGGAAACGTGTTACGTGTAGAGAGGAGAGCATAACTACCTAGGATCTGGAAACGTGTTACGTGTAGAGAGGAGAGCATAACTACCTAGGATCTGGAAACGTGTTACGTGTAGAGAGGAGAGCATAACTACCTAGGATCTGGAAACGTGTTACGTGTAGAGAGGAGAGCATAACTACCTAGGATCTGGAAACGTGTTACGTGTAGAGAGGAGAGCATAACTACCTAGGATCTGGAAACGTGTTACGTGTAGAGAGGAGAGCATAACTACCTAGGATCTGGAAACGTGTTACGTGTAGAGAGGAGAGCATAACTACCTAGGATCTGGAAACGTGTTACGTGTAGAGAGGAGAGCATAACTACCTAGGATCTGGAAACGTGTTACGTGTAGAGAGGAGAGCATAACTACCTAGGATCTGGAAACGTGTTACGTGTAGAGAGGAGAGCATAACTACCTAGGATCTGGAAACGTGTTACGTGTAGAGAGGAGAGCATAACTACCTAGGATCTGGAAACGTGTTACGTGTAGAGAGGAGAGCATAACTACCTAGGATCTGGAAACGTGTTACGTGTAGAGAGGAGAGCATAACTACCTAGGATCTGGAAACGTGTTACGTGTAGAGAGGAGAGCATAACTACCTAGGATCTGGAAACGTGTTACGTGTAGAGAGGAGAGCATAACTACCTAGGATCTGGAAACGTGTTACGTGTAGAGAGGAGAGCATAACTACCTAGGATCTGGAAACGTGTTACGTGTAGAGAGGAGAGCATAACTACCTAGGATCTGGAAACGTGTTACGTGTAGAGAGGAGAGCATAACTACCTAGGATCTGGAAACGTGTTACGTGTAGAGAGGAGAGCATAACTACCTAGGATCTGGAAACGTGTTACGTGTAGAGAGGAGAGCATATCACCCAGAATCTGTCCATAGAAAATCTATCTCATGATCAACCATCCAACCAGCCAAAGGCTAGTTCTCCTAAAAGTCACCATTTCTGAAAGTTTTGCATCTGTTTGATAGCTTTTAATGTGAAATTAAATACAAAGAAACATAACAATAAAACCAAATTAAAAAATCAATATTAATTAAAATTTGAGAAAGGATCTTTAGAAAAATTGGCTAAAAAGCCCTTCTTTTACTCACAAGGGAAAAAAAGACATCCAGATGTTAAACCAAATCTCATTATTCATAAAACCCTGCAAATTTGATGACTGCTTGTCAGAAATAATAGAACAAGTTAGAATGCCTTTAGGGATAGTTAGCAGTTAAAAAAATGACGGCGAATGAGCATGGGGCCCTGGGGAAGAAAGTCAAAACCTTTCAAGCTGGGTTGAGCTTTAAAGGGATCTGATCTGACGGCGCAGTGGTTAAGTGTTTGGCTGCTAACCAAAAGGTCGGCAGTTTGAGTCCACCAGGTGCTCCTTGGAAACTGTGGGGTAGTTCTACCCTGTCCTATCAGGTGGCTCTGGGTTGGAATTGATGGCAATGGGTTTTTTTTTTTTTTTGGTTTATCAGGCTAGAAAAGGACCTTATGTTTAGTAAAGCAGGAGGCTGAAGAAAACTAGGGAAACCCTCAAAGAGATGGAATGGCACAGTAGTCACAACAATGGACTCAGAGATACCAACGATCATGAAAATGGCACAGGACTGGGCAACGTTTCGTTCTGTTGTACATGAGCTCGCTGAGAGTCGGAGCCAACTCAACAGCAACTAACCACCACCACAGCCATGACTATCAGGCAAATGGTTTCCGGCAAATTGACCTAAATATTTTGGGGTTGTTTCAAATCTGAAGGCTGTGCTGGGAATGAGCTGGGATGGAGGTAGTAGATTCTAGAGTTACCCTACTGCCTTGTCTAACTTCCTCTTTACTTTAGAGTTCCCGAACAACCTGAGAGGCCCTTAGGGAAGTGGAAGGAATTGGTGTTTGGGGGAAGAGAAATTTCTTCCCCCAGTCAGTGCTTCTGCCAGAGATGGCTCCATGGAAACCACTTATGTGTACGTGCCAGTTAGGGTCAAGTTTGTCTGCAGTGTCAGAAAACCCCACGTATGAGTGGCTTAAATGAGAGATGTTATTGTTAGGTGCTGTTGAGTCATGCACAACAGAACAAAGCACTGCCCCATCCTCCGCCATCCCCACAATTGTTGCTATGTTTGAGCCCATTGTTGCAGCCACTATGTCAATCCATCTCATTGAGGGTCTTCCTCTTTTTTGCTGACCCTCTACTTTACCAAGCATGATGTCCTTCTCCAGGGACTGATTCCTCCTGATAACATGTCCAAAGTACATAAGACAAAGTCTCTCCATCCTCCCTTCCAAGGAGCATTCTGGCTGTGATGAGAGACAGGTGTGCATGTTTCGTTCGTGTAGGTGATATCCAGACATACGCAGTTCAGGGCTGGTGGGTTCCACAAAGTCATTGGACCAGGCTCCTTCTAACATCACTCCACGGTCCTTGGGAAGCGATCCTCTTGCTCTAGTCCTCACATCCTCATTCCAGGCAGCAGGGCTGGGGAGGAGATAAAGAATGGGCCAAGTATGCACACCAACTCTCTTTTAAAGATATTTCCAGAAGCTACCACAGCCCACCTTCATTGATATGACATTGGCTGAAATTTGTCATCTGGGACCCCAAGCTGCAAGGGATGCTAGGAGACGAGGCCTCTCTTCCAGACTCTGCCATGTACCCGGCAACAAATCTGGGGGTCTGCTACTAAGGAGAACAGGTGCTGGGTAGGCAAGTGGCTGGTTCTTCCTCTAAAACTCATTAATGGAAGGAAGATACCAGCATTTCAACAATACCAATCCTGTTGTTTTTGCTAAAATTTAGGATTTTACACGAATCTTAAATTTTAACATGAAAGCCATTCTGTTTGGCGATCCAAATCAAGGTGTACACAGACAGTGAAGTCTTTCCACCCACGGGTGCTAGGAGGCATCGAGAGAAGGCAGAGCTCACACTAAGGCCACTGCTGTGGGTCTGCCTGTCCATGGCCATGAGGCCAAATTCCTCACCTATTAAGAAGGACAATGGGGAGAACTTGGGAGAAGAATTCAAAGGTTCCCTGGTTTTTCAGAGGGTCAGAGCTGAATCATTATTTGTCAGAAGGTGGAATACTGCTTTCCTGTTAAAGCTCCCCACTACCCATCTGTCAGTTTATTGTATTATGGTGGCTTCTGTTGCTATGTTGCTAGAAGCAAGGTCATCCATGGTGGACAGGTTTTAGTGGAGCTTCCAGACAAAGACAGACTAGGAAGAAAGGCCTGGTGATGTACTTCCAAAAATGAACCAATGAAAACCCTATGGATCACAACAGAATATTGTCCAATATATGAGCCCCTAGGCTGGAAATAAGGAGCCCTGGTGGTGTAATGGTTAAGTGCTTGGCTGCTAACTGAAAGGTTGGGGGTTCAAACCCACCAGCTGAGCTCCACAGGAGAAAGATGTGGCAGTCTGCTTTTGTAAAGATTACAGCCTTGGAGACCCTATGGAATAATTCTACTCTGTCCTATAGGACCGCTATGAGTCGGAATTGACTCAACAGCAATGGAATCTGAGGTTGGAAGTCACTCAAAATTAACAGTGGTTGCAACAATGGACTCAAGCACACCAATGATTGTGAAGATGGCCCAGGACCGGACAACATGTTGTTCTCCTGTGGTGGGTTTTCCATGAGTCGGAGCTGACTTGATGCAACTAACAACAGCTAAGCCTCCACATGTGTCTCTCTTTCCTGACAAGCAAAGTAGATCCGTCTTTTTCAGCGGCCGTAACCAGTGTTTCCACCAGGGTGGTCTCTCCGTTGTTGGAGCTGGAAGGAGTCCTAAGGAGCCTCTAGACCATCCTCCCATCTTCTGCCCACCCTCATACTGGGGCTCCAAGACAAACTCACTCCCCCCCAAATCTCCATCTCAGGAAATGGCTGCTTCATGCTTCTAGTTGCTAAGGTCAAAATTCTTGAAGTCATCCTTGCTCTCTTACCATATGCAATTGACTAGCAAGTCATGTGGGCTCTACTTTCAAAATAGATTCAGAATCCAACCACTTCTTACCTCCTGTACTGCAATAGTCTCCTTCCTGGAGCGCCTAGCTGGGTGGGGGTGAGTGGGAGCGGAAATCCAGCCCTGCTCTGCTCTGCACCAAGGCAGCACCTACCTGGAAGATGGGGTGCCCTTTCATTCTGCACCAAGATTCTGTGTGGGTTAGCAACTGCCCAGCAGTTCAGCTAATGTCACTTCTCTGTTCAAGTCCTTCTCACTAGGAAGAAAAGCCAGAAACACACAGTTGTGGTTCTGTGTGACCTGGTCCCTCTGTGATGTCATCTCCTACCACTTCAGCCACACTGACCTTTCTCTGTCTCAGCTACACCAAGTAAGCACCTGCACTGGGGCCTTTGAACTTACTGTTCCCTTTGTCTAAAATGGCACACTCCCCCATGTCCCTCAGGGAGCCCTTCTCTGACGTTCTAGCACCCCATCCCTGTGCCCTCCACCCCCTTACCTCCATAGCCGTATTCCCATCTGACATACAATATAACCGTTGCTGTCAAGTTGATTCCGACTTATAGGAGAGAGCAGAACTGCTCCACAGGGTTTCCAAGGAGTGCCTCGTGGATTTGAACCACCAAGCTTCTGGTTAGCAGCCTCAGCTCTTAACTGCTATGCCACCAGGTTTCCTGACACACAATATATTACTTATTAATTTGTTTAGGGTCTTCCTCTCCCATCAGAATATCAGCCCTACAAGGGCAGGGCTCTGCATTGTTCACTGCCATATTCCCAGCACCTCCATCATTCCTGGCACAGAGGAGACACTGCAAATACTCCCTGAAGAAATGAATAAAAGCTCACTCAGCTGGCCTGGCACACGGGACTCTCAGCACCGAATGTAGCCGTTTTCTGGTACACCCTCTGCCTTTCCCACCCACGGTGGTTGACTGACCCAGTGGTGATAGAGCTCGGCTCAGCAGGACAGATATGTCTCATTTAGATGTCTGAACCTAGGATTTTCCTGGGTCACTGACAGGCCATACACTCACAGATCTTATCAAGTCCCTTCCACCGGAGATGTGTTTCTTTTCTTGGGAACTGGGTGGTGCAGTTAATGCACTCGGCTGTTAACTGAGAGGTTGGAGGTTCGAGTCCACCCAGAGGCATCTTGGAAGAAAGGCCTGATGATCTACTTCTGAAACAACAGCCATTGAAAACCCTGTGGGGCACAGTTCTACTCTGACACACACGGTGGAGCCATGAGTCGGAATCGACTTGATGGCAACTGGTTAAGGACTTACGGAAAGTGTGAGTTCTCCCAGGGTGTGGTGTGGGGCTGACTCAATCTGGAATGTGCAGTCAGGAGCAGAGGAAAGCACTCAGTAGATATTTGTCGAATGAATTAATGGATAAGAATAGCTTACGTTTTTAGAGCATTTCCAATGGGACAGGCACTGTTCAAAGAACCTCACCAGTATTAATGTATGCAATGTCACAATAAACCTGTCACCCCAATTTTACAGATTGGGGAACTGAGATAAAGAGAAAATTCATAATTTGCCCAAAGAACCCCAGCAAGACCTGTGGAGTTTCAACTTGGTGTCAGGCAAGCCTCATGCTCTTAACTCCCATGTCCTATGGTCTCTGCCGATAGTAAGTTAGGGATGTGACAGATTTGTGAAGCCTTACAATGGCAACTCATAGAGAACATACTCAGTGATCGTGGATTATATTTGTACTGAGAGGAGATCATGCACAATTCCGGAATAATTCCATTTTCTCTTTCAAATGCATTTTATGATTTTTTTTTTCTTCTCAGCAAATTTACCCCACTGCTAATATTTGGCTCTAGTTAACATGGTATGTAACTTGTATTCCCGGAGTGCACACTGATTGACAGGGCAGAGGTGCCAGGGGACAGAGGCAAGCCAAACAGGATTAGAGTCTCATGAGTCACCAGGTGGGTAATCCACCTTGGATGCTTGAGAATCAGTGTTGAAGTCACGCTTCTTCCCATGGGATGTTCCTTTGGGAAATGAAACGGTGAGGCACCTCATGCACCAACACTAGGGCAAGTACTGTTCCCATTTCACGCAGGGGGACAGTGCAGAAGTGAGACGGTGAGTCAATGAGAGACCACCCAAGCCAGGGAGGGGCGCGCAGGGCTGCACAACAGTCTATAGCCTCTTCTAGGAGACAACCTAGACCCTCGTGTGCCGGCACCTCTGTCCCTATCTTGCTTTGGGCACCGTGATGAGTGGTACAGGGATACTGAGTCAGTGCCTACTGTCTGTGGGGCGGGGGCTTCCATTTTCTGTTTTGGATTATGGTAGAGAGACAGCTGCCTGGGGCTGGGAAACAGTCTAAGGCTGTGATTAAGATGACAGCTTTAGTGGCAGTCTGCTTCTGTAAAGATTACACCCTTGGAAACCCTATGGGACTGTTCTACTCTGTCCTGTAGGGTCATTATGAGTTGGAATTAACTCGATGGCAATGGATTTGGTTTGGTTTTGGTTGGTGGCACAATGGTTAAGTGCTTGGCTACTATCCGAAAGGTTGGTGGTTTGAACTCACCCAGAGGCTCTTTAGGGCAAGATCTGGTGATCTGTTCCGGTAGATTACAGCCTAGAAAACCTTAACGGGCAGTTCTACTCTGTCACATGGGTTCTCTGTGGGTCAAAATGAACTCGATGGCACACCCCGTTGTTGGGTGTGGGTTTTTACAGGGATTTGAACCTGGATTCCACCCCAGTGACATTGTGTCCCAGCATGGTCGAGATGGCCTTGGCCTCATCAGCCTGGTGCTCTGGGCAGTTGGCCTGTGAGCACGTGTTTGCATGTATACGTGTGTACACAGAATGTTGGATACCAATAATTCTAAGAACTGTCTCTTTCTTCCTTACTCATAATGCTCAGCTTGATTGGGTCCAGTGGTCCCTAATTTGCATCTCCTCAAATTGTCATCCATTTCCTCCCAAGCACATATGCAAACAGCTTCTACCTCAGCATTGCCCTGGTCGGCCTCCCATGGTGCCTGGGACACAATGTGGGTTTTTGGTTCATTTTCTCCTTCTATCTGGATTGCACTTTTCCTTTCTTGGCCTGACACTCCCATCTGTCCTTGGAAAGCAAATGTCACCAGTTTATTAAAGTCCTCCCCCGTTCCCTCAGGCTGAGTTTCAGTCATCCTTCTTTTGGGTTTTTCATACCTATGTTGTTGCCTCACATGCTACGCAGTAGTCTGTTTACCTGTCTGGAAGACCAGCTACATAATTTGCAGGCCTTGTGCAAAATGAAAATGCAAGGCCCCTAGTTAAAAAAAAAGTTATTAAGAATTTTTAAAAGGAAGACCCGTGGTTAGGGGACACAACTTCTGTTAAGGGTGATGGAAAAATGTGGGAACGGGTAAGGGTGATTGTCAGTCCATATGATTAACATAATCAATGCCACACCAATTTGATACAGTGTACACATTTATCAAACTGTTTGTCATTAACACTAGTTACAATATTGGATTTACAGAAGAAACAGTGGTACAAGGAAAGTAAGGCTCCAACGGCTCCTGGGCAGCAGCAGGTCAGCTGCCCTGCATAGGCAGGCATGAGGCGGGCCCCCGGCAGAGGGAAGTGGCCCACCTGACTGCCTACAGTTGACGAAGGGCAACGGCAACCTACAATGGTGTGTCTCTCACCCGTGATATCTAGGAACACCTTGGAAAGGGGGCTCTGGACTATTGACTTTTTCTTATCTAATTTAAAACCCCAGTGCTTGACGGTCCCTTTCAGATGTTCAATACCAGGGAGAAAGAAACCCATGCATAAATTTCCAGGATGCTTTGGGAACAGACCCAATCATTGCTACACAAATAGACACTAGGTGGGGGCCTGGTCAAATAGGACAATGTTTCCCGTGGTGTTTTTTCAATAGATTTAGTATACTGTTATTTCACTTTGGAAGTTTATTTTTTCCACTGATTTTTATATATCCAGAATAACACAAATAACACACAATTTCGTTTTGTTTTTGTTTTTTTTTTTCACATTCATTTCCCCAGAACAAAAAGTGAAGTTTTTTTTTTTTAAATTGGAACCATGCTATTAGCTGTTTATAAAAGTGAATAAAAAGTAGCTCGTTTTTAAGTCTAAAATAAAAAGTAGAAAGAAGCAGTTTTTTTCCTACGGTATTTAGCAAACATAAGAAAAAGTCTTTAGAAACACAAAAAATGAAAAAAGTTGTTACAGGCATTAACAATATTTTATAGTGAAGCGTAAAATCTATTTACATACATAAATACAATTAACTCTGTTGATGCAACTCTTCTGGAAGAAAAAAAAAAGCCAAATGATCAGCCTCATCAATACTGACCTGGCTAAAGGGAGAGGAAAAATCCCAAACGAACGAACCAACAAAAAGTCAAAACAATTGTATATTATAGGTAAACAAAAAGGCATTTTGTTCAGATGTTAAAAAATGTTTTGAGATTACTGCTAAACCAATTTTTCATGTATAAAAGACTCCAAACGTAAGTCACCCCCCCCCCCGAAGAAAAACCCCCAAAACCAAAAACCACCAACAGCAAAAATCACCAGGACGGAATATCCCAAGGAAACAGGTATTTCAAGACAGAAATCTGCAATCCTAAATTGCAGGACATTTGAGAGAAACCATTCATTTCCTTTCTAATCAGAGTATTTCTGTTTATCTGCACAGAAACCCTACGCAGCAGAAGGGCTATTTACTCGCTGATCGTAATTTGCCCGGGAAGGTTTCTGTTGCTGCACTTGGACAGCAAGCAGATCTAAAATGGTTGGCAAAGTCACTGTTGTGCTGGAAGAAACCCATAAACAGGAAAAAGGCTGACTCACCATGTCCCCTTCTGTGAAAGGAGTGGAACTGATGCTCCTTGTGTTCTGGACATTTGGATTGGTTATGGGAGCTCCCTACAGAAAGCAGAACAGAGAGGAAAGGTGGGGTTTAGGAGAGAGAGGGAGGGAGAGACAGATTCTTAGGGAGAAAAACAGAAAAGAACTGAAAGATGTGTCTGTGTTGAATTCATAAGCAAAAGTATGAATAAGCTGTAGAAGTGGCTTATTCAATCTCTTCTCCTGGACAAATGCTGCTGGATACATCTAGCTTTTACATTACTGGCTTGAGGATCTCACTGATAAATAGGACACCCTAAAATACCTGAAGGCAATCAATGCAATTTCTCAAGGGTGGAAGAAAATGCATGAGATCCAAAACAACTAATTTTTGATTTTTTTTTTTCCTGGAACCATTAAATACTGTTGATGCCGATAACTGCGAAGCTCCGAATGGCCAAGCCAGAGGGTTTACAAAATAGCGACAAGCCCTTCCATCCATAGCTTTCGGAGTGAAGGTTCAATGTGAGAGATCATTTGATTACCTTTGTAGGGCATTAGGCTGGTTTTGAGTTGGAATATCTTCAGGTATCAGAATTGAACTGGAAACTATTTTTTTCCTTCATTTTCTCAGGTCAGCTGTGGCAATACGTGCTGAAAATTCTAAGTTCAATTTGGAGGAAATGTGCTAGTGGTCCTTTTTATACACAAGTTTTAAATTTTCTGACAATTGAGAGTAATTTTGCTGTAAAAATGTAATATAGAATAAAACATGAAATTGAGCTGTGGAGGGCGTTACGTCTAAAATGAAAATGAGTATGTTCTGCATTCTCCGAGAGCTGTTTTAGCTCTTTTCTAGGTAAGAATGACCTAACTGACCACACAAGCTGCTTTACTTTTTAACTCTTTCACCAAAGTGCTACTGCATCTGTGTAAAACAAAGTCTATATATATATATATAATTCAAAAACAAGTTGTTTTAAATAAGTCCAGCTGTTTTGCTGCCTGCAGCCAAAGACCTTTCTAACTTGAATCCTTACATTTATAAAATAAAAATCAAACACTGTTCTGAAGTCCTGCTTTCAATACTCTTCAGAGTTGTCCTGAAATTGCTTCAACTTATTTAAGATACATTAAATAACAACCAGATCATTTTGAGCACACTCGTCAAAATCAGCAGTATTTATGAGACATACAACTGCATTCTGACCAAATCCTCCAATAAAAATAGTGCCCTAAAATTTACAGTGACATCGGATACATCTGAATCGTAGCTCTGGGGAGCAGTGACATGAATCGCTCCCGTCATGGGTGCAGAGGTGTAAATGCACACTCCCCACAGGTACGGTCTCAGCTTGGGTGGAAGCAAGGCAAAGATGGGTGGTGCCCTGCCAAGCGGCTCCATCAAGGCACAAGAGGAAAACTGCTAGACTGCTTCTGCATCACCCTCTAAAAACTTAGCTGGGGACCTTTCCTCAAAGGCACCTGGTCTAGTCCCTTGATGAACAGTCAAAAGTTTTGCTCTGCATCAACCGGTAATCAACCGGTAAGTGCTGTATCAAAGAAGGGTATTTCTTGAGACTATAATAATCTGAACCCTGGGTTTAGATGACCTACTTCTTACCCTAGAACTAAACAGTTAAGGAACCCCTAAATTAATTCATTTGGTTCCCATGTAGATACTCCTACTTAGAATGTGTTCAGTCACAAAGTATGTCTAAATTATTAGGAGGCCAGGGTGAACAAACTCCTAAGCAGAAAATAAATCTTCTCCAAAGGGGCATCGACCACAATCACTGGCACCTACCTGAATTCTCTGGGACTAGATATGACCTCTGTTTGAAGACAAGGAGTCAGTTATAAGACCCTTTGTTGAGCTTGGCAGAAAATTCCATGATTCTGATCCTTAGAGTGACCCTTAGTTTCTAAAAAGCCCTATTAAAACCACTGCTGCATTAGCTACCAATTGGTTTAACATGAAAAGGAGTTTAATGTAAACAATAATTCTAGATAACCAAGTGATCACATTACCCATCCTTTTTTTTTTTTCCAGCCAACTTCATGTGATACATTTAACTTTGTCTACTACTCAAACCAAAAAAATGTAGTACTTGATATTTTTTCTTCGTAATAAAAGCACATTTAAATAATAAAAAAGTATCAACACATAAGTAAATGTTTAAACATCAAGATACATAAATATCTAAGAATTCCTTGTGGGAATACAGTAGTTGAAAATGACCCAAAGCTGGAGCTGTTTCTCAAAAAACAACTACACAAAAAGTCCAAAAGAAAAGTTAAATAAAAACTTACAGAAAAGGGAATCAGACTTTTTCAATTGTCAAAGCAAAGAAGCTCAAATTTTTTTTACATATATATATATATAAAAATAAAAACCACCCAAATGCAAATATACATTTTGCAATTCATAAGGTGCGGAGAAGAAAATTCAAATAAGAATTAGATATCAAATATGATGAGTTGCACCCACCCCTCCCCCCAAACACAAATTCCACACTCTTTGGAATAAACAACTTGGTTAAAAAGTTAAAGTCAAGGGTATAAAATCTTTTTTTTATTCACAGCATTACTAAATCATAAGCATTCACAGTTTCCCTATAGGAATCTTCCTGTTTGCCTTACAACGCGTCCGAGCGGTGGTTAAGGTGGACACCCTCAAGTTGTGTCAGGTTGGAAAAATGTGAGATGGGCCAACAGAAATTGCGAATTGCATGGGCTTCGGAAGCGAAAGCGCCTTGGAGGCCCGGACTGGGGGCGACCCCGCAGCGTGCTCACCCCTGACCGGTGCTGGGCCTATGGAAGCTCCTCCGGACAGAAGCCGGGCTCTGCAGGAGGTTGTTCTTCCCAGGCGCTGTCACGTGGCCAGTGCGTGACCTGGTGACACGGGGACGCATTCCCGGAAGCCCCCGGGCTCCCTGATGACGCAGAAAGCGCGCGCCTCAATATGGCCGCCACACGGCCTCTTCGAGGCGCGCGGTGGGCGCCATGTTGGTGGGCGAGTTGCTGTGGCTGCCCTCGGCCTCCACCCCGTCGTTCTGGTTCGGGAGGCTGGGGTTGAGCAGGGCCGAGCCTGTAGAAGCGTTGGTGCAGGGCGGCAGGATGCGCGGCGGGGAGCGCTCGCCACCCACCATGGAGAACTGGTAGGAGCCGGCTGAGGCGCCGTAGTACAGGTGGTAGGACGGCGAGCCGGCCTGGAACGGGCCGCCCTGCGCCTGTGACGAGCCGGGGTAGGGCGGCGGCAGGTACGTGTGGTACCGCGTGGCCGAGCCCATGGCTGGCATGCCGATGCCGATGCCCGACGTGACGGGCGTGGGCGAGTAGGTGAAGGCACCGGGGTAGTGCATTCGCGGGTCCGAGATGGAGGGCAGCGCCGGGAACTGGCGAGGGTCGCCGAAAGCCGTCAGATCTGGTGCGGCTGGGAGGGGGAGGGGAAAGAGAAATATCGCGTGAGTTGGGAGCCTGGGGGACGCCACGCCCCTCCCGCCCTCGTCGCCCCCGGGAAGACTACCCAGAATGCTACAGTCAGGAAGACGGTTGCTTGATGTGCGTCCGTCCACCTGTATCTGCGGGGAGTGGTTCGAGGACCCCCGTGGAAAAAACATTACGAACTCATAGTGACCCTCTAGGACAGAGTAGAACTGCCCTATAGGGTTTCCAGGGAGAAGACTGCTGATTCGAACTGCTGACTTTTTGTTCAGCCGCTGAACTCTTAGCTACTGCGCCACCAGGGCCCCTTCCAGGACCTCTACGGATACCAAAATCCGTGGATGTTCAAGTCCCTTGTATAAAATGGCATAGTATTTGCATATAACCTACTGCACATCCTTCCCTGTACTTTAAATCATCTCTACCAATTAAGAAAAACATTGCCATGCAGTCAGTTCTGATTCAGTGACCTTACAGGACGTAGTACAACTGCCTTGTAGGATTTCCGAGGCTGTAATCTTTATGAGGGCAGCCTGCTACATCTTTCTTCTATGAAGGGGCTGGTGGGTTCAAACTGTCAACCTTTCGGTTAGCAGCCAAACGCTTCACCACTGTGCCACCAGGGCTCTTTCTGTGTACAGCCCTGGAAACCCAATGGGGCTGTTCTCCCCCTCCTATAAGGGCGTTATGTGTCAAAATCGACTTCAGAAGCAGTACGTTTGGTTTTTGGTTTTGTTAGGGCAGTTGAAAATTGGCAGTTTCCTATGATTCAATCTATTACATGCCATAGCCATGACTAGGTGTGAATATCAGCAAATAGTCTCTCCCTATGTCTACCTCCAGATTAGTTCCACATGTTTAGACCTGATACAGCCTTGATTTCACCTGGTATTCTCTTAATATGTGCTTCATTAGTGTGTTCACACGAGTGGAAGTGGGACCTTGATTTATCGACTCCATTTTTTGCACGTGTTGTAGGGTTACCAGGAATGGTAATGCTTTGTCTATGAAATTCACTTTGGTAGAATTGAGCGCGTATAGTTTCACAAACTGGCTCTGATTCTTCTGCTGTTCAGTGTCTCTCTGCAAGTTTCTTAACCACAGGCTGCTCTTGGGAAGTACTAGGGGGCTTGGGTGCCAACAGGGGTCCCTTGTGTCCTGTCGATTAGGATTTCTCAACAGTTTCACTATTGACATTTTGGACCAGATAATTCACTGTCGTGGGGGCTGTCTTGTACATTGTAAGATATTTAGCAGCATCCCTGGCTTCTACTCACTAGATCCCAGTAGCAACCCCTGCTCCAGTTGTGACAAAGAAAAATGTCTCCAGACATACAAGGCCAAATGTCCCAGGGGTGGAGGTGGAGTGGGGTGGGGTGGGGCAGAAGCAGCCCCAGGGGAGAAGGACCACTGTAGATGTACAGATGTACGAGGATGGCGTCCTGCGGTGGTTTCTGCTCCTCAGACCTACTCATTAAATGACCAAGCCAGGGCTGTAGTCATTACATCAGCAAATCCAAAACACAGTGGCAACACACAGCAGAAGCAAGAATGAAATGTTTTAAAAAGTTCCAAGTTCTTAAATCAACATACAAAAGAACTCTGAGCTCAGTATGGTATGTGGCCTGTGTCCTTTTGTGTTCAGGCTGATTGAGAAACTCAGGGGAACCAAAAGCTTGTTCTGAAAGCAGAGCTACCAGGGTGGATTAATCTGTTTTTGGAAGGCATAGGCTGTTGATCGACTTCCTCATATTTCAAGCCTATTATTCCAGCAGTGAGTTTGTTCATTTTTTTTTCTCTCTCTCTAATAGTCTTTTATTGCTCTAACGCATTTTAAAAAATGAACTCCTCTGTAAATCTGGGGGGGATGTGATGAGGGGGTATATTCCTCATCAGAGGGGTAATTAAAGTTTATAGAAAAAACCGAAGTCTGCAGCAAATCCTCTCCACTAATGAGGAAACCAGGAGTCAGTCTTTCAAACAAACGCTCCTGTTAATCTTTTCAAAGAGAGTCAGACATGTGGGCAGGGAAAACGCTGTAAATGGACAGTAGTTCAAGGCCTGACCTTCCTCGGCCACTCTTGAGCTAGTTCTGAAGTCAGGCCATGCCTCATTCCACAGAGTTTGTCCCTGCCGGCTCCTTGGGGCCATCTGTGAGTAAGCCCTGGGTCACTTGTTTGTGCTTCCACAGAGAGAGTGAACAGGAAGCTTAGTCCATTTTTCCAGTTAGACTTCTACAGTCTAGGGAGAAGCTGAGGTAGAAGGGAAAGCACTGGGCAAACATAGTCAATCTGTTTTCATCTGAGGCAAGACTCCGGACACAAATAAATGACGCTGCCCATTATTCCTCTTGCTTCATTTGCCCCGAGACAAAAAGGTGAATCCACTGGAAAAATGAATGAAAGGTCACCCTGTTTCACAGAGATGTCTGGACATGCTCTGCCCGTCTGTTCCAACTACTGCGTGGTAACGTGGTCATGGCACCGAGTTACTGGAATCTGGAGTGACTCCATGGTTTGTCATGGGCATAAGTACTGAAACGATGTTACAGCCTCAGCTGTTGGGGAGAACAGTTCTTCCACTTGGGGGAAGAATATCTGACAGATCTTAAGTATTTCCCAGGATTTTTTTTCTGTCTGTGTGGTAGCAACTTCATACTGCAGAAGACCATCCATTAGCAAAATGGATGAAAAATGATATTGCAAAAAAATACCTTTTTTGCACACATTTTGATAACAGAACAATTTAGGCCTTTTAGATATGTTCAGATTCAAATGATCTATCCAAATATTTGTTTTCATTTTGTGTTTGGTCTGACGCCCCTCCCCAAGGCCCAGCACCCCGATGGCTACAGCTGACCCATCCTCCTGGCTGGCCCTTACTCCACACCATTGAATTGTGTCCTACAAAATATGTGCTGGAATCGTAACCCCTATATCTGGATGCAATCCTGTTTGGGAATAGGGTTTTCTTTGTTAGGTTAATGAGCCCGTTATCAGTGTAGGGTGTGTCCCAAACCTAATCACTTTTAAGTAATAAAGAGCAGATTAGGCGTAGGAACCAGCAAGGACAAACGAGGAAAGACAGATGCTGCATGAAGATGGCCAAGCAACCCAGGAACAGAACCGGAAATAACACGGATCTCCACCCAGAGCCAACGGAGAGGGTTTCCTCTACATCTGGCGCCCTGGACCCGGACTTCTAGCCTCCTAGACCGTGAGAAAATAAATTCCTTTTCTTTAGAGCCGCTCACCAGTGGTACTTCTGTCTCTGCAGCACTAGGTAACTAAGATGGTGGGCGAGGTGAGGATCCCCGATGCCCGCACGGAGCTTTTTCAGAGTATGAGATCTGGGGATTAGCAGGCTCCAGCGTTTGGGTGGGAAGTGTTTCCCCACCGGTGGGGCTAAATACTTGCCATGACAGCTCAAGTCTTCCTTCTGCAGCCTGACATGCATGACAGCAGCCCAGCTCCAGGGCCCCTCCCACTGCCCTGAAGGATTAAACAGCCCCAGCAGATAATGGCAGCCTGAAAAGGCTCTTTTGCATGACTCAGATGAATGCCTGCTGTCCGTTGCCCAGGTTGGCAGCTAAACATTAATTTTTTTTTTAAGAAAGAAAAGCAAGCCTCCAGATGAGAACTCTTTTCAGACAAGGTGTGGAGTGTGTCTGAAAAGGACCAGGAGGCAGACAGAGTCCCAGCCCCCTGCAGAAGGAAGCCCAGGTGGGGCTGGGGGCCGGGGGAGAGGGGCAGACACAAAGCCTGGGACGGATTAAAAGGTAAAGCAGACACTGGGTGGTGTCAGGTTCTCAAAGCTGTAGGTCAGTCAGCCACTTTCCTTTCAAGTACACTGGCCCCCTCCCCCAGCTTGATGAGGACACTTTTCAGGGCTCTGCTCCAGGCGTATTTCTCCAAGGAGTTCTGCCTAGCTGAAGAGCAATGTCCCTGCTGCTCCCGCCACCACTGAAAGCTCATCTGGAGTTTTCTCTGGTCACCCTCCGACAGCGGAGGATCAAAGTGCATTTTCCCTATTGGGTGCTGAAATGAGCCGTGGTTTTTATCTATGTCACACTCCCGTGCCAAAAAATGTCCTTAAAAAAAAAAAAAACACCACAGAACAGCTGTTGTGGAGTTGATTTTGACTCATGGCGAGCCCATGTGCTTCAGAGTACAACTCTACTCCATAGGATTTTCATGGCCATGACCTTTTGAAAGTAGATCACCAGGCCTTTCTTCCGTGGTGCCACTGGGTGGGTTAAAACCGCCCACCTTCTGGTTAGTAGCCCAGTGCTTAACCATTTGCACCACCTCAAACTAAACCAAACCCATTGCTGTCAAGTGGATTCTGACTCATAGTGATCCTATAGGACAGAGTAGAACTGCCCCATAGGGTTTCCAAGGCTGTAATTGTTACAGAAGCAGACTGCTACCTCTTTCTCCTGTGGAACTGCTGGTGGGTTTGAACTGCCCACCTTTCAGTTAGCAGCCGAGTGCTTATCCAGAGGGCTTATCCATTGCACTGCCGGGCTCCTTTGCACCACCCTGAGCCCCCTAAAATGTCTTTGCTCCTTAGGTAATTGAAGTCCACGTTATTCAGAAGCTTAAGTGTGATAGGGGACTCGGGAGTGGGTATGTTAAAAGACCAGGTGCCATGGAGTTTATTCTGACTCATGGCAACCCCATGCGTGTCAGAACTGTGCTCATAGGGCTTTCTGGAAGTCAATTACTAGGGCTTTTTCCTAAGGTGCCGCTGGGTGGACTCGAACTGCCAACCTTTTGGTTAGCAGCTGAGCACATTAACCGTTTGCACCACGCAGGGACTCCACGGGCATGTTACTCATTCCTTTAAAAAAAAGGCACCCATCTGTCTCAATAGTGGTTAGCTGGAGCAGCTGGCCCCTAGGCTCCTTGGACTATAAAGTGCCTGTCTCAGGTGGTGACCAAGGCAAGACATAGGTAATGAACCCCAGTGCCCAGACCTACAGCAGGGAAATCTCCAAGGAGACAGCTGTCGTGGGGTCAGACGTAGCCCACAGCCAGGAGGCAGAGTAGAGCCACGGACAGCAGTCCAAGAAAGCTGACAATCGCCTCTGAAATCAAACGCTGTTCCTGAAGTTTCTAGAAACAACAAACTGAACGGCAGTCATCATTCCTCTGCTTTTCCCTCAGCACCTTAGCCCAGCAGGTGCTGTGAAACGTTGGTGTTAACACCAGAAAAGAACGGGATAACAGCAACTGAGCAGGCTTTCCTGTTTCTGTACGACACCCAAGAATACTTTAAGGCAGTGATTCTCAACTCACTCGGGGGCAGCTTTGCCTTTTGGGGACATCTGGCAATGCCTGGAGACTTTTTTGATTGTCACAACGTGGGGGAGGGTGTTCTTGCATCTGGAAGCCAGAGATGCTGCTAAATATTCTATACTGCACAGGACAGCCCCACAAAGAAAATTTATCTCGCCCAAAGCGTCAACAGGGTTGCCACTGAGGAACCCTATCTTTAGGTGTCTGTGAACCTCTGAGAAGACGCTAAGGCAGTGGGTGAAATCTCAAGTAATCACAATTATCTGGAAAACCAGCATTACACAACATTGAAAGTGGCAAGCCTGGCTTCTTTGCCCCTTTGCGTGCCCCGTGATCTCCTGTAATCTGATCTCAAGAGCTGAAAATCCAAAACCACCACCCTTCCCCCAGTCAAGGACAGATTACCCAATAAACAAGGTACACACAGGCTTACTTGTGCTTACTTTCTAATCTGTAGTACACAGTTTCACCTATTTTTCACCACATCAAAGACGTGGTGAAACCCACGTGGAATTGTGCACTTCAGATCGGTAAATGAACGTAAGCAAGCCGGCGCGTACCTTGCTTGCTGGTCCATCCGCCTCTGCCCCCTGTACACATGCAGGTATGTTTGCGGGCATCGTGGTGTGGAGTGCTCTGAAGAATTTTCACAGTTTGGCTCTGTTCCAATTTCAAAGCCCCCAAACAGTAAGTTTCTCTTTTTGCTTTCAACAAAGGTATTTTTTTCTGTAACGGCGATTTTCCTGCCCACGAGCACAGGTGGGTGCCAAGCCCAGCGGGCTCGTGGGTTAAATGACTAACATTTAATGAGCTCCTTTTAACAACAGCGGTACCAGCTGGGACACTGAGCTTTCCCTCTGCTCCTCTGAGGTGGGTATGAACAGCTCATTTCTAACTTGTTGGAAAGGTCTCATTTGGGGCCTGTTTGCTTCCTATGCCACACGTGTCCCCATATGCTGTTCATGTGGCCTGTGACACTTCACCCCCCCCCCCCCCCCCGCCATGGGCCAGTTCCACAGTCCTGCCAGTCCGTAAGTCACTTGAAATAGTAAGTTCTAGAGGTGGACTACAGTGATGAGTTGGCCTTTTATCCTGTTAACCCTTCAGCTGCCACTTTTCCTGCCCACCGTGAGCAACCTCAAAACGCCCAAGGGATTCACTTCTCCAAGCCACTTCTGCGTCCACATCTGCAGTGTCTCTGTGTGTCTAGAAAACTCTGCATGGATGAGGGCCTTAGAGTCGGGGTAGGCAGCATTGTCTAAAACCGTGTTTTAGTCACTTGAAAACGTCTGCCAGGTGCCCCGTGCCTCTCTGAACCCCCACCCCAGCTCGGCTGTGGGGTACTTAAGCAGCTTACTTGTGAGCCGGCTGGAAAGCTCGGCAGAGAGGGTTGTCATGCCACTGGCCCGTCCAGGCGAGATGGGTGTTGCTGGGTGCACGGAAGGAGAGGCGATCGATCCCAGGTACTGGTAGGACTGATCATAGGACCATGGTGGGGACGGCTGGATCTGCCTAGAGTCTGCAGAGAATCAGGGAGGGCAATTACATGTTGAGTGGGGTGGGATTTAAGAAAAGTAAGAAGCCTTTTAGTAAGAAACTAGTCACCTTTGTTTAAGTATGTTATACATGTATGTGACTGATTTCTTGTTGTTGTTAGCTACTGTCAAGTTGGCCCCTAACTCATGACAACCCCATGCACAATGGAAGGAAATGCTGCCTGGTCCTGCATCATCCCCACCATCAGCCGGGTGAGGATCTGACCGCTGTGATCCACAGGGTTTTCATTGGCTGATTTTCAGAAGTAGATCACCAGGCCTTTCTTCCTAGCCTGTCTTAGTCTGGAAGCTCCACTGAAACCTGTTCAGCATCACAGCAGCACACAAGCCTCCATTGACAGACGGGTGGTGGCTGCACGTGAGGGCCACTGGCTTGGAATCGAACCCGGGTCTCCTGCACGGAAGGCGAGAATTCTACCATCGGACCACCCATATCTCCATGTGCAGCTTCTTTATCAGTGTTTAATAAACCCACTAAATCCCAGCCTCTACTTCTGTTGGATGAGTCCCCTCAAAAACATACAGAAGTATACACTGATTCTTTGAGATTTTCATCTGATAACTGTTCCTTCTAAAGGTTTCACTTGATCCTGTTGTAAGTGATGAGAGCAGCCGATTATATTTTCAAGATAGAAATGTTAACGTGCAAACTACTTAACTACAGCACTTGACACCTTCAGGTGGTGACTGTGCAGACAGTTTCAGCTTTACCAATAATTACAGTTATCATCATCATAAAACATTTGTTCAAGTGTTCATCAACTGAAGTGATCAACTGTCTCTCTGTAATCAGTAAGCAAAAGAGAATGCAGGGTTTCGGTATTTTGTGTACCTTTGGCAGAAATATTCAATGGTTTTTTTAAATTTCTTCTATCTAGGTGAATTCTCTCCCAAGGATGACAGGGGGCGAAAAAAAAAGGTTTAGCTGGAACACCAACAATGAGGTCTTGTGACTAGGTCGCAGACCCAGCAGCAGAAAGCTGGTCTGTCAGCCCTGACTAACTCAGGCGTCCAGCTGCTTTCCAGACTTCAAGTTTGTACCTTTTTAAGGAGATTCTGAGTGAGCTCTGGGTAGTGCCAACAGTTGATGCGCTTGGCTGCTCATTGAAAGGCTGGAGGTTCCAGTCCACCCAGAGGCAATTTGGAAGAAAGGCCTGGCTATCTGCTTTATAAAAGTCAGCCACTAAAACCGTCTGGTACACAGTTCTGCTCGGACACACATGGGGTTGTCATCGATTGACTCGATGGTAACTGGTTTTATTTTACTCCTCTACCCTAACAGGCCTGCTGTGATGGAGATATTTAGGCAACATGGGTTTTGTAAATCTGACCACAACATGCTTAGTTTTCAAAAGCATCATGCTATTTATAGATGAAAAGCAGGGAAAAATTAACCTCTATTTTTAGACAAAACGTGTACGGAAATTTAAACTGTCCCGTCACGAGGCAGCTTTACACGTCCTTCGGGCTAAACATTCATTTTCTCTTTGTGCCCCACAGAGGGAACCATAAACTACTGTGACTCCCAACGGTCTTCATAATGAGACTTGGAGCTGCTGGAGTAGCACCCTAGGAGGAGCAAAGTTCCTTAGGAAACCCTGGATGTCGTTTGTGTATGTACCATGACATAAATGAGTTGTTACTCCTGAATGTAAACTATCTCAGACCTGCTCTGTCCAGGGCGCTTCACCTTCAGCACTCCAAGTCTGCCCTTTTGGGTTATCTCTTTGAAGCCGCCAGAATGGACAGCAGAATCAGGCATGTGAGGAACCGGGTCTTCCTCCCTCTGTTCTTCTGCCAGCTTATTCCCCTCCCCCACACTTGTCCATTTCTTCTTCTGTTTGCTTGAAAATAACCAAATTTTCAAGTTTGAAGAATCTAGTAGTTCCTGGGACAAATACTGTAGCCTGGACTCTCTGGAATCTAAGTATTGAAGAAAGGTCTTTGTTTCATTGTGAACGTTAGAGGATTTGAAGCGAAGGTAAAGAATGAGAGAGCTGGCCTACTTGAAGCTCAGTGGAAGATAAATGCTCACCTACAGATGAAGATCCTACTGAATCTCATTCGAACAGTATTTCCAGTAACAGAAAAGCAAATAGAAATAGCCAACTGCTTGGAGGGGACAGAGAAGCTGGTAACAGAGAACCCAGGGTTGAGAAGGGTGAGTGTTGACATGTCGTGGAGTTGTTAACCAGTGTCATAAAACAATATGTGCACTGTTTGATGAGAAACTACTTGTTCTGTAAACCTTCATCTAAAGTATAATAAAAAAAAAGAAAAGGAAAAAAAAAAAAAAAACAGAAATAGCCGACTGCTCAACAGTCCAATATACTACCACAAGCGGTTAGCTCCAAATGAAAAGAAAAAAACCTCAGATATTGTCTATAGACACGCATATGTTCTATATTCACCCATTTCCTAAGTGACTATATTGTACTCAAATATTTTAATCGTTTAAAAAGCAAACAAAAGAGGTTTTATAATTGTCGTAAAGCACTCCAGGGTGTGAACTGCGGTACAGTAATTCACGCCTTGTTGTGCAGACAGCCCAGCACCCCAAGCCCCCGTCTAAAACCACACGAAGCATGAAGTATTATGCCATGATTCATGCCCTGTCATGTTTTACTGTAGAGAAAAAGTGGTGCTAGGCTTTTCTAAACTCATAATTAAACCATGCAAACGCTGCATAATGTTTCAGAGCCTTTTAAAAATGTGCTTTGGTAAAATGATCTTTATGACTAAAGTCCAAGTTCTATGTTTTTTTTTTTTTTTTGCCACAGGGTTTTAGATTCAACATATTCTTACTTCACACCATAACTCAGCTTTGCAGGAGATGGTGGGAGATCTGGGTGTGGGGAGCACTGAAAACTTGAACCCTTGTGAGCAGTTGTCTTTCTTATGCTCAGAGTAAACCGCAGTTGAGTGGATTGCCAGTGGTGGGCCAGAAGGTGGTGATGGTGAGCTTCTCATGTCGGGTTTTTGGGTGTTTTCTTTTTCTACATGTAGTATTAGTAAGAAACCAAAGCCCAGACTAAAACCCAACAAAAATCTAAGGGCCAAAAATACACTATGATGAGTTGCCATCAAGCCGATTCCAAGTCATGGTGACCCCACGTGTGTCAGAGTAGAACTGCACTCCAGAGGGTTTCCAATGTCGCGATTGCCAAGACTTTCCTCCAGGGCACCTCTGGGTGGCCTCGAACTCCCACCCTTTCAGTTAGTAGTCGAGTGCCACCCAGGGCTTTCTGATGTTACGGTATGTGCTGGGTTTAATATTCAGTGACCGTCCTCGCCCTGATGAGGCTAACATGAGTGTGAAGGCACAGAGGTGAGTCTGAGATGTCCGTGTTGTGGCCGCCCTCAGTGCTGGGCTAAGAGCCAGGGGAGGTGGGCTCTGGGCCTGTGTGATGGTCCTGGATCGCTTGTTACTCTTCTTTCTTCTCCTCATCTCTGAAAGGAGATCATTTCTCAGCCCTCCCAAGGGTGACAGTACAGGATTCTTGTTCACATGGGCCCCTTACGGTGTTCCACTTCTTAGCTCAAATGTTAACTAGAGTCAGATGGAGGCGTGGGGTGAAGAATGGTGCTTGTAATAACAAGTATGTACATTCTGAGAAGAGGAAGCAGGGAGGGGTAAGATGGGAGTCCAAAAAAGAAGGCACAGGCTGAGGAAGGGAACCGCTGTCGGTCACTCTGCAGCAGGTAGGACAATTTGTTGTTTTTGAAGGAGTTGCCTCTGATAAGACAGTCCATCAAAAACAGGACAGAAGTTACTGAGAACTTGAAACTATGTGCCTGTACGTGTTGCCGTCGGGTTGATTCTGACCCATAGTGACCCTAGAGGACAGAGTAGAACTGCCCCCATAGGGTTTCCAAGGAGCGGCTGGTGGATTTGAACTGCTGACCTTTTGATTAGCAGTCATATCACTTAACCACTGTACCACCGGGACCAGGCATATGCTAGTTTAGCTGGTAACAGAGTGATGAATAAGACTAATCTGGTCCCTCACCCGTGGAGCTTTATTCTGATGTCAGTGGAGATCCCGGGACTGGATGATACTTGGAAAGGCTTCTTCCTGTTGAATTAACCATCGTGCTGAAAGCTGCTTTGTCCATTCATGTATTTATTCATGGGCTCATGAAGTTACTCGCTTGCTCATTCATTCAGATTTCCAACAAACATTTTTGTGGTTAAGCGCTTGACTACTAGCTGGGAGGTTGGTGGTTCGAACCCACCCAGAGGTGCCTCCGAAGGTCACAGCCTTGATAACCTGGGGAGCATAGTTCTACTCTGTACCCTGGGGGTCATCATGAGTCAGAACTGACCCCACAGCAGCCAACAACAAGGGCCATTTTACTGAGGACTCACGAGGAAGCAAATCATAGTCCCTGCCTTCAGGGAGTTACAGCTGGTGCGGGCCTACAGGCTGTATCTGGGCTAACCACTGGACTTGCAGACACCTATTCCCAAGGTAGAGACAAGACCCTAGTATGTTCATTACGTGCTTATGCTCATCCTCTGAGAGGAGCAGAGCGGGGAAAGCGCCAGCATTAGGTCAGACAGATTTCAGTGTGGATCCTGCCTTCATCAGTAATAAACCAGCTGTATGAGCTTGGACAAATTGCTCATTTTCTCTGAGCCGTAGTTTTCCGACTTCATAGGGTCACAGTGAGGAACAGGTGAGATACGCGACATGTAACGCAATCATCACGGTTTCTGGCACACAGTAAATGCTCGGTAAGTCTGAGCAGTCTTTATATTACGGAAAAGGAAAGACATTCATGCCTTGGAACTTAGCTGACATTATTGGTAAGGCCGCAGCTACCCTCTCCATGGTGAGGCACAGGTGACACATTCCTGCTGCTGCTGAGGGGCTTGGCCAAGTCCAGCACTGAGTGGGGCTGGGTTCAGGAGACTGGATGGTGAAAGGACAAGGAAACTGGAAAGGAGGCGGGGGGGGGGGGGGCGAGGAGTCGGTGTCTGAGAGAGCGTTTCTCAGACAACTCATGTTTCTATTAAAACAAAAACAAAAAACCACTGGATTAGAAAATCCAAATTTGAGCCTTTCTGCATCCTGTTTTTGTTTTTTCCCTGCAGGGTACGTGATATTTCAATGAAGCCACTTCGATGAAACCATTTTGTTATTTTTGATCATCAAATATTAGGTAAAACAGACACATTCCCCCTCCACCCCACATACTGCGGAGCCTTACTTCATTGTGTTTGAAATGGGGGTCAAAGAAGAGGCGGAAGTTAGGGATTGGGTGGGTTGAGGTTAGCGGTGAGCTCAGAGGTATCTGTGGCGTATTTTACCCAATAAGAAAGTAGAGCGCTTTATCTTTTGTTGCATCAACATCAAAATATCTGAGTCAGAAACGGCCCTGTCAAATAATTCAGGTCAAAATGTCTTGCTGTTTCCAGTTTCAGCTTCAACAAGTAAAGAGCTTGGAAGTCATCGCTCCCATCTTTGGTTTGCAACAATAAAAATGCAGAACAAACTGAAAAACTACAACTTTTCTTGGACCTGTCAGAGAACTGAGGTCACAGGGCAAACTGCCACCCTGAAATCTGGTGAGAAAGGCAAATACAGATAACCAAACAGCTGGGATCTGCTTACTGGGAGCAGAAGCCACTGGAGCCATAAACTAGTAGGAACACTTAAATGGTACTTTTCACAAATGAGTGGAGGCTGAATATAGACTAGTCTGAGAGTGAGACACTCCTGGGGGCTTCTTTTTCAGAGGTGGAGCCCTATACTTTTATAGGTTTTTCATTCAGGAACCCCATCAAGTTTTCATGGGATCTAGTATAATAATAGTGGCTTACAGCTGAAAGAGCCACAAAGCACAGACTCTGTTCAAGGCGCAGTTGTTAGGGAAGCCCAAAGACAAGAATGTGATGGGATTCGAAGCCTCTGTACCTACAGCTACAGCAAATGTTAAACACAGCCCCCCAAAAGTCAGAAAAAAGAACAAATACAACAGATGTAAAACAGTTACAAACATGGTAGATATTAACCCAATCATATTAATAATCACTTTAAATACGAATGGTGTAAATACACCAGTGAAAAGACAGAGATTCTCAGAGTAGATTAAAAAACAAGAACCAGCTATGTGTTGTCCACAAGGAACCCACTTTGAATATAAAGACACAGATAGGAGAAAGGTATACCATGCTACCACTAATCAAAAAAAAGCTAGAGCAGCTATTTAATTTCAGACAAAGCAAACTGTAGAACAAGGAAAATCAGGGATAAAAAAAGGGCATTGTGTAATAGTAAAGGGATCAATTCTTCAAGAAAATGTAACAGTCCTTACTTAACATGTATTCACCTAATGACAGAGTTTCCAAATATATAAGGCAAACATTGATAGAGCTGCAAGGATAAATAGACACATCCATTATTGTAGTTTTGAGACTTCAGCACCCCTCTTTCAGTAGCTGATAAATCAAGCAGGCAGAAAATCAGTAAGGATATAGCTCACCTGCACAGCACTATAAATCACCTTGATCTAATGGACATTTATAGAATATCCAACAACAGCAGAATGCAGATTCTTAACATGAAACATTCACCAAGATAGACTACATTCTAGGCCATAAAACACACCTTAACACATTTAAGAAAATAGAAATCATGCGTATTTTCTCAGGCCACAGTGGTTTTAAACCAGAAATTAGTAACGGAAAGTTAGCTGGAAAATTCCCAAACAGCTGGAGATTAAGCAACACACTTCGAATAACACACAGGTCAAAGAGATTGTCTTAAGAGAAATTTAATGATATTTGGAACTAAATGAAAATACAGTGTATCCAAATCTACAAGATTCAGTGAAAGCTGTGCTCCGAGGGAAATTTATAGCATCAAATGCGTATGTTAGAAAAGAAGAGAGCTCTCAAGTCGATCATCTAAGCTTCCACTCAGGAAACTAGAGGGAAAAAAGGGCAAGTTAAGCCTAAAGCAAGCGAAGAAAAGAAACAACAAAAATTAGAACGGAAGTCAATAAAGTCGAAAACGGGAAAATAACAGAAAATCAGTGAAACCACAGCTGATTCTTCGAAAAGATCAAAATGTCCTGCTCTGTCCTCATGCTCCCCTAGGCCACTGCAGAAGATGGACAGGTAGCCCTCCAGCCTCCAGTCACTCCCTCAGCCATCCTGGTCATTCTCTGACCACCCCTCTGGGCCTTTTGAACACCCACCCTCAAGACCTGCTCCCAGCAGCACCCCAGGCACCGCCACACCTTTCCTCTGCCTGGGCCTGGGGAAGGTTGATGTCATTTGCTTGGTTTTTATAGCTGGAAAGCTCTCTCCTTGGCTCTGTGGCGGATATCTTTAAAAGGTCAGGTTGCTCCATCACCATTTAAAAATAAAGAGCAGATGGGTACATGTACCACGGTGCCCTAGCTTCTATTTTTAAAAGAGTCAGACCTGCTTGGTGAAGACACAAACCCTTGGGGCGGCCCTGTGTTTTCCCCCAGCAGATTTTTTCCCTTTTTCTGTTTGCAGGGAGACGGGGCTGTTCCCAGGGTGCCTCCAACTTCACCTCCGTCAGGAGTGGCTGGTGTAATGCCCTCTCAGATGCCTCAGAGCACACAACAGGATGTGACTCAGGACTCAGGGATGTGAGTCAGTTCCCAGGGCGATGTGTCAGGGCGAGCCCCAGGGGTGGCTGGTATCTCCCCGTCTGGGGCCCTGGGGAGAAAGATGTGGGCTCCCCTGCAAACAAAAGGAGCCCCCAGCTGCTCGGCCCTCTCCCTTCAAGACTGTGTGATATCAGCTTTTCATGGCCCCAGCAGATGGGTGGTTTTCCTAGTATTTCCTCAGGACAGTGCAGAGAGGGTGAAAATACAGCAAGCGCCACAGGCAAGAAAGGGTCACCTACAAGGACATGCAGGTACTAGACCCCAGATGAGCACATTGGTGCTATCAGTGAAATCCCACGATAACCTGAGCCAGCCCCCACCAACCCTGGTTCCTGGCAAAAGAGGCTGTGCTTGTCTCCTGCTGGCTGCAGACATCTTGGTTAGTCATGGACAGCTAAGATGCTTTCATTCTTCCAGCAATTACTTTGAAGGGAAGCATTCAGCACCAAGCTGGGGCAGAGCACTGCCTGGGTAGGCAGCGTTTAAGAGGCTTTGGGGCTTTTGAGGGATCCCATCCTTATAGCCAGCCTGCAGACCTGGGAAGTGGCTGGCTGCCTGCAGGAGGGAGGAGGGAGCTGTGCTGCCGCGGCCCCACCGCTCACCGCCCCCCAACCCCCCCGCTGGAGGACCCATAGTGTGCACCCAGCTGGGGAGACCTCCCGGCTTTGTGGTCAGGGTGCTGGGCATCCACAACGCTGGTTCCTAATGTCGGGGCCACCCCCAGGCCTGGCAGCTCACCACAGAGCCCTTTTCCCCTCATACCTCTGCTTCCTCACCTAAAATTGGGGTAGCCAGACTCACCTGTCTCAGAGGTGTGAGAGCTAATTAATGTTTGTGGTGCAGCTTTGAGATCCACAGATGAAAGGTGCTCTATAAATGCAAAGTGCTGCTCCTCGTAAGGGCAGACAGACAGTTCCCAGGGGAACAGCGAAGCCCTCACCACCGGCCTGCCCTCCCTCAGGTCAGTCAGGGCATCTGGAAAAAGGATCTGTCTTGAGGCAGAGCCTTCTCTGAGGAAGCATTGTGGGAGGAGTCACTCGCTTCTAGAAAAGCCGGGGTTTTTATAGCACTTCTCATTCTCTGCACCCTCTCCCTGAGGGGAGGGATAGGGGACTTCAGGACACACGGGGTTGGTGAGGGGGGTGGCGATGGTTTGAAGAGCACAGAAGGCCCCTTTTGGCCTTTCTGCCACATCTTCCCTTGCAGCCAAATTATTTCCCTGTACTGTGTTAAATAAACATCCATTTCGGACGCCTTTCTCATAAAAATTCTCTGCACCCCACTTTCCGCCCCCCTGCACCCACACAGGCACCCCAGGCCTGAACTAACTCTACAACAGGCTGGATAAATTCCTGCACTACCAGGCCATTGAGTGGAATGCCCAGATATTCCACCACCTTCCTGATCATGTCCTTCCACTCCTCTCTTTCCCTCTCCTCCAACAAAAACCCCAGAAAATGGAGAGCCAGGCTGGTTTTCTGCTTCCATCTGGCCGTGCCATTCCCAGCACCTTCTCTTCTGTTAGTTCCTTTGAAGAGCCGACTCACAAATTATGGCGAGGCAACCTCAGGAAGCCTCTGCCTAGGGCCAGAGCCCTTGACCAGGACCCTCTGTCATAGAAAACACATGACAGACACCTCACAGCAGGTAGGTACAAGCAGGAGAGATGCAAAAATCTCTCACGATGCCCACAGCTAAGGAGCAGAGTTTTCTGAAGGAGATTCGTTGAGGGTAGCACATGAAATCAAGTCAAGAAATCAAACGATGTATTGCGTTGGGTGAATCTGCTGCAAAAGATCTCTTTAAACTTATAAAAAGCAAAGATATCACTTTGATGACTAAGGTGTGCTTGACCCAGGTCATGGTATTTTCAATCACCTCATATGCATGCAAAAGCTGGACGATGAAAAAGAAAGACAGAAGAAGAACTGATGCATTTGAACTGTGGCGCTGGTGAACGTGACCTGTGGCGTTGGTGAACCTGAACTGTGGCGCTGGTGAACGTGACCTGTGGCGTTGGTGAGCGTGACCTGTGGCATTGGTGAACCTGAACTGTGGCGTTGGTGAACCTGAACTGTGGCGCTGGTGAACGTGACCTGTGGCGTTGGTGAACCTGAACTGTGGCGTTGGTGAACCTGAACTGTGGCGCTGGTGAACGTGACCTGTGGCGTTGGTGAGCGTGACCTGTGGCGTTGGTGAACCTGAACTGTGGCGTTGGTGAACGTGACCTGTGGCGTTGGTGAACGTGAACTGTGGCGTTGGTGAATCTGAACTGTGGCGTTGGTGAACGTGACCTGTGGCGTTGGTGAACCTGAACTGTGGCGTTGGTGAACGTGACCTGTGGCGTTGGTGAACGTGACCTGTGGCGTTGGTGAACGTGAACTGTGGCGTTGGTGAACGTGAACTGTGGCGTTGGTGAACGTGAACTGTGGCGTTGGTGAACCTGAACTGTGGCATTGGTGAAGAGTGTTGAATACACTGTGGAGCCAGGGGAGCTAACAGATTAAGTCTGAGGAGAAATACAGCCAGGTTGGAAGCGAGGAAGTCAAGACTTTTGTTCCTTACTTTGGACACATCACCAGACTAATCGCTAGAAAAGGGCGTCATGGTAAAGTAGAGGGTTCCCGAAACCGAGGGAAACCCTCAATGAGATGAATTGACACAGTAGCCACCATGATGGGCTCAAACATACCAACAGTCGTGAAGATGGTGGAGGACTGGGCACCATCTTTTGTGATAGAGAAGGTCCCCATGAGGTGGAGCCGACTTGGTGGCCGTTAACACCAACAGCACAAGCTCTCAACGGGACTGTGCAGGCTGAGTCTTTGCTCGGGGACCCCAGGGCAGGAGACCCCAGGGCAGGAGACCGCAGGGCAGGAGACCCCAGGGCAGGAGACCGTGGGGCAGGAGACCGCGGGGCAGGAGACCGCGGGGCAGGAGACCGCGGGGCAGGAGACCCCAGGGCAGGAGACCCCAGGGCAGGAGACCGGCACAGCTGACCTGCGGTCCGGACTGGCCACAGCAGGGCCTGCTTTCTGGCCTGTCCCCACGTGCGCTGATGGGGCAGGGCCCACGGGACTTGCCAGAGACGCAGACACAGCAAGGGTTGTAGCAGGTAACGTGGCCAAGGCTTTGCCAGGGTCCTTGTGAGGCCTCAGCATGCAGCCAGCAAGACACAAAGGAGCGATGGGATCCCTGGGACGGTGTGGGGCTGTAGGGGGACGAGCCCCCTACCCCTGGAGCTTTCAGAAGCGGAGAAGAGGCTCTCGGTCATTTTATCCCCTGGGCTTCCCCTGGGGGCAACCTGCCCATCTCTGCAGCCCCCAGCCCTCTGTGCCTGCATGCTGCCCTCGAGCCACACCGGGCCTCCGATGGGGGGCATGGAGCACAGTGAACCCGAGGCCCCCTCCCCGACAGCTGCCACGGCCTTCCCGGGGGGCCAGCCGAGGAGGCACTTCTCCAGCCGCAGCTCCAGTTTCCACTTTAGCACTGTTGTGGTTTTGGGAAGATGTCAGAAAATTCTAGAAGGGCGCGAAGCCCTTAGAGCTGCCTCTGCTGTCTTCTGCTTCCACGTGACTGGGACGCTCATGTGTCCTCACTGGATTTTAAGGCAGAGAGGCCGGCTTTAGGCACCAAACTCTGAAGCATGGCACGCTAATGAAGTTCAGGAGAAAACCTCACCAGAAGGGAAAAAGGAAAATGCTGGACGATACAATCTGAAGATAATGCAGATGCTTAACTACTTTCAGGTTTGCGTAGGTCCCAGACTTTCCAGGATGTGGGAACCTCGTCCCTCAGGGAGCCGGCAGGGCACACATGGGGGCAGAGCACCACAGGGGTCTGGAGGCCGAGAGACGTGGACGGCCCGGCTCGGCCCCTCACTCCCTGCGTGCTGAGGCACGTCACCTCGGTCCTCAGGGACTGGGTCCCCACTGTGAGGAGGGGTGATCACACAGCCAGGAGGTCTGGGATCCTGGGAGGATGAGATGTGGCCCCGAGCACTGTCATTACCAGTGCCGCTGTTAGGTGCTGCTGAGCGGGCGCCGACTCACGGAGCTCTCACGTAGAACAGAACGAAACGCTGCCTGGTCCTGCGCCATCTTCCTGATCGTTGGCGTGTTCAAGGCCACTGTTGTGGTTATTGTGCCCTCCACCTCCTTGAGGGCTTCCCTCTTTCCGCTGACCCTCTGCTGTGAAGTTCATGGTGTCCTTTTCTGATGGCGCGGCCAACTAAGCGAGCCGAAGTCTCACCAAGCTCGCTTCAGGGAGCGTTCTGGTTGTATTTCTTCTAAGACCGATCTCTTCATTCTTCTGGCAGTCCATGGTACATTTACTTGGCACCTAAAAGGCAAGAAACCGTCTTTTCTCGCTTGTCCCTCCTGAAGAAGATTATGGTGTCCAGAGAGCGCCCACTTGTCCTGCTTCCCAGTGGAATTTTCTCTTCTGCGTTGGACGGTGCTTCATGGGAGGGAGGAGGGAAAGGCTCAGCACCACAGAGTCACCAGGGAAGAGACCACCTTAGCACGCAAGAGTCCTAAGGCACAAAATGTCCCTGGCCCTTCACTGCGGAAGATGTGGTCTCACAGTCAGCGGGCATGCTTGCAGCAGGGGGAACGTAAACTGCTAAAATGAAATACAAGCCCCCTCTCAGCAGGGGTGAGCCTCTGAGGGGAGGCCACACCAGAGAGACTCACAAAGCTGAGTTTTGTAAATCAAGGATGCTTTGTTCTTTGTCTTCTCAAGTGACTCACGTTGAGCGGCAACAGTCATTTGTTTAGGAGCTTCCACGCCACGCTCTCGACTTGAGGAAAATATTCTGGCAGTGGGAAGTAGAAGAACATTCAAAGCTGAAAGCCCAGCCTCCTTCAGTAAGTCCCTTCTCGCTAAAGCAAATAAGTATCTGCTTCGACCTTCTCCACTTCTAATTTTCCCATGCACTGAGCGTGTCCACACTATTCCATCAAAACCTTTTTTTCTACCTATACTGTCTTCACCCCCTTGTCTTCCTTTCCCATATACCAGGCTCAGTCTCCTGGGATTTTCAGAACCCTTCAGGGCATGGCCTTGTGGGGACGCTCTGTACCACCTTCTGTGCACACCATCTGGCACTGCCACCGCAGACAGGCCCCTATCACGGCTGTCTTCAGAGGTACAGTCAGCCCAGGCCTGCCTAAAGAGGGCCCATGCCTGTAGGCTTCTCATCTCCAACATCTCTGATCATCTATAGAACTAGGGGGAGGAGCCTCTGAATGTGCAGAACCACCACCTTCTCCCTTCTTGGGCTCAACTACTAACCTAACGTTTGGCGGTTTGAACTCAGCCAGCAGCGTGGTGCGAGAAAGGCCTGGTGATCTGCTTCCATAAAGATTACAGTGAAAAAAACCCTAAGGGGCAGTTCTACTCTGCAGCACATGGTGTCACCATGAATCCAAACTGACTCAATGGCAACACGCCTTTTGGTTTTGGCCATTCCGGATGGCCTCTGACTCTTTTATCCCCTCTGCTCCATTGTGCCAGAAATAACGGGACGCAGGAAGCATGTTCTTCTCACAGAAGGACGGGTCTTGCCACACACTCTGGAGAAACACGAGGCTCCCTTATTTAATGTCTGCGTGCTCAGCGGCCAGACGGACAACGGACGGAAGGTGGGTGTGGTCCCAGCATTGTCCTTCAGCATCTGAAATGTGACACCCAACAGACCCACCATCTCTGGCTTATTTTTCACAGATATTTTTCAAGGACTAGTTACTATGGGAGTCCCTGGGTGGTGCAAACGGTTAACATGCTCTGCTCAACTGCCCACTGAAAGGTTGGTAGTTTGAGTCCACCCAGAGGTGCCTTGGAAGAAAGGCCTGGTGATCTCCTTCTGAAAAATAAGCCATTGAAAACCCTATGGAGCACAGTTCTACTCTGACACCCATGGGGTTGCCATGAGTCGGAACTGAGTGGATGGTAACTGGTTACCGGTTTAGTGTTTTTTATACTTCTTACACTTAAGGCTTCTCCTTGCATAAAATCCCAAGAAAGAGCTCCCTTATCGTTATTTGTCAACAATTGCAAACCTACTGATACTTGCTGTCTGAAAAACAGAGTGAGGGAGAAGAGGCTGAGCTGTTTGCTCTCTTGTTGCACGTTCCTAGGCAAGGTCTGAATTCTTCAGAGTAACTGGATTTCTCTGCCTTGCCGAGCAGGAGGGAATCACTGCCACTTTCTCTGTTAGCATCAGAAGACCCCCGCTTCCTTCTCAGCCCCTCCACCGCCGGCTTCTCCCTCACCTCTGTGTGACATTGACGCATGATGACTGTGTGCACGTAAGTCTGCATCATTTTGCACACCCCCAGGAACTGGCCTTGGAACACACTAATCAGGATTTTGATACTTGTTTGACAGGTTGCTGAGGTGGGGTTGTGTAGTGTAAAGGAGACCTTTGAAGATAAGAGCCATTTGCTCTTTCATACTCTCGTCCCCGATGCTTGGAAATAAGGGCCTAAACTAATAAAGTCAGATCCATCTAGGGGCAATCCACAGAGGAATATGTCCCCAAATTCTGATTCAGAAACGCAAAGGGAAATCTGCCGGAATCCTTTTAAACTCCAGCACAGATCTGAATTTAAAAAATGACGCACACACACAACTCCTGGCAATAAGCAGACCTCTGATGATCTAAAGATCCACAGCTTCATTTACTGACTTAGAAAAGTAAACAGCGTTTCAAACCCAACCTTCCTGCGCTAATAGATGAGGTCACCCTGAGGAAAATGACCCTGCGCCCGGCGGCGGGGAGCCTCCCCCAGGGAGCGGCTTTCATTTACAAGGCCTTCTCAGAGTAGCAGTGGGTTTTTAGTGACTTGGGAGAAAATGGAAGCATTTTAAAAAAAGTATTAGAAGTAGAGGTTGAGATAGCAGACAGCTGTGGGACACCTGGAGTCCCTAGGTGGTGCAACTGGTTAACATGCTCGGCTGCTAACTGAAAGGTTGGACGTTTGAGTCCACCCAGAAGTGTCTTGGAAGAAAGACCTGGTGATCTACTTTTGAAAAATCAGCCGCTGAAAACTCTGTGGAGGACAGTTCTACTCTGACACACACAAAGTCGTCATGAGTCAGAGTTGACCCGGCGGAAAATGTTTTTCTTGCTGGTGGGACTCTTATTCAACAAAGAGATGATCTGAGAGCAGAGATCACAGGAACCGAGACAAGCAGAGTCAAAATGGATTTGCCGCTGAGTGCAGACACCACGTACCTCCCCTTCGTTGGCGGTGCCGAGACTCTGTGCGCACTGACGATCCCTGTGACTTTCCCAGACGGTCTAAATTGGGCAATTTCTCCTCCAGACGACATTTCTGCTTGTCACTGCTGAGGTGGAGGGTGTGGTGTGTTACTGGCAGCTGGTGGGTAGAGGCCAGGGATACTGCTGTGCATCCTGCACCGCACTGGACAGCTCCTCCAATAAGGAACCACTGTTGTTAGCAGCCACCTATAGGCTGCAACTTGTGGTGACCCCATGCACAGCAGAATGAAATGTGCCCTGCCCTGCACTGTTCCCATCATCGGTTGTGGGTCTGACCGCTGTGATCCAGAGGGTTTTCACTGGCTGATTTATCCAGCCCCAAATGTCATGTGCCTTAAAGTGCCAAGGGAACCCTGGCCCAGGGAAGCCAGGCACCGCCTGGGATGTGGGGGGTGGGCAAGGCCCTGAGGCTGTCAGGTAGACAGTTTGAGAAAGAGGCTGTGATTAGGGGTGGGGAGGTGGGAGGGCTAGAAAGATACAGTGGTATTCAGTCACCAGGCCAAACCACAGTGACCAGCCAGAAGACGAGACTTTCAGATGTGTGCCAGACGCAGACACCTGGTGGGGCCTCGTGGCCCTGGGCAGAGCACAGTTACAACTGAGGGATGCAGGGAGACCAGCGTGTGGCGGCACCTTCTGGAGCCCTCCTGAGACTCCCAGGGGTGTGGAAGGCCATCGTCTGCCTGAGCGGCAGTGGCCTTGATGCCTCCAGCGTCAGCTCGGTCCCCATGCCAGGATCTGGGAGGAGCGTCTTTCTCAGACTCTCGCAGCCTGGCCCCCAGACTTCGGGCAGACAGGTCAAGCCCTGGGTGAGCTGCATGTGTTAACAACCGACGAGATCCCCTGAGCTGACCATCGGATTTACCGCCGGGAAGGGACAGGCTGGTGCTTGCCTCTCCTGAGCGTCCCGGTCCTGAGTCAGGTTCCATTCCAACAGGGGCGACAGAGACACTGTGTGCCAGCCCTGTCTCAGAGACAGCTGAAGCGTGGGGAGGTGAAGTGACTCCCTCGTCCCCCAGAGCAGGGCCAAGCAGAGGCAGGCCTTCTGGTTCTCTGTAGAACGCTCTTTTTACTGTGTGATGATTAGAAAATGTCTTCCCCTCGATCTAATTGCCATGTACGGACAAAGCGAAACCACAGATTGAATCCTCAAAGCAAGACAGAACCAGTGCAACCGAAAGGTCGGTGGTTCAAGCTCACCCAGAGGTGCTGCTGAAGAAAGGCCTGGCAATCTTCCAAAAAATCAGCCACTGAAAACCCTACGGAGCACAGTTCTACTCTGACACACGTGGGTCACCGTGAGTCAGAGTTCGCTAGATGCAACTGGCTCTTCAGTCACCAAGCACTTGCTGGGATGGTCACTGGGGATGGCAGTGGGCGAGGGGCACCTTTTCCTGCATACCCACACAAAACCCATTGCCGTGGAGTCAATTCCAACTCACAGCGATACTATAGGACAGCGTAGAACTGACCCACAGGGTTTCCAAGGAGTGGCTGGTGGATTTGAACTGCCGACCCTTTGGTTAGCAGCCGTAGGTCTTAACCACTATGCCACCAGGGTTTCAGTTCTGAGTGCTGTGGGGCTGACTGGGAAGTCCCTGCTCCATCTGCCTCCTTTCCATCCTGAAACTAAGTCCAAACAACCCCAAACATCAAATAGAAGTTGGTGTCTGTTACTGTCCATTCATGAGTAACCCAAGTCAAATACGGGGCTCACCTTTCCTTCCCCCTCTGCTCTGGGGCAGTCATGGGAGGAGGCAGGCTTCCAGAAGTGAAAGGTCACGTTGTCACCCTGGTGGCACCTTCTCTCCTACTATCTAACACCGTGAAGTCAATTCCGACTTACGGCGACCCCGTGTGTTACAGAGTAGAACTGCTACATAGAACTTTCTTGGCTGTAATCTTTATGGAAGCAGATCGACAGGCCTTCCTTCCGCATTGCCGCTAGGTGGGTTTGAACCGCCAACCTTTTGATTAGTAGTGGAGCACAAATTGCCTTCACCACCCAGGGACCCTGCCTTCTCTTAATGGTCTTAAACTGCCCAGAGGCCGCGATGCGCTGACCTTCCGTGGAAGGTCACTTAAGCCATCACTTAAGACGGTGAGCTGGCCGCACTTGTGTGAGTCTGTCTTTCAAGCGGATTAATCCACGGGCAATTCTCCCGCAGTCTCGCAAGCTGTGGCCTGGCCGTCTGAACCTCCTGATCGGACTGCGGAGCGCCTGCCAGGCAGCACTGAAATGCAATTACCCAGGCAAACTTTGGACGAATCTGAGCCCTGGGGCACAGGCTGTTCACCAAGGACTCAAAGCACTGTTTGTACTGAGCAGGCCCGGTCGCCTCCATTCTTCTTCAGTTCTGGATCCTGCCTGCCGCTGGACTCTGGCAGGATTTTGAGGGGAGCGATAACATCGGGTTCCTGTCCACACCTCAGCACCTCAGGGCCTTTGCTCGGATTTTCAACAAGAAAATGCAAGTACCAACAAAAGCCCATGATAAGACCTCCCTTTGTCTTCCCTGACGCACTCTCTGGCTGCTTTCTGTTTTGTATCGTGTGCTGCCCCGAAAACTGCATCGGGACAGAGTCCTGTAACTGCTTTGGAACTGAACCACCTTTGCAATAAACGGGACTTCCCCTCGTCTTTGAAAAAGAGCAGACCGGTCTCAACATTGAGTCCCAAGTACCTTCCCCTCAAATTGAACAAAAGAGGCTTCCGAGGAGGGAAAAGGAGGAGACAAAGTGAAAAGGGAGAGTTGACAAAAGACTTGGAAATGGCCGTAGCCTCTGTTTGTCTACCCGAAGAAACCAAACCAAACCTGTTACTGTCAAGTTGATTTAGACTAGAACCGCCCCACAGGGTTTCCAAGGAGTGGCTGGTGGATTTGAACTGCCGACCTTTTGGTTAGCAGCCAAACCCTTAACCACTGCGCCACCAGGGCCCAAACCAACCCTGTTGCCGTGGAGTCGATTCTGACTCATGACGACCCCGTGTGGTACAGAGTAGAACTGCTCCATAGGGTTGTCTTGGCTGTAATCTTTATGAAAGCAGATCACCAGGCCTTTCTTCTGCAGTGCTACTGGGTGGGTTTGAACCGCCAATATTTAGGTTAGCAGCCAATCACAAACCACTTACATTACCCGGGGACCTTCTGTTTGTTCATGCTTTGTTATTTATTTCTTTTTTTCAGGCAGAAAACAGTGAGGCTGACAAAGATGAGCTGGAACTGTCCTGAGTCTTTAGTTGAAAACTGTAATCTGATGATGAGGGATTCCACTGGCTCCCAAATCCTGATGATGCCCAGGAGAATGGGGGGTCCACTGGCTCCCAAATCCTGATGCTGCCCAGGAGAATGGGGGGGGGGGGGTCCATTGACTTCCATATCCTGATGATGCCCAGGAGAATGGGGGTCCATTGGCGTCCATGTTCTGATGCTGCCCAGGAGAATGGGGGGGTCCACTGGCTCCCAAATCCTGATGCTGTGCAGGAGAATGGGGGGGTCCATTGACTTCCATATCCTGATGATGCCCAGGAGAATGGGGGTCCATTGGCGTCCATATCCTGATGATGCCCAGGAGAATGGGGGGGTCCACTGGCTCCCAAATCCTGATGCTGTGCAGGAGAATGGGGGGGTCCATTGACTTCCATATCCTGATGATGCCCAGGAGAATGGGGGTCCATTGGCGTCCATATCCTGATGATGCCCAGGAGAATGGGGGTCCATTGGCGTCCATATCCTGATGATGCCCAGGAGAATGGGGGTCCCTTGACTTCCATATCCTGATGATGCTGAATAGGTTTCAGCAGAGCTTCCGGACTAAGAGTCTAAGAAGAAAGGCCTGGTTATCTACTTCTAAAAATCAGCCAGTGAAAACCCTATGAATCACAATGGTTCAAGCTGGATGGTGCAGGACTGGGCAGGGTTTTGTTCTGTTGTGAGTGGGATGACCATGAGCCAGGTGCTAACACAACAGCAGCTAACAACCACCACAGCCCTGAGTGAGTGCAGCTAACAACCACCAAAGCCCTGAGTGAGTGCAGCTAACAACCACCAAAGCCCTGAGTGAGTGCAGCTAGCAACCACCAAAGCCCTGAGTGCAGCTAACAACCACCACAGCCCTGAGTGAGTGCCGCTAACAACAACCACAGCCCTGAGTGAGTGCAGCTAACAACAACCACAGCCCTGAGTGAGTGCAGCTAACAACAACCACAGCCCTGAGTGAGTGCAGGTTAACAACCACAGCCCTGAGTGAGTGCAGCTAACAACCACAGCCCTGAGTGAGTGCAGCTAAAAACCACAGCCCTGAGTGAGTGCAGCTAACAACCACAGCCCTGAGTGAGTGCAGCTAACAACCACCACAGCCCTGAGTGAGTGCAGGTTAACAACCACAGCCCTGAGTGAGTGCAGCTAACAACCACAGCCCTGAGTGAGTGCAGCTAACAACCACCACAGCCCTGAGTGAGTGCAGCTAACAACCACCACAGCCCTGAGTGAGTGCAGGTTAACAACCACAGCCCTGAGTGAGTGCAGCTAACAACCACCACAGCCCTGAGTGAGTGCAGCTAACAACCACCACAGCCCTGAGTGAGTGCAGCTAACAACCACAGCCCTGAGTGAGTGCAGCTAACAACCACCAAAGCCCTGCCTGAGTGCCAGCCTGCACCCAGAACAGCTCCTGCCCCAGCCTCCCAGGGCCAGTGTCTTTGAGGAGCTGGATTTGCAAAGGGTCCTCTGAGAAAGGAGGAGGGAGCTCCTGCCTCACCCTGTGTTTCTCCTCCGGGGCGCTCACCCAAGCTGGGGGGCACTAAGTGCCAGCAGCCAGCTCTGTTCTCTCTGCTGATCCAGTCGGCAGGAGGGCTGAACTGGGGCAGACAGTTTGCTGTGCCATCCATGTGCCAGAGCTGGAGAAGGAGTTCGTCTGTTTCCTGCCCCAGTCACTAAAATGTTGGCGATGGATGGAAAACAAGCAGAGAAAGGCTTTCATTGGAAGACACCTCAGGGTGGACATCACTCTGGGTCCTGTGCTGGTGTGGGGTACACCCTGGCCACGTGCCCTCCTCCTGCTGCTCTGCCCCTCAGCCCTGATGACTGTGACTTTATTCTGCCACAGGCTGCCAGGGCCTTGCTTTGCAGTAGGAAATGCTCCTTCCTAAGAGAGCCACTGTCGATATTGTTTGTTTTTTAGTCACTGAAAAAAGAAGGAAAAGTTTAGGGAATGAGAAGAGAGGAGATACAGAAAGAGGAAAGGGAGAGCCGGCCCAGGGAAGGCAGCCGACCCCAGCATCTCCAGTCTCCCCTTGCCTTCACCCCACACCTCCCCTTGTTCCAAATGTGAAAAATAAGCAGCGGGAGCCGCCTCTCCTGGAGATGTGTCTAACAAGGCCCTCATTGTCTCAGACAGGTGTGAGATTGGGCTTGACTCGGGGCCAACACCTCCAGTACTGGAGCCAGCCCTGGGAGCCGAAGACTTGCAGGAACCCTCCAGTAATGCCACTGCAGCCCGCCAGAGACTCAACAATTTAAGGCTTAGCACACACAACATAAATCAGAGGAGGATGGACCAGCCGGCCGGCAGCTTCTTGGGCAGATGCCTGCAGACTGTCTGCAGATCAGACCCTGCCTGTTTGGGTTATTTGAGCCTTTTTTTTTGGTAATATAAAGATGAGGGCCTGGGTGGAGCCCCTGCTCGCAGAAACGCACTGGTGCCTGTCCCGTCTTGTTCCAACAACCCGGCTTTCGCTTAAGTGCTGGTTTGCAGGGACTGCTAGGGAGGTTCGCTGGGCTGTGTCCAATTCAAGCTGGAGAGCACGGGCAAAGGGGGGCCCTTGACTGTGGGGGCTCTCTGCGCGGCCTTAGGCAAGTCGCTTAAGCCCCAGGGGCTCCTGAGTTCTCATCTACCTACAGAGGGAGCTGGTCATCACATTCTGGTCTAACTTTCTATGACTCTTTCATATTCAAGGGTCAGAAGTTCAAAGCCACTGTCAGAATTGCCCAGATTGGGGGAAATCATTCCCCTTGGGAGAAAATTCGTGGCACCACTAAGAAAAAAAACAAAAACAAAAAAAACCCATTACCGTCAAGTCGATCCCGACTCACAGCGACCCTGTACAACAGAGCAGAACTGCTCCATAGGGTTTCCAAGGAGCGGCTGGGGGATTCGAACTGCCGACCGTTTGGTTAGCAGCCGAGCTCTTAACCGCTGCACCACCAGGGTTTCCACAGCACCACTAGATGCTGTGTTTCTGCGTGGACTGTTTGTTTGATAGAGAAGAGGCCTCTCCACCGGCTGGCCCCCTCCGCTCGTAGGCTGTGGTCTTCCCACAGCGGGACAAGCGCTCAGGAAGCGTCCAGAAGCAGCAGTAGTAACCCTGGGGTTGTGGTAGTGAGATCTCGAGAGCCACATGCTACGGGGGACAAAGATGCAAATGACGATGAGACCCTGGTTGGTGCAGATGGGTAAGCGTTTGACTGCTAGTCAAAAGGCTGGCAGTTTGAACCCATCCAGAGGCGCCTGGGAAGACAGTCCTGGTGATCTACTTCCGAAAGACACAGCCTTGAAAGCTCTGTGGAGTAGTTCTGCTCTGCATACCCGGGGTCGCCATGAATCGAAATCGACTCAGTGATGACCCCCACCCCCACTCATCATTAGCGGAGGTCCTCAAGTGCCCATTTCTGCTGGTTAACTCTGACACCAGCTTCATTTAGCACAGAAATCGTGGAATCACAAATTTTAGGAAAAGAAGGGACCCCAGAAACCACCCACCATGCAGAAGCCTCCTCCCCAGCGTCTCTGTGAGAAGGTCGTTTGGTCTCTGCTCCCGGATTCCTGTGACATTCCCAGCCCTGCCAGCTGTGCCCGTGCCGTGAATTCACAGACAAGGACGTGGCCATCATAGGATCCCTATATCTGGTCCCAGCTCGCTCTCCTCATTGCTATGTGCTCGGCAGGGAGTAAATGGCATGAAGTTGGCAGCCGCATCCTGACCTGGGATGAGTGGATTGTCACTCAGCTCCGGCCGCCGCCCCTCCCAGCCCCAGCCTGCCAGAGCCGACTGGCTTTCCCACAGCTGTGGCTCACGGCCGCTGTGCTGTCACACTCACACACCTGTTTGTGCTCATACTTCTGGCCCGACAGTCCAAGCCACAGCCGCTGCAGGCTTTCAAGGCCCGGGCTTGTGGGCAGAATCGGCACAGGGAGGTATTTACTTAAAAGCACACAGGAAGGTGAAACTCGGTTCAGAGAAATCCTTTTGTAGATGCTTCGTTAAAAATGCCACAGAGGCTGATCATTCCCGTTCTTTGAACGTGTGAGATTCACACGAGTCACGGGACGGGCCAGGGCTGGTCTGACTGCCACCACGTGGGCATACACATCAGGAAACCTGCAGCCATGGAGTCGACTCCAACTCATCCCTGTGTGTGTCGAAGTAGAACTGTGCTCCACAGGGTCTGCCGTGGCTGATTATTCGGAAGTAGATTGCCAGGCCTTTCTTCCAAGGCGCCTCTGGGTGGACTCAAACCTCCCACCTTCCAGTTGGCAGCCGAGTGCATTCACCGTTTGCACTGCTCAGGGACTCCCGTGCAGTTAGGAGGGTCCTGTAAACCTCAAGCCTGGCCACTTTCTGCTTCCCACCAGGCAGCAGTGTTGGGGGTGCTTTGGGGGACGGAGAAGGGTGGAGTGTGGTCTGGAGAAGGATAATATATCATAGCTTTTTATGTGTCCCTACTCCTTAAGTGATGCAAACGGTTACGTTCTCTGTCACTAACCAAAAGGCTGGAGGTTTGAGTCTACCCAGAGGTGCCTCGGTAGAAACGCTTGGCAATCTGCTTCTGAAAAATCAGCCATTGAAAACCCTGTGGAGCACAGATCTACTCTGACACACGTGGGGTCGCCATGAGTCGGAATCCACTTGATGGCAGCTAGTGACTCTTTAAGCATGGCTGCAACAGTGGGCTCAAACATAGCAATGAGTGTGAGGATGCACAGGCCGGGCAAGGTTCCGTTCTGTTGTATGTGGCGCTGCCATTAGCTGGAGCTGACTTGGCAATCACTAACAATGACAGTCCTTTAGTGTGAAATTCAATATTGTAAATACAGGGACACAGAGAAGCATACGACACACACCAACCACAGCGCCTTATCATCTCGTCAGGGAGACAGCATTCTCACAGAAAGGCCAGATGAGCACTTCCAACAGAAAGCAGAGACTATGTCCTGCGTCCACCTCTGAGGCAGAAGGGCCAATGGGAAGGACTTTGGCCAGCAGTCCGAAGACCTGGATTTCAGGTCTGTCTGAGTCTTGCATTAGTGAAACAGAGCTTTGAGGAAAGAAGCACAAAATCCTTTTCACTGTTAGCAGTTTCCCATTCCCATGTGGTCTCATCAGAGAGTGGTGAACTTGAATGGGTGCTCAGACCACCACCACCCTATCCACCCCACGGCTGTCGTCACTCTTGGGGAATGAGAAGATACCCCTGGGTGGTGCATACTTAATATACTCGGTCGCTAACTCAAAGTTGGAGGTTCAAGTCTACCCAGAGGCACCTTGGAAGAAAGGCCTGGTGATCTACTTCTGAAATATCAGCCATTGAAAACCCTATGGAGCACAGTTCTACTCTGACACAGGTGAGCCACCATCAGTCAGAAGTGACTAGAAGGCAACTGGTTTCCTGGTTTTTAAAGGTAATTACCACAGTGTAGCTGAGTGGATCATATGAGAGAGGACGGATGTGTTAACGTCCTGGTGACAGTCCAACTCCACCAATAATAACAACAATAGTAAAAGGAATATCATGGGCTATTGAGTGCTTACAGCGTACCTGGCTCTATGCTAAATACTAGACAGGTTCCAGGACCCCCGCGTGTACCAGAATCCTCGGATACTCAAGTCCCTTATATAAAACAGCATAGTAGTTGCATATAATCTACGCACATACACCCATTTCCTTTAAATCAGCTCTGGATGACTTATAATACCGATACAATGTAAACGCTATGTACACAGTTGTTTCAGCACAGCTGAAGGCTTGCTCTGGAAGGGAGCCTTTCTCTTCTTCAGCTTCTTGAGCTCCTCTGGGAACGCTGATGCTGCCTGGGCCTCAGCCGATGCTGATCTGCCCGTGATCTTGACGTTCTGGAGGCTGTAGTCCTTTACAGAGCTGGCCAGCCACCCCTCACCAGCCCGACATTTGCTCCTCTTGCTCTCCTCAGCCTCCTCACACGTAGCCTTTGAGGGATTGCTCTGATCACTTCATTACTTTTTAGGAGCCATTTTTTTACAAAAACAAAGGCTGCACACAACACAAGTAGAGAACAGATGAGACCCAAGGCAAACGATGCTCAAGCAACGCTGGAGAGAGACTGAGGATCCGCGAGATGGCGGGAGGCTACAGCAGGGGATGCTACACAGCTCTTCATATGCGTGGATTCAGTGTGGGGCTCAGAGCGTGGTAAATTCAAGTTTTGCTTGTTTTGAACTTTCCTTTTTTTTCAAGTATTTTTGATCCACGGTTGGTTGAATCCATGGATATGGAACCTATGGATACAGAGGGCCGACTGTACTTGACAAGAATATATCTCACTTAATCCTTGCAATAACTATGTGACTCAATGATTAGAGCAGGGCTTCGAATTGGTTCGAACCAGTTCAGTTAGGGCTGACCCACCAAGCGAAACTGGAAGATACTTGAATTTTTAAAAATTAGGTGATCTGCATAACTGGAACAGGAAAGCCTATGGGTAGAAGCTCTGGAATAGGAGACTTGGAAGAGGCGTAGTGAGCCCCTCCAGGAGCCTGATGGGTGAGACTGGATTTCTGCCAGGACTGAGGCCAGCGACACACATTCTAAGCAGTGTGGTCAGCCACCGTACTTGAGCTGGGCACCACTGTTTCTGACTGTCCAGAATCTGATGGGCAAGAGATCTGGTTGCTGTGCAATGCCTACACTGCCCTTGTTTTCCAAGAGGGAGATTAAGTTTCTAGCAGGGCTTCAACCTGTAATTTTTCCCATTCCAGTTACGGTTCTGGTTTACTCAAATTTTAAAAATTCCAGTCTGTCCTGGTGTTGTTTCCTCAGCCACGACTGAACCAGGAAGAACCGGTTCAAAGCCCTGGATGACAGTAAATATAGGCAGTGCTTACCACGTGCCAGGTATTGAGTGCTTTACGTATATTAACCCCTTTAATCCTCACAACTTTCCAATGAGTTAAAAAAAAAAAAAGCCAAACCCATTGCCATCCAGTCGACTCTGATGCATACCAATCCCATGTGTTTCAGATAGAATTGTGCTCAATAGGATTTTCAATGGCTGTAAATTTTTGGAAGCTGATCTCCAGGTCTTTCTTCTGAGGCACCTGTGGGTGGACTTGAACCTCCAACCTTTTGGTTAGTAGCCAAGTGCTTAAGTGTTTGTACCACTCAGGGACTCTTATCCAATGAGTTAGGTACTATTACCGTCATGTCTATTTTACAGATGGGTAGCAGTGGTGCGGAGACCTGATGGCACAGTGCTTAAGAGCTCGGCTGCTAACCAAAAGGTCAGCAGTTCGAATCCACCAGCCGATCCTTGGAAACCCTATGGGGCAGTTCTACTCTGTCCTGTAGGGTCGCTATGAGTCGAAATCACTTGATGGCAACGAGTTTGGTTTGGTTGGGTTAAGAGTGGTATAGAGGATTTGAGTAATTATGGTACGGTTACAGAACTAAGAAGGGGCCAAACTAGGATGTGAATTTGAAACCCCCTCCCCCGCCCCCGACGCCGGACATAGCATCGGTTTTATGGGTTCAGATTCTGCTTTCCTCATCTGGTGCATTGCAAGGGCTCCTGTGTTGATTCTGAGTGTCTTCTGATGATGAAATGGGAAGACCAGCTCTATCCTGACAAGTGGACAGAGAACCGCTGCTCTGCCCTGACATGTCCAGGTCCCAGTTCTCCACCAATGACCAGAAGAAAGTTTGAAAAATAAGAGAAATTCCTTAGAAAACCATAATGCGCCCTCCCCCTCCCCCTCTGCCCCAAGGCGTTAAAGAATCAAAAGAGGAAATCGGGAAGAGATTCTGGAATAGGAATAACAAGATTATCCTTTTCCTTCTACCTGAATTGGCCATCCGTAATTTTGCACAAATTCAATTTTAAAGTCATGCTTTGTGATTTGTGGAAAACCATATTAAATTAAACAGATCCCTGTCTGGGCAACAACTTCTTCATTTAGCAACATGTGGTGGTGACTCAGAGCCTGTGAAAGCTCAAACACACACAAAAATATTTTTTAAAAAAAAACAAAAAACAGAAAGCAAGCCTTTTAATCAGAGGCACCAGAGTGGGGGGCTCTGGGTTTCCCTGAGAAGGTTGGGGATGACTGGTCCCCCCCCACCCAAGAGCTGCGGTATCCAGAATTACAGAATACTGGAGTTTAAGACCATGCGGTTAATCACTTGGTCCACAGATGAGGAGCCTGGGGCCAGGTCACAGGGGTGGTCAGTGCCTTAGCAAGAACAGAGGCAGGTCTCTTAGGGCAAAGAGTGTTCTTCCCCGACCGTAACATGCACCTCAAGGGTGGTTTGTTGCGGGGATTAAATGAACCAACCAGTAATATTAAACCATTCTAGAAATGTGAGCTATTGATATTTTATTGTTATACCACCCAACCAGTTGCCAGTGAGTCAGAGTAGAATTGTGCTCCATTGGGTTCCCAGTGGCTGATTTTTTGGAAGTAGATTGGCAGGTCTTTCTTCTGAGGCACATCCGTGTGGACTTGAACCTCCAGCCTTTCGGCTGGCAGCCAAGCGCATTAACCGTCTGCGCCACTCAGGGACCACTGGCATAAATGTGAACTAGGCAATGTCCTTGTATTCATCTTGCTGCTGCAATTGCCCTGGTAACCACCCCAGCACAGACACAATCACAAACACAGGCTGCAGTTTGAAACTTAAAAAAAAAAATCTTATCTCAGAAGCTTCCGTGTTCATCCTTACGAAGCCAGCCTCGTTGGACAACTAACAGAAGCGTGTCTTCAGACTCAGGTAACTATGGTTGTTCCATCTGGTGGGCAGTTCACACCCCCATACAGATGAAGACTGACAGACCTTGAGACAAGTAACTGAAGTAAACCACTTGGTGGGCACAAATGCCAAGTCGAGCCCTTGAGATTGTGCTGACTTTTACAGGTATTTTAATAACGTTATCGTTATGTAATGTGCCATCTGATATGTGCAAAGAGACGCACTCACGGAGCGAGAGTGGCCACAAAGTGCAACCATCCCATGAGAGTTAATAAAACAACCATGATCGCTTCCCTCCTATAACCTGCAACTCCAGGAAGTACAATCCCTAGCCAGATGATTTCTTCCTCCCTTTTTACCTTGAGATATTCTTTCAAAAATCCCCAAGTGATTGAATGCAGCAAGGGTAAGCTCTTTGTGTCTTAAAACTGGCCTTGGAATGACCCAGGCTGGACTTGGGAAGCTGTAAAGAGGGCTTCTTCCATGGCAGGAGCCAGCAAGTTATGGAGCTGAGAGAATTAACCGCCCCAGACAGGTGAGCCCATGACGCCCAGGTGAGTGCTGACTCACCTGAGCTCCTCGGAGATCTTGCCAGGGATGCTCTGTTTTCGTGGCCCAAACGTGGCCACTCCCAACCCCAGAGCCGAAGGATCATACCAGAACCAGCATTCGTTGTCACTGTGTTGCTTCCGACTCATGTGTGTGTCAGAGTAGAACTGTGCTCCACAGAGTTTTCAATGGCTAATTTTTTGGAAGTAGATCACCAGGCCCTCCTTCTGAGGTGCCTCTGGGTGAACTCGAACCTCCAACCTTTCAGTTAGCAGTCAAGTGTGTTGACCATTGGCACCACCTAGGAGTCCTCCAAAGGATCATGGCATGTCCCAATCCACGCTCCCAGAAGGACTGGGAGTTAAATAGAACTTATCGTATTAACTACGGAGGATCAGATTCAATGACAGTGGGTGGGAGAACTAAGACAGTGCAAAGAAATAAGCACTATTTCAGGTCCCTGCTCACATTTTAAGCTCTGGAGTTCCCAGTCTCTGCAATGTCATCCAAAATTTGTTAGGATCCACACAGCTGAATGCCTTTGCATAGTCAGTAAAACACAGGTAAACATCATTCTGGTATTTTCTGCTTTCAGCCAAGACCCACCTGACATCAGCAGTGATATCCCTTATTCCACATCCTCTTCTGAATCCAGCTTGAATTTTTGACAGTTCCCTGTCGATGTACTGCTGCAACCATTTTTGAGTTATCCTCAGCATAATTTTACTTGCATGTGATATTAATGATATTGTTTGATAATTTCCACATTCTATTGGATCACCTTTCTTTGGAATGGGCACAAATATGGATCTCTTTCAGTCAGTTGGCCGGTAGCTGTCTTCCAAATTTCTTGGCATAGACGAGCGAGCGCTTCCAGCATTGCATCCATTTGTTGAAGCATCTCAGTTGGTGTTCTGTCAATTCCTGGAGCCTTGTTTTCGCCAGTGCCTTCAGTGCAACTTGGACTTCTTCCTTCAGCACCATTGGTTCTTGATTATATGCTTCCTCCTGAAATGGCTGAACGTCGACCAATTCTTTTTAGTACAGTGACTCTGTGTATTTCTTCCATCTTCTTCTGATGCTTCCTGTGTTGTTCAATTTTTTGCCCATAGAATCCTTCAGTATTACAAACTGAGGCTTGATTGTTTTTCTTCAGTTCTTTCTGGCTGAGAAGTATTGAGTTTGTTCTTCCCTTATGGTTTTCTAACTCCAGGTCTTTGCACATTTCATTATAATGTTTTAGCTTGTCTTCTCGAGCCGCCCTTTGAAATCTTCCGTTCAGATCCTTTACTTCATCATTTCTTCCTTTAGCTTTAGCTACTCAATGTTCAAAAGCAAGTTTCAGAGTCTCCTCTGACATCCATTTCAGTCTTTTCTTTCTTTCCTGTCTTTTTAATGACCTCTTGCTTTCTTCATGTCTGATGTCCTTGATGTCATTCCACAGCTCGTCTGGTCTTCAGTCATTAGTGTTCAAGGCATCAAATCTATTCTTGAGATGGTGTCTAAATGCAGGTGGGATATACTCAAGGTCGTACTTTGGCTCTCGTGGACTTGTTTGAATTTTCTTCAGCTTCAGCTTGAACTTGCATATGAACAATGGTTGATCTTTTGGAAATAGATCGTCAGGACTTCTGGTTAGAAGCTGAGTGTATTAACCGTTTGTACCATCCAGGGACACCCCACCTTTACAAAGGGATGAACAATTCCTTATACCTATGCAGATTAAAATTGGAAGATGCTTTTCAAAATCTTGAAACTATATTTGGAATGTTTTAAACCCTGAACAGGACCCTACCCCTTGCTGTCAAGTCAACTGTGACTCATGGCAACCCCATGTTTTACAGAGTAGAACTGCTCCACAGAGTTTTTCTGGCTACAATCTTTATGGAAGCAGATCACCAGGGCTTTCTTCCATAGCACTGCTGGGTGGGTTTGAACCACCAACCTTTCCATTAGTAGTCGAGCACTAACTGTGTCACCCAGGGGCCAGACAAGGACGCTCAGGCCACGAGAAACGACCATTCTGCCCAACTGCTACTGCCCATGGCTTGTTCAGAGACTTGGCATCACGTTTCTGCTTTTTCTTGAAAATTCTTATTTCTTTTAAATAGTAGACATTATATTCTGTGCTATTTCGGACAGCCTGAACTGGCTGAAACCCCATCAGGACGCTTTCTATAGTCTGAGAATCAGAAATCAGCCAGCCCAGAAATGGTGCACTCCTTCTCACCCTGTCCATCCACAGGACAAAAAATAAACATGATTGGCCAATGTTTGTTTTCAGGGTGAGTTCTACTCTTTTTTTTTTTTTTTTTTTTTAACCATGTTTAGTAACTGAATCTCTAGTATCAAAACATAAAATGTTCTGCCAGAAAGAGATTATGGGAGAAAAGTCTATGCAAAGAAACTGGATTTGTCAGTAAAGGTTTTATTTACAGGGGTTTTGCAATAGGTGTCTCTAATCTCCATAACAATCAAGCTGTTCAGCTGCTTTGAAGGCAGTTGTTCAATATTCAGAAAGCTAGTGTGGGGCTACGGCTTTGAAAGGGAAATGTGGAAATATGACTCAGAGAAACAGTGACGTGGCTACTGAATACCAAAGCAAGAGAATCCCTCTGCTCTGGACAAACATCTTCCCCCAGGAGTCAGGTTGTGGCTTCCTGGGGTCCGAAGGAAATAATGAAAGAGAGAAGAAATTCTAAGGAGAGAAGTAATTACAGTTCCTTGGCGTCGCTTAAATCACAAATGCCAAACTTCAAAATGCCCCAAAATAACTGAATTAGAGTGAGGCTGCCGTTTTCTTCCATATTGTGAGAAAAGTCATACAAATGATTACCAACAAGCCAGTCTGAAGAACTCAGGCTGGAAAGAAAACACAAGGAGTAGCTTTCTAGCCAGAGACTTTTCCTCAAAATCAGCATATATTGTCTGTTCTTCTCTCGGTACATAGTTGTGGTAAACTTTGATACCACTTCATGGCTATAGTCAAAGTTTCTTTCTTAAATACCCAAACTTGAAAGGCTGTCTTTGGGCGATTTGTAAATTTGGGATAAGGAGCCACTATCGTTCCAAAACGAGCTCTGGCCCACAGTGCCTCGCAGTGAAGCTGTTTTAAAAGAAGGCTGCCTTGCTCCCAAACAACAGTGATGCGCCTAGCTCTGGGAGGGCAGATTCTTGAGTCCATCCCAACTGGCTGACTGTGGTCTGCATGCTATCCTCTGCTCCTACGCTTACTACCACTGGCTGTGTCGTGGGCTCTGCAGGGCTAGGGTTCGAGGCATCGCAAGACCTCGTGTCTCCTGGTCTGTATTCCTCCCGTAAACCAAGAGTAGAACCATGGGCACAGGTAAGAGCCCCCTTTTTCTACCAGTGTTGGGCCTCCAGTTCCATCTGCTTAGGTGCTCTAGGAAATATTAAGCAACATCTGATTTCATCTAGAAAAAAACTCCTTCATTCTCCTGGAGGGGAAATAAAAGGACCGTGATGCTGAATCCCAGCAAACGACGGGCCCTAAGAGTAGCCAGAAGACACACGAAGGGATTCCATCCTGAGACGCTGAGGTCACATCTACCTGCCCCTCATATCTGTTCTGGGGGACAGACATGGGAACGTTGTCTCTGGACTCACCGACGCTACTGGCAATGGTCTGATGTCCCCTGTCCCTTCTGCCTTGATGCAGTGTGTTGAATGGTGTCCTCCAAAAAGGAATGTCCATGTTCTAACCCCTGGAGCCTGTGAATGTGACCTTATTTGGAAAAAGGGTCTTTGCAGATGTAATTAAGTTAAGGATCTCGGGATGAGATCATTCTGGAATATCCAGGTGGGCCTTAAATCTAATGACAAATGTCCTTATGAAAGGCAGAGGAGAAGGATAGAGGCAGAGGCTGGAGAGACACCTGGAGCCACTAGAAGCCGGAGGGGGCCGGGAAGGATTCTCCTCTAGAGGCTTTGGAGGGAGCGCAGCCTCTAGAACAACGAAAGAATACGTTTCTGCTGTTTTAAGCCAATGAGTTTGTGGTAATGTTTATAGCAGTACTGTGAAATGTTATTGCTGATGCTAATCCTAATAGCTAACAACAATTGAACGTTAACCGTGGGTCAGCTCTAACACCCGGTGATTCGTTTTACAACGGTCCTAGGATGTGTAAGTATAACTAATACTCCCATTTTGCAGATGGGAAAACGAGGCATTAAGAGGTTAAGTAACTTGCTAAAAGTCCTGAAGCAATATGTGGTAGTCTTCCAGCTTTAGACTGAGGCTGTCTGCCTGTCCAGTCCTAATTCTTAGCCATCATGCTACAGGGTTGCTGGGAGTCAGAATCGACTCAAAGGCAATGGCTTTGGTTTTGGTTTTATACTCTGCCTGGAGCCCTGGTGGCACAGTGGTTAAGAGCTCGGCTGCTAACTGAAAGGTCGGCAGTTCAAATCCACCAGCTGCTCCTTGGAAACCCTTTGGGGCAGTTCTACTCTGTCCTGTAGGGTCGCTACGAGTTGGAAGTGACTCGACGCCAATCGGCGTGCTCTGCCTGGAAGAAACACAACCCAACTGTTCTTTAGAAGGGAGAATGTTGAGACTATCACTGACTCTGGTCACCAGGAAAGACCAAGCTCCAGAAAAGGATGCCATGTTTGCTAAAGCAGAGGGACAGCGAAAACAAGGGACAGTCTCCGTGAGAGGGATTGACACCACAGCCATGTGGACCCAAACGTACCAACCAGTTCACTGAGACGGTGCAGGACCACACGACATTTTGTTTGGTTAAACATAAGTAGGAACTGACTTGAGAGCAACCAGGGGTGGATTACCAGGAAGCAAGGTAAGCACGGGCTTACTTGTGCTTACTTACTAACCTGTAGTGACCAATGGTGAGGCCACGTGAAACCGGTCACCACCGTGCTCATCTTGCTCACTGGGCCATCCCTCCCATCAGGGACTCTGCAAATGTGAAAAGAGGCTTTGGTTCTGTAGGAAGGTGCTGTGGGGTTGGGAGAGAGACAGATGCCAGCCATACCTAGAAGTCTCTGATGTGGTGAAAAATGTGTAAGTGTTCACTAGAGATGACCTGGTAAGCAAGGTAAGCGCTGTGCTTACCTTGCCTAGTGGATAACCTGCCCTTGACAGCAACTAAGAACAGCCACGTGCTGTGCTGTCTTTCTCGGCTGCTAGATTCCCAGCTTAATCTGCTGCTGTTTAACCATCAATAATATCAAAGGCTGAGCCCGCTGTACCTGGTTCCCAAAAACCAACGCCAGACAAGTGAGCACTCCCACCATGGCACTGTTAAAAACTATTCATTTTCTGAAAACTTCCTGGTATCTGTGTACGTGCTGGCTTAAAAGAATAAGGGAAAGCTCATAAGGAATCAGGTCCACAGAAGGAATATTTGACCATTCGGATCAAGCCATAAAGTGGACCACTCTCTTCCTTTCTAATTAAAAGGAGGTTCACTCGGCATGAACAATATGCTCCCCAAAGAGGGTCTGACCACTTGAATGACATCCATGGAAACACGTGGTCTGGAAGCGCGGCCCCAAAATGCACTGGCTTATAATTACTGGGGTGCTGGGAACTGGCCAGACAGGTCGCACCTTTGAAGGGCTGGTTTATTGAGCACTTAGCTACAAGGTGCTTGCAAATGCATTACAGGCATCTGAGTAGTGCTGGTGCCGTGGTTAAGAGCTTGGCTGCTAAACTAAAGGTGGGCGGTTGGAATCCACCAGCTGCTTCTTGGAAACCCTATGGGGCAGCTCTACGGTGTCCCGTTGGGTCACTATGAGTTGGTATCGACTCGATGGCAACAGGTTTGGTTGTTTTTATTTTCTGCATTCAAGGCAGTCTGGAGTCTCTGGGTAGTGCAAACAGTTAACGTGATCAGGTTGATGAGGCAGCAAAGGCCTCGCTCAGGCTGCTTTGTGTGTGTGTTTTACAGAAAATACTTAGCTTCCTCTCCGTGCTTCTTTCTCCTCTGAATGTCTGCAATGCACTTCATTAGTCTGAGCTTTTCAAACCTGGCTTTAAGATATAGTTTATGCAGCAGCAGCTAAGAACACAGAAAACAGTTAACAGTGCCCAACTCCTGCCTGAGAGCGCTTTTAGCTGTTAACTTGCAACCCTCTGCCTGTTAACTTGTAACCTCTCTGCCGACTGCTACAGCGCACAGGGCGGGGCGGCTGGCTTCAGGTGCTCGGGCACAGCTCGCCTCTCTCCCTGCACTCCACTGTCTTCTCATCTCTGCTTGCTTCCTCCCTTCCTTCTTATTCATGGAAACACCCGATCCGTGTTTGTTTTCAGTGCAAGACTCTGATGCTGCCGACCTTGAAAAGCTCTCATCCCCACCCCACCTAGATAAGAGTTACTGTGAAATAAAACCATTCCCTTTCCATCTATACAGCACGTCCTATATGTAGACTTGTAGCATTCAGAATGCTCTGTGTAATCATTAAATGAGAATTCCCGGAGCTTTATTGGACCCTCTGCTTCCAAGGCAGTCAAACAGTCTCCACTCTCCCTTTTTTCTTTTTTAACTTCTAGGACTGCAGGAAGGGAGGGAGGGAGGGAGGGGGGAGGGAGGGGGGAGGGGAGGGCGGGGGAGGGGAGGGAGGGGGAGGGGAGGGAGGGGGAGGGGAGGGAGGGGGAGGGGAGGGAGGGGGAGGGGAGGGAGGAGGGAAGGAAAGGAGGAAGGGAGGAGGGAGGGAAGGGAGGAAGGGAGGAGGAAAGGGAGGGAGGAAGGGAGGAGGGAGGGAGGAGGGAGGGAGGAGGGAGGGAGGAGGGAGGAGGGAGGGAAGGGAGGAAGGGAGGAGGGAGGGAAGGGAGGAAGGGAGGAGGAAAGGGAGGGAGGAAGGGAGGAGGGAGGGAGGAGGGAGGGAGGAGGGAGGGAGGGAGGAAGGGAGGAGGGAGGGAAGGGAGGAAGGGAGGAGGGAGGGAGGGAAGGAGGGAGGGAGGGAGGAAGGATAAGGGAAGAAATGCTATGTAGTGTGATATTTTACTCCAAAGGTTGGACAGGGGATTTACTTCCTCCTCCTGGAAGAGTTTTTTCTGCCTTTGCCAAGCCAGTTGATGAAGAGAGGGTCAGGCTGAAACAGTCACCCCACCCAGCTGAGAAACAGAGTTAATTCAGTGTCTCAAAGTGTTTCACAGACACTAGCAGACAGCACTAGAATATGGTATTGCCAAAGTAACTTTAACTTTTGGGGCAAATAACTATCAAAACAGAAATCCTCTGGCATACTACAAATCAGAGATGATTTGAGAGGTCCAGGGCTCCACCTGGCCACACAGGCCTCTCACAGTGAGGCGCCCACACCCGTGACAGCCGATCAGATGTTGACAGAGTTTGGGTATTAAGAAGCCTTTGGTCCCGACAGACCCTACAGGAGAAGCTGTCACTTGTAGGAAGACCAGGCAGTTGTCCAAATCAAGTAAACCAAGTGAAAGGGAAGCCCTCTCCCTGCCCACACATCTCTCTTAGAGATTGATTATTCTGGATTAAATGTTGTCCTTTTCTCCTCATCTTTAAAAACAAACGGCGTGCACCCAAAGGAGCTAACTTACAAAGGCACCCACTGCAGAGTCTGGCCCCTAAGCAGGTGCACAATGCCTAAAAGTCATTACCGTCACTAGTAACATCTGATCACAACAGAACACATTCAGTGCAGGACTGCCAGATCCGTGCCCAGCCCAACATCTCTCCCACCTGTCCCTTGGTGACCAGGTTTCTCCTTGACACTGGCCAGTTCTGGATCTAAGTGAGCCTTGATTAAAGAATGCAAGCACAGAGAACCTGCTTCCTTCCCACCAGCACTCGAGTTGGAGTCAGAAAGCTGTGAGTTTGAGTCCCAGTTCCTTCACTTACTCTCCTGGAGATGCTGGACAATTTTTAACCTTTGGGTTCAGTTTCTAAATCTGTAAGCCATACTACAAGACCATCGTGAGAACAAAATCATGTCTACAAAGGGGCTGACCCGTGCCAAAATACCTCATAAATGGTCCACTTGAAGAGTCAAACCTTACGCCCAGGCATTTTTGGCAACACACACAAGAACCACAAAGCTGGTCTCATAATTGTTCTGGTTTTGACAATTTTCTGCATCATCAGGGAATGCTCGGTCCCCATCTTCCCAGAAAGGAGGAAGTGACATACTTTTAAATGTGGCTTATCATTTTTGGTAAATCAGGTGTCAAACTGTTAAAATGACTTGCCCTGGATTCCTGAGGTCCTCTGGATGGGAGGAGTGACGGAACCAGTGTCAGCGCGTCGGTACGGCTGTTTCTCTAGAATCTTCTGGTTAGATCTTTGAGAAGGACAGGTGCACCTTCTCCTCCCCATGAATAGAAAAGAACAATAAAATCTGACCGTAGAAATTTATGATCTCTCGGCTTGCATAACTGTGTACCCAGGACATAAATGGCTGGCTATTCAATTTTTAAGACCTGGTAAAATAGGAAGTTGAAATTAACCTCAGCCCTTTCATAGTTAAAACCTCAACAAATACACAGTGGTTTGGCGGCGTGGCAACTACCTCCCTCTCCACCTGTACCCCGTGTCAGATAATGGTAGATGTCTGTTTTGAGTGGTTTTCAAGCACATCTGATTCTAGATAAATAGAGGTCTTGTTCTAGAGCTGTGATTTCCTACCAACAGAGCCTCCCTGTAAACCCCAGCGGTCCCTCCAAGGCCCCCGTTACAGACATTTCGGTAAAGCTGAAAACATTCACACATCCACACGGCACTGCTGCAGAGCTGGTCTGACGACTTTTGGGGTGTTTTTTCTTAAAATGACTGCTGCCATTTCAAAGGGAGCCATAAACACATGTTGAATTTTTCTATTAAGTGTCTTCTTAAGTGTAATGTTGAAGCTCTATGGCTAAGCCTGGAAATGAACCATTTTCCTACGTGTGAAGAACAAAATGAAGGTTCTGGCTGCAAAAGACTTTAATATTATCCCTGTTAATGTTCTAATTTCAGGAAAAATCTCAAGGGTCTACTCAAAGCACACGAGGGTAAAACAGTATTTTCTTGTAGGGGGAAAAAAGAGAGGAAAAGTGATTTTACATGAAAATATCCTGGATACTTATTTTTTAAAAGTTGTTCCTACAACTTTATAAGTGAAGCACTGAATATTAAATACATATTTTGGAAAGAAAGCACATCAGCAATATAGTTAACACATTCTTTAAAGTAGGACCAGGCCCTAGGGAACTCTAAAAGCGAGTTATTATTACTGAGACGTTGCAGAAAGAGTTTTTAAAAGGAACAAGAAAAGGGTGATGGCTCCATGTTAGACCTGATACTCTGCTAGGCATACAGTATTTCCAAAGTAGCTGAAGAATTCATGTCCACAGTAATGCCTCCACCCACAGGGCTGCTGACAGCTGAGGGAAGACTTCAACCAGCTCCCTGCCTTTTTTTTTCTTTTTTGGTTAAGGGATGGCATCTGATAAAGAGGAAGATTGGACGCACTCTTGGCTGAAATTGTCTGAAACAAAGCAGACTCAGTGGTGACAATCTCAGTTTGCCCCTCTGTGGGTGAATTTAAAGGCACTTTTTAAAATGCTTAATATTTTTAGTTCTACTATCAGTTGGAAAAAGGTTCCTGGGTGGTGCAAACAGTTTGCACTCAACTACTAACCTAAAGGCTGCTGGTTCGAACTCACTCAGTAGCACTGCAGAAGAAAGGCCTGGCAATCTTCATCCATAAAGATTAAAGCCAAGAAAACCCTAGGGAGCAGTTCTTTTCTGTAACACACGGGGTTGCCCTGAGTCTGAAGGGACTCAACGGCAACAGGTTTGGTTTCTGTTTCTTCATTAGTAGGAAAGGGGTCCATGGGTAATGTAAACGGTCAACACGCTCGGCTGCTAGCAGAAAGGCTGGAGGTCTGAGTGCACCCAGAGGCACCTTGGTAGAAAGGCCTGGTGATCTACTTCTGGAAAATCAGTCACTGAAAACCCTGTGGAGCACAGTTCCACTCTAACACATGTGAGGTCGCCATAAGTCGGAGTCAACTCCATGGCAACTGGTTATCAACAGGAAAAGGACATCCCTTTGTCCACTGGTCTAACGGTCAGTCAGACAGAGAGAATGAGAAAAAAGGCTTCCCTTGGACGTTATACATGCAGCCCTGGAGACAACATAAATGCATGTGAACGACCCTAAACAGAAGACAAGGAAAACCTGGTGAGTGCTTTATTCTCTTCAGAAGAAAAGTATCATTTCATCCCAGCCCAACCCTCTCACTTGAAGTGCCATTTAACCTAATTTACCACACACGCTTGCATTTTGGAATGTCTTTTAAAAAATCAATATGCATTTTTGAATAATTATCAATGATTATTAAGCACCAGGAGACAGACGATTTCATGGCTCCTCTCCTAAGATGGGAACTTAGGTGAAAAGCAGCCCCCCAAACACAAAGCTTCTCATTTCCGTCTGTGGAAAAAGGGCTCATCTACAGATAGGCCACTTAGCAGCTGTGTGCATCGTATTTTACTGGAAGATTTCTTTGGGGGAATTTTCACTCCTATGAAAGAACCCTTCCAGAAATATGACTGCAGAAGCCGATTGAGTGGCCCCTCATACTCCGGGAAAGACAGAGAGTCCCCGTGTGCTAGCCCCCAAAGGGAGCTAAAACAGAACACCAAACCATTGCTGTCGAGCCAGTTCCGACTTGTGGTGACCCGGGTGTTACACAGTAGAACTGTGCCCGATAGGGTCTTCTTAGCTGTAATCTTTATGGGAGCAGATCGCCAGGCCCTTCTGCGTGGCACCGCACGGGGGGCTGGAAGCACCGCCTGGCAGCTCAGTAGTACAGCAGTAGTCAACCACTCCAGGGCCACAAAGGAGTGTTACTGGCCTGGAAAATCTAGAGAACCTAGGATGCTTGTATGTGCACAAGGCAGCCCATGGACAGAGGGGGCATACACAGGACCAGCACAGGCCTGGGGGAGCCACTTGGTGCTGTCAGAGAGAGGTGAGGCGCGACCATGTCCCGCCCCGAGTTGTGCTGCTCATCTTCCTTTGCGTTCTCCACACTTGCTACCTTCAGACAGGAATGTGACTGTCACCCGGGCGTGCTCAGCCATGTGCTGCACGGCTCAGAGAAGCCAGCTGCATTCTGCCTACTTACAGTGTCATCACAGAGTGATGACTGACACCAGCGGTTCGCTCAGGGGAAAGGATTTCATTTGCGGGGTCTCCAGAACTTCCTGTGTTACTGAATTTGGCACCGTGGGTTGTATGCCATTATTGTATTTTACAGTGTTTTTGCAATCGCCAGGTAGCCCCGGGGCAGAGCGGGGAGGACCAGCAATCTTTATTGATTTGCAAATAATACTCTTTATAGGATGGCATCTATACATTCCTAGTATTTCTTTATAATGTTTAATCCTGAAAAAGCATATACTAGATACAAAACCCCACAAATAATCTGAAGACAACAAGAACTTGAAATATTCTACCTTCACCTGTTTGGTGTGTGATCTGTATCTTCAAACCTAGTGGGTAAGTCAGAAGATAGCATAGCTAAAGCTAACTTTAAAAAAGTTCAAGAATATATATATGTATACATACACACACACATCTCCATATTGCCGTATCTCCTACATAGCAGTGCTGCTCAGTCTGGGATCTCGTTACAATGCAGACTCTGACTCAGTAGGCCTGGGGTAGGACCCAGCACCCTGCATTCCTAATGAGCTTCCAGGCCTTGGGGTGCTGCTGGTCCCAGATCCACCCCCTGAGCATTGAGGAGACGCCCCAGCTGGTCTGGCTGCCAGGTCTGTGGCTGGTGGGCAGGGGTTCTTGCAGGTACTTACCCTGTATCTGACTCTGAGGCTGAGGGTTAAAGGCAGTGGCGTGGTTCACGGAGGCGCGGTTGGGTGTGGGGGCTGGGTGGTGTGGGCTAACCCTCATGGCTGTCCGCCGCAGCTGCTCCAGCTCACTAAGCCGCTCGGAGAAGGACAAGCTCCCTGGCTTGGCCTGGTCATCTAGCTTCTGCCGGTGTCCTAGTGTGGGGAGCAGGGATGGGGAGGGAGAGATCAGAGAATGTACTGTGGGTTTTCTAAAACTGGTGCTTTCTTGTCTTCTTTCCCCTCCCTTCCCCCACCACGATGTGGTTGTGCAGAGGTTTGCAAAGGTGGGGTCTCCCAGAGGGAGCTCGGAGCTGCTGTCCACGAAGCAGACTGGGCCCTCTGGCTGCACTGGCCAGAGGGTCCTCTCAGTCGGGGCCCAGCGCTGCCCACCTCTCTGCACCCATCTCCACTGGGCAGGAGGCAGTAGACAGACAGGGCTTGGTGGTGATGGTGGACGGCAAGGGAGGGGCACTGGCTCTTGGCCCTGGGCCACACACCGTGGCTGAGCTGTGGTGGCAGAAAAGGCGATTTCCCGATGGCTCACATGCTTCGGAACAGCAGCTTCCGACTGCAAACCCAACCACCCAACCACAGGCAGGTTTTAGGGGCAGCAAAGTGGGCCCTGGGGTTAGGGACCACCCCTTCACAAAGGAAACGTGGCGTGGCTGGGAGCCCGCAGGCCCTGGGGAGGCCAGGTTCCTGTCGAATGCAGGGCTGCTCTGCCCCTCAACCTCTGTCCCTCTCCTCATGAGCTCTCCTCCTCCTCAGCCCCTCAGCCTCTGTCCCTCTCCTCATGAGCTCTCCTCCTCCTCAGCCCCTCAGCCTCTGTCCCTCTCCTCATGAGCTTTCTGGGAGCACTTCCGCTCCCAGGAAGCCAACTTCCCAGGTGCACCCCCTCAGAAGGAGTTGACAGGAAGTTGCAGCATGCTGTGCCCAATATTCCCATCAGGCTGGGCCTACTGGAGCCCCAGGAGAGCCACCGGCAGACTTGGTGAGGTTCTCTAGGGGGCCCGGAAATCCAAGATGGCCCCTCAGTGTCTGTGGAGATGTTAAGTGGCCTGTTGTCACTCCTCATCAAAATCACTATCACCAGGACAGGCCAGGAGGTGGGCCTGTGACCGCCCTTCCTCTACCATCAACGTGTCTTTGAACTAGAGACTGAGCTCTTGAAGCCACTGGGGTGTGGAGGACACCCCCCGCTCCCTCTCACCCCTGTGGTTCGAATAAAGACGCACTGACCATCTCACACACAAAACACCCTGATTGTCAAGTCTCCGAAGAACGAGACTGAGGAAGCCTGCTTGTTGCCACAATAAAGTGCTCTTTCACACGCCCTAACACGGCCTTAAATTAGAAAGAGGATCCTTGATTCGACTCCCAGCCCGGGGTAAGAGTTGGGGTGGGGAGGTTTGCTTTAGACCGGCTCCCAGCGGCTACAATCGTAAGATTACATTTTATAACTTGTATTATGGCCCCAAATGTCCGTGCCTTGCCGTTTCTGCCTGCTGCCAGGCCCCTGGCACAGTTTACACGGTCTCAAATTCCAGACCAGAAGAACGGTCCGCTATAGTGCAGCGATTTTATCGTCAACAAGACCTGTTTGGTTCCCAAATGAGGGAAAATAGTTAAGCGTAATATTTGTATAGTTCAAATGCACTGCTCCCTCTTTCATTTGTCACCAAGGTATCACTCTGAATCACTCTGATTCAGCGCCCTGGCCCACAACCCTCGACCTGAAGGCAAACACCCTAAGTCACGGGGACCAGCACACACGTGACGCCTGTTCAGGGGTGAGTATTTTAAGCACCGGCCTGTGGACAAAAAGCTGTGGGGTCAGGCCCTGGAGCAACCCCATCATCCTTCTCCCTTAGAAGCATGACATGTTCTTCTAAAACATTCTGTTTCACTCAGTCATGGTGGTAACTCAGTGTCCCTAAATGGAACTTTCCTCAACTCCTCCCTCCTCTCTGTGACAGAGTCACAGCTTCCTGATGACCAGACAGTGAAACTCAAAGTTTTCTTGCAGAAAAACAAACAATCCCCACTCAAAAACCACCAAAAACACAACAGTTCAGCCCTTTAAATGTCTAGCTAACGGCTGGGAGTCCAGGAGAGACAAAGGCAGGATACGTAATAGCTGTCTGCTCTTAGTTCAGTTGTTGATTTAGCACCATTGAAATGATTGGTGTTTTCGGTTGCCCTTGGGACTATTCCGACTCATGGCCACCCCACGTGTGCAGAGTACAACTGCTCCATAGGTTTTCAAGGCTGTGACCTTTTGGAAGTAGATCATCAGGCCTGTCTTCCGAACCACCTCTGGGTGGGTTCGAACTTGCCAACCTTTTGACTAGCAGTTGAACGCTTACTCGTCTGTGCCACCTAGGGACTGAAGAAGGATAAATGCTTCTGGAAAGTTCTATGGCCTCAGAAAGGATGCCGATCAGTGAAGTAATGGTGCTTCCAACAGGTTTAATTCAAAGAAACTTCCCATTCCTTGGGCGCCCAGTGGTGTCTTTGAAGAACACCGTGTCAAGGACAACGGGTGACCCAAGGGAATGATGTGCACGAGATCTTTCTGAATACGTGGCACTCACTGTGGTGACGTCTACGGCCAGCCTTTGAAAAAGGCCCCTTAACTGTGTCTGCTTCAGCCACCAAATGTGGGGACATGTACCCTCCAGAAACCTAACGGGAACAAGTCATGTCAGGTAAGCCACTTCTGTGGACAGGCTCAATGTGAGATTATGTGTTGATTTGTACCCCCTCACTGGCCTATGCTTAAAAAAAAAAAAAAAAGTTTGAGCATGTGAGCAATTTCTGTACCAGCTGACACCCACCCAAACCGTAGTCATTTACAGAGATTAACTGATGACTGTCTGCTTTAGCAGGAATGTTTGGGCGCTGCTCTCAGGGAAAGCAATTCTTCACTCTAAGCTTCCTCCTAAGCCCTGAGAGTCCAGGGCCTAGCTGAATGCTGGAGGGGTGGGGAGAGCTCATTCCACACCCTCCCCAAGTGTGATCCTGGGACGGCACTCCTGCTCCTGCTTTTGCGTAGAACTGTAGTCCCTTACTCCCTACAGTACTACAGAGTTGTAACGCCGAGGCCCGGGGGAAATGAAAAGCATTATCACGTTGAAGGTGTGGTTCAGATGCATTTGTAAGCTGGATCCAAAGAACACCTAATTCTTCCTTTCTGAAACCATCCAATTTCATATGCCAAGTAGCAATATTTTGCATGAAATACAGGAGCTTCCGATATGAACTTTTAAACTGGGGAAAATGAATGTTTTATGTCTACAGTTTCCTGTTACCTATGTGCAATTAAAATGTCAAGTTGCCCCCTGAATTTTAAATGAGAAGAGCATGTCCGCTGTAAAATTCACTTTTCTTCTTTCTTGCTGAAGATGAACAGTCTGTGGGTAAGAGGGGTTCAAGCTGCGATCAGACTTCCTGAGAGAATGATGGTGCACAGCCACCCTGGACATACACTTTAGGCAGCCTGCTTTTTAGCACGCCAGAAGTCCATTCTGAATGTATGCATAAAGAAACACACAAACCAGTTGCCATCAGGTAGATTCTGACTCATGGAGACCCCATGTGTTGGGTCAGAGTAGAACTGTGCTCCACAGGGTTTTCAATGACTGACTTTTTCAGAAGCAGATCACCAGGCCTTTCTTCCGAGGTGCCCCTGGGTGAACTCAAATTGCCAATCTTTCAGTTAGCAGCCAAGCTCTTAACCATTTGCATCACCCAGGTTCTCCAATGTCTGCACGGTGGTGCTTGAAATAGTGGCTGCCTTGAGGTTTCACCCTGGGCCATCTTACTGAATCGTAAGCAGAATTTAAAACGGTCCTACATCATGTTTATTACCATTTCCACATTTTTGGAAAAAGTAGTCGATTGGAATCTTATTATTTATGCAGAGTCACCAAAAAAAAAAAAAAAAAAATCAGAAGAATAAGAATAAAATAAATTTCCATCCTCTAAATTTTACTTCTTTATTTCAAAGACATACATCCTGCACTTTTCGGGGATGGATGCAAACTAGGGCAACCTTAAGTGTTATGATACTTTGAGATGAGAACAGCTTCCAGCTTGATGCTGTAAAAACTAGACTGAGCAAGTAGGTGTAGCTCACAGACAATTGACCTGTCATTTTCAAGCAACCCCGGTGATCTCTGGCTGAAATACAGTATAGTATCTTCCATCAAAGAAAAGACATAAGGACACATTGCCACCTCTTCCCAGAAAATTTTTACTAGAGAGAATAAGCCGTTTTCTGGCAGTCAACCACATGTTCCTCCATGTTTCTGATGGGTGTACTAGTTTTCTTGATAGATTCTCGGCATAAAAATAAATTAGAAAGGTGTGTACTCAAAGCATTGCCATGATGAGCAGCTGAGAAAAATCTATGCAAAATGATAATACCAAAAGGATATATATATATATACACACACACACACATATCTACACCTGGATGTATATATACGTATAACCAAACCAGCAGCTACAGAGTCCATTCTGACCCATGGTAACCCCACGTGTGACAGAGTAGGACTGCTGCATAGGGTTTTCTTGGCTGTAATCTTTATGGAAGCAGATCACCAGGCCTTTCTTCAGCGGAGCTGCAGGGTGAGTGCGAAATGCCTTTTGGTTAGTGGCCAAGAGCAAACTGTTTCTGCCACCCAGGGACCTTTTATACAGTGAGACCTGCAAAAGCCAGAACCTGTGTAAGGTGGAAACCCGTTAGAGAAGGAAAACGAAACGTTTTCCACTAAAACGAGTGATAGAAAAGTGGGAAGACTGAACCCTGTCAAAGGTGGAGAACTTGGGAGACCAGGAAAAGCAAAGCGGTCCTGTCGAGTTCAGCTCTCACAGGTTTCACTGCGTGTGCGTATGTGTGTGTATGTGTGTGCGTATATACGTGTATATGTGTGTGTATATGTGTTTGTATACGTGTGTGTATCTGTGTATATGAGTGTGTGTATATATGTGTGTATATATATGTATGTGTGTATGTATATGTGTGTGTATGGTATGTATGTGTGTGTATATATGTGTCTATATGTGTGTGTTTGTACATGTGTGTATGAATACATGTATATGTGTGTCTATATGTGTGTGTATGCATGTATATATGTGTGTATATATGTGCGTGTGTGTATATAGTATGTGTATGTATGCGTGTGTGTCTATATGTGCATGTGTGTATACAGTATGTGTATATGTGCCTATATGTACGTGTGTGTATATAGTATGTGTATCTATATGTGTGCATGTGTGTATACAGCATGTGTGTATATATGTGCGTGTGTGTATATAGTATGTGTATGTATATGTGTGCATGTGTGTATACAGTATGTGTGTATATATGTGCATGTGTGTATATAGTATGTGTATGTATATGTGTGTATATATGTGCGTGTGTGTATATAGTATGTGTATGTATGTGTGTGTGTCTATATGTGCATGTGTGTATACAGTATGTGTATGTATGTGTGTGTGTGTCTATATGTGCATGTGTGTATACAGTATGTGTATATGTGTCTATATGTGCGTGTGTGTATATAGTATGTGTATGTATATGTGTGCATGTGTGTATACAGTATGTGTGTATATATGTGCATGTGTGTATATAGTATGTGTATGTATATGTGTGTATATATGTGCGTGTGTGTATATAGTATGTGTATGTATGTGTGTGTGTCTATATGTGCATGTGTGTATACAGTATGTGTATGTATGTGTGTGTGTGTCTATATGTGCATGTGTGTATACAGTATGTGTATATGTGTCTATATGTGCGTGTGTGTATATAGTATGTGTATGTATATGTGTGCATGTGTGTATACAGTATGTGTGTATATATGTGCGTGTGTGTATATAGTATGTGTATGTATATGTGTGCATGTGTGTATATAGTATGTGTATGTATATGTGTGTGTGCATGTGTGTATATAGTATGTGTATGTATATATGTGTGTATGTGTGTATACAGTATATGTATGTTTGTATGTGCGTGTGCATGCGTATGTGTATATGTGTGCATGTGTGTATGTATATATGTGTTTGTGTATGTGTGTGCATGTATATGTGTGTATATATGTGTATGTGTGTGTGTATATATGTGTGTATGTGCAAATACATATCTAACTGTAAGTCTTCTAACTGTAACCTCTTCCCTTTGGAGATGGACACATTATCTATTACAGACATTTTTTTCTGTCTGTACATTCCTAGTCAATATGAAGGAAGATACTTTATTTTTAAAAGGATGTATATTTATTTTTAAAAATTTGCCGATCAATCTAATACTAAGTATGTGGATCTGGGTATAAAAAACACGGATTTACCTTTCTTTGATTTGCTAGATCCTTCTTTAAAGCAGTTCTGCAGGTGTTGAAATAAACCTTTCTAACTACAAACCTACCCATCTGCTGGCTAAGTTAATATTGGACAGTGTTGCCCAAAATTATTATATTGTTTAAATATTATTAAATATTAATTAAATGTATAAATGCAGTATTACATATTTAAAATATTATATATTAAATATATTTAATATAAATATATTAGTAAATATGTACATATGCAATCATGTATATATAGTGAACTGTAAAATGTAGTATAAATATATAATGATAAATAATATTTGTTAACATATTATAGATATGACAATACATATTACGATATACATGTTTATATATTGTCCAGTGTTATATAAACATGCATAGCCTAACTTTTCCCCCCATTTCTTCCACATTGTTAAGCTAAGAGAATAGCATAAGGTCAGAGTACTTCAGATCTGGAGAAAGATGCAAAATTACACTTGTCTTTTAACCCGTGTCTGGGATCTTAGGGGTCCCTGCGTGGTGCAGTTAAGTGCTTGGCTGCAAATTGAAAGGCTGGAGGTTCAAATCCACTGAGGTGCCTTGGAAGAAAGGCCTGGCAATCTACTTCTTAAAGCTCATAGCTGTTGCAGACCCTACCTAGCACAGTTCTACTCTGGCACATACGGAATCGCCATGAGTCAGAAGTGACTCGTCAGCAAGTGTTTTTCTTTTTTCCTTTTCCCTGGCTGGGACACAAAACTCAGAGAGGATGTCATTCACCGAGTCTCACACAGAGGAAGAGGGTGGGACGAAAACATACCCACGCCCTCAAGCCCCCCACCCATACTTCATGCATCTAGAAACGCAAATTTCTGTGAGCCCAAAGTGAATACAGCAGAGAGCACACGATGCTACAGATGTAGAATTAGATCGTGGGACACGAACTGGTTCTGTTGTTCACGGTAGTTGGTTCTACAAGGTCCTATCGAGCACTGAACTAGCAAATACTGAACCAGCCTCGCAAGACCTCAGCTGGGAATGGGTGCACACAGCAGGCTCAGGTTTTTTGCCATTCTGTGTACGTGAACTGCATGTGGGTGCCTGCAAGCCCCTCTTGTATTGATCTGGGGTTACAATTAAACTTCAGCAAGTAGGCAGATTTGCGAATATAGACTCCATGGATAATGAGAATTTACTCTACACCCTCTGCCTCTTATGGTCCCGCTTCTGTTCCTGGTTGCTCCTAGAATTAGCAGACAGCCAGAGACTCACACGCTGAAGTGGGCACTGGATCACCAGGAGGTTCTCATGTGGTGACTCTGTGTGAGCCCAAGATTCTGTATTTCTAACAAGGCCCAGGTTGCTGATGCCCTTGGTCCGGGGGGTGCACCCTGAGAAGCACGGCGATGGAGTATGTTGGTGAGCGGGAGTCTCCTCAGAGCACCTACGCCTCAACGTGCAGTGCCACTTACCAGCTCTTTTGGTGAGCGGGAGTGTTCTCAGAGCACCTACGCCTCAACGTGCAGCGCCACTTACCGGCTCTTCAACCAGTTGCTGTCGAGTCAGTTCTGACTCACGCGACCCCACGTGTGTCAGAGTAGAACTGTGCTCCTAGGGTTTTCAATGGCGACTTTTTTGGAAGTAGATTGCCAGGCCTTTCTTCCGAAGCAACTCTGGGTAGACCTGAACCACCAACCTTTCAGTTAGCAGCTGAGCATTAGCCATTTGTACCAACCAGGGACTCCTCCTCTTCTTCTACGTACTTCTAAGTGACTGTGGACCCAGAAATGAAGCACCAAATACGCCGTAACTGTGTTAAAATGTAGATTCTGATTCAGTGTTTGTGGGGCGGATATGCAAATTCTCAGCAGGGGTTTGAACTGGAATGAACTGGTTGGAAGCTTTGGTTTGGACTAAGTCTCTGTGAGCCTGGTTTTGGTGATAACTACTTGGTCATCTTTTTCTTCTTCTTGTTTTAAATTCTTAGATGCACACAGACCAGGTGAAAATGCCAAAGCTCGCCCTGCAGAGAGGTGGGTGAGCGTCTGTCCCTTCTCTCTCACGGGACAGATTCTAGCAGAGTCACCGTCTCCATCACTCCTAAGTAAAACCCGGAATTCTCAACTAGGAAGTAACCTCTGCACGGCCACCTAGGTTGGGCTTTGGGGATCAACAGGAGAGGGTTACGTATGGGGAACCTATTATTCCACTCGAGGACTGTGGCAGGGAAGACCTGCGAGCTCCTGCGAGGCTCAGGGTGTCTAAGCAGATGCTGTAATTCTCCTCCCCCAGAGAAACAACATGGCACCAGGGAAACGTGACTGCCTGTCTGAATGCTAAGAACTCTCAATTCTAAATCTGTTTTTCCACAACTTTCCTGTGGACAAGAGCGAGTCTCTTCATTGCTCAGCCTCCTTATCTGGAAGCCTGGAATTAAAGTACTAAGATGGATTATTCTGAGGGGCTCTAAAAGCATTCAAAACAATTACGTCTGCAGCAATTACCTACTAAACTGGTCTGTGTCAGACAGCTCTAAGCATGGGCTTTCTTCAACAACTGCAGATGTCACGGGGACTTTTAAAGTTTTCCTTTTGTCTTTTTCACGCAGGTTTCTGGCCTTCCCATCACACGTCTGTCAGTTTGTCGCACGTACTGTGGTGGCCTGCGTGTTGCTATGATGCTAGAAGTCATGCCACTGGTATTTCTCAAATACCAGGAGGGTTCACCCATGGTGACGAGGTTTCAGTGGAGCATCCAGACTAAGACAGACTAGGAAGAAAGGCCTGGTGATCTACTTCTGAAAATCAGCCAATGGAAACCCTATGGATCACAACAGAATATTGTCTAATATGGAGCTGGAAGATTAGCCCCCTAGGTTGGAAGGCTCTCAAAATACACAGTGGCCACATCAACAGACTTGAGCACATCAACGGTCGTGAAAATGGCACAGGACTGGGCAACGTTTTAGTCTGTTGTACATGAGTTAGCCATGTGTGTCAGAGTTGACTTGACAGCAGCTAACAACAACAATCACCTGGCCTTTGGGAGCCCATTCCAAGCCCACCTGTCCAATTGGTCTTCAGAGCCCTGCCTTGACCTCCACCACTATGCCAGGTGTTCAGATCTGGGATTCCACCTGTCTGTGTGCTGGTGGTCACAGCTTTGCACAACACATCCTAAGAATCCGCCTCCCTCTGCCTCCCCGCTGCTGTTAGATTGGTGGCCTCTTGGACGGTTAGTTATTAGTGAATGCCACGGATTGAACTGTGTCCCCAAAAATGTGTGTCAACTTGGCTAGGCCATGATTCCTAGTACTGTGTGGTTGTCCACCATTTTGTGATCTGATGTGGTTATCCTATGTGTTGTAAATCCTAACCTCTGGGATGTTAATGAGTCAGGACTCAATCTACAGGCTTAGGTTGTATCTTGAGTCAATCTCTTTTGAGATATAAAAGAGAGAAGTGAGCAGAGACACAGGGGGACCTCATACCACCAAGAAAGAAGAGCCAGGAGTGAAGCACATCCTTTGTACCCAGAGTCCCTGCACTGAGAAGCTCCTAGACCAGGGCAAGATTGATGACAAGGACCTTCCCCCAGAACTAAAAGCCTTCCCCTGGAGCTGGCGCCCTGAATTCAGACTTCTAGCCTCCTAGACTATGAGAGAGTAGATTTGTTTGTTGAAGCCGTCCACTTGTGGTTTTCCCGTTACAGCAGCACTAGACGACCAAGACAGTGACCTTGAACATTAGCTCCCATTGGTCCTCTCCTCCCTCCCCTCAAACTTCACTGACCCTTCCCTGCTAACCCTACGACCAGGCTGGGACAGTCCACTCTGCTTGGCCCTTCTCCTTTACCACCCCAAGGCTGCTCCTGAGGGAGTGGGCTGTTAGCCTCAGTGTGACGCCTGCTGTGGAGCTGCCAGGGCTGCAGGCTGGGAAGACAGCCACTCTGCTGAGCTGAATCCAGGGCCACTTTCTGCTCCTCTTGTTGGCTAGAAAACGTCGAGACTTTTTGGTCCCCCGCCCATCCCCTGGTCTCAGTGGCAGCAGGAACGTATGTCCCAGGTGAACACTCATCAGCTCGTGTATAACCCTCGCCCTTCCCTCACCCACACTCCCTGTGCTGCCTCTTCCTCCTGCCCATGCCCTTCCTCCCTCCTGTTGATAGCTGCCATCGAGTCGACTCCAACTCATGGTGACCCCACGCACAACACAAGGAAACGTTGCCCAGTCCCGCGTCATCCTCATGATTTCGCTGGCAGGTTCCAGTCCATCATTGTGGCTACTGTGCCCACCCATCACACTGGGGGTCTCCCTCGCCCTCGCTGGCCCTCTGCTTCACCAAACATCACATCCTCCTCCAGTGATTGATCCCTCCCGCCCGATGATGTGTCCAAAGCAAGTGAGTCGGACAATGTTCTGTTGCGATTTATAAGGTTTTCATTGGCTAATTTTCAGAAGTAGATCACCAGGCCTTTCTTCCTAGTCTATCTTAGTCTGGAAGTGCCACTGAAACCTGTCTAGTATGGGTGGCCTTGCTATTATTTGGAATACCAGTGGCATCAGTTCCTGTACCATAGCAACACACAAACCATTACAGTACGACACACGGACAGATGGTTAGTGTTCCTCACTCCTACAGGATAAACCACACGGAGCCTGAGGGGAAAAGTCAGGTGGAACGCCACCACTTCTCAGGAGACATTGCTGTTTGCCCAGGGATCCCTGGAGACGTGGTGCTCCGCTCCAAGGAGAATCATCTGTGGCATCAGCGGTGCCTTTAGTCAGGAAGAGTAAGTGAGCACACACTAAGTCCATCTGTGCACAGGGATTCCCTGTCCTGGGTCTTCCCAAACACGGTCCTGAAGTGCCTGGTCCTGCAGCGTGGAACACACATTTTAGAGGCCAGGCTGCCCTTTCACTGAGACTGCTTCTAGCTGAATGCTCCTGACCTGAAACGAGGACGGAGCAGTGGGACCTCCCCACCTGCTCCTGCCACAGCGGCCACCTTGACACTGCCCCCGTGTGCCAGCCCCAGGGCCTTTGCACTGGCTGTTTCCTCTGCCTGGAGCATGCTCCCCTCAGACACCTGTGGGCCCAAAACTTCAGGTCTCTGCTCAGATACCATCTTCTCTCTGAGGGATTCCTGACATCCTGTTTTAAACGACAAACTCTTCCCTGCCCCATACTCCCTAGCCCTTTGACTTAGGTTTTCTTCAAAGCACTAAATAATGGTACTTATTAGGCAAACACAGGAGAAAGATGAGCCCGTCTGCTTCCGTAAAGATTACAGCCTTGGCAACCGTTTGGGGCAGTGCTAGCCTGTCCTATAGGGTCGCTGTGAGGTAGACTGGACTCCATGGCAGTGGGTTTGGTTTTGGTTTATTGGGCAAATCTGGTGCAAAAGGCCTCTTACAAGTTTTAAAAAGTCACTTTGATGACTCAAGCCATGGTCTTTTCAGTCACCTCCTATGCATGTGAAAGCTGGACAATGAAAAAGGAAAACGGAAGAAGAATCGATGCCTTTCAATTATGGTGTTTGTGAAGAAGACTGAATATATCGTGGACTTCCAGAAGAACAAACACATCAGTCTTAGAAGAAATACAACTAGAACTCCTGAGAAGCAAGCACGGTGAGACTTCAGCTCACTTATTTTGGATATGTCACCAGGAAAGACCAATCGCTAGAAAAGGATGTCGTGTTTGGTGAAGTAGAAGGGCCAAGGAAAACGAGGGAAACCCTCAGCGCGTCGGGCTGATACAACAGCCGCATCAACGGACTCAAATGTACCAACGATCATGAAGATGGCTTGGGACTGGGTGATGTTTTTTTAATACATAAGGCGGGCATGAGTTGGAGCCAACTTGGCGACAACCAACCACAACACTGAATGTCTCGGCCCATCGGACTAGACGCTCCACGAGGGCAGGGTTTGTATCTTTTGCTTACGGCTGTATCCCCCGAGCCTACGAGAGCGCCTGGCACAAGCAGGCTCTCAGTAACTGCTGGCTGACACACGCGTGCTCAGGTCCTCCCTAACGTGGTACATCCCGTCAGCCTCCATTTGTCTGCAGGAAACGCAGGATTCGTGTGAGGCAAAGGGAGTTTGCACTGCTGTTTTCAGCCACAGTATAACTGCAGAGGACCAGGGCTGGAACAGCTACTTGCTGAGGAAAAGGATCATAAGCGAGCATACAGGGTTTCATGGAGAATTGTCTCATTAGAAGTTAAATTAGTCTGCAAAACGCATTTTCCCTATTTTTTTCTTTCAACTGGAAAAGAGAAAGAATGGATGAAAAGCTGCCGTGCAAAGTTGAGGTGCCACATACACACCAAGCTGCCGCGGCCTCCTTGTTTCTTTGTAGTGAGCATCTTCACACACACACGCACACACATATACACACACACGAGTGCGTGCTCGCATACACATACACGCACACACATACACGCACACACACACACGCACACACACACACACACGCACACACATATACACACACACACGAGTGCGTGCACGCACACACATACACGCACACACACACACACACAGAGCCTCATAATTGCCAAAAAAGCCCACTGCCACCGAGTCAATTCCAACTCATAGCGACCCTATGGGACAGAGTAGAGCTGCCCCATAGGGTTTCCAAGGAGGGCCTGGTGGATTTGAACTGCCAACCTTTCGGTTAGCAGCCGTCGCACTTAACCACTGCACTACCAGGGTTTCCTACAATTGCTAGAAACAAGCGTAAAAAGAAAGGTGTAGAAAGACCAAGAAAGTGGAGATGCAAAACTAACCCGCCACCGTGGAGTCGATTCTGAATCCCAGGGACCCTACAGGACAGAGCAGAACTGCCCCCACAGGGTTTCCAAAGCTGTAATCTTTATGGAAGCAGACTGCCACACGTCTCTCCTGCAGAGTGGCTGATGGGTTCAAACTACTGATGGTTCAGTTAGCAGCCGAGTGCTTTAACCACTGTGTCAGTAGGGCTCCTTGAGGCAAAACTAGCTGGGGCCAAAGCAAGATCCATAAGGAGCCCAGAGTCGGGCCACAACGTGTGTCCCTCCCCTCTCTCCCAGCACCATGCCCCAAGCCTCCTCAGCCAAAACCCCAAACTGCCCTCTAGGGTTCCAGGCTAACAGCCCCCGGCCCTGGAGTTTGTAGCTCCCTCACACACGAGCTCTCTGAAACCTGGGCCTCCCTCAAAGCAGACGAGGCGCCATTGCAGTCACTGGCCTCTGCTAGTTACCTCATGCTTCTGTCTGGTGACTAACGAGATAATTGTAGCTTAGCTGGGAGACAGAGACACCCGCCGGTGCCTTCTCCTCTCGACCAGAGGGAGCCCTCTGTGGGGGCGGCGTAGGCCACCTCCCGAGACAGCGGCGCAGAAAGCTCACAAATTCAGAATTCTCCCTCCCCCGTCAGCCTGTAAACACAGCCACGCCCGGCCTTCCCTTGCTTAAGAAGACGTCTGAAGAAAATCCGTTAGACTGTAATTAAAAGGAACCTGTAAAATGAAGCCTGCTACATGCTACGACACGGATGGACGTTGAAAACATGCTACGTGAAATACGGCAGACACGAAAGGACAAATATTGTATGATCTCATGTACATGAAATACCTAGAAGAGGCAAATGCAGAGACCAAAGTTTCTCATTGGTTACCTGGGGCCAGTGACAGGGAGGGATGGGGACGTGCTGCTGAAGGGGTGTTGAGTTTCTGTTTGGGGTGATGAAAAGGGTCGGAAATGTACAATGGTGATGGCTGCACACAGGGTGATGGTAATTAATGTCACTGAGCTGTACACACAAACAGCTGAAATGGAAACTGTTTTGTTACGTGTATTTCACCACAATAAAAATTAAAAAAAAAACAAAACCCTTCAGCCAAAGAGTAGACAAGTCCATAAAACCAACAAGAACACACATAGTGTAGTTCAACCACGTATACGAGACTAAATGGGCACCAGCCCAGGGGCGAGGATGAGAAGGCAGGAGGGGACAGGAAAGCTGGACAAATGGAAATGGGGAACCCAAGGTCGAGAAGGGAGAGTGTTAACACGTCGTGGGGTTGGCAGCCAATCACGCAAAATAATATGCTTATTGTTTAATGAGGAACTAATTTGCTCTGTAAACTTTCATCTAAAGCACAATTTAAAAAAAAGGACCCCAAAACCTGAGAGTAGTCTCTGCTGGTGACAGTGATTTATCAAAGTAGCTTCTGCTCAAGGCCAGTCTCTTCTTCGAAGGGGCTGTGGATGAATGAGTGTTGATGGCGGGAGGGGGCGAGGGGAGGGGCAAGGATGGAGGGAGGAGGTGCTGCCTGAGCTATATATTTGGCCCAGGGGACAGTGAGTCCTCGGGGAAAGCAGAGAACCATCCCAGAGGCCCAGAAACTCTGCTTCTTTGTCATGTTGTCGGGGGCCTTCCTGTTCTCCACCGAAAGACGCAAACCAGGTGCCCCCCAAGTTGACTCCAACCCATGTCGACCCCATGTGTGTCACAATAGAACTGCGCTCCATAGGGTTTTCAATTGCTGATATTTTGGAAGTAGATCACCAGGCCTTTCTTCTGAGTCACTTCTGGGTGGACTTGAGCTGCCAGCCTTTCTGTTAGCAGCCAAGCGCGTTAACAGATTGCACTGAGGGCTTGCTCTCCACACTGACCTCCTACCCACCCCGAGGGAGTCGGCCTTCTTCCCGGTCCTGACAGATACGGCACACACTTGGCAGGGTGGCTGAGCCTGCTCTGATGGGTGCCAGGTAAACGAGGGCCCTTTAAGGTTGCGTAATGCTCCAACAGGAGCCCTGGTGGTGCAGTGGTGAAAGCGCTTGGCTGCGCACCAAAAGGTCAGTGGTTCAAACCCACCAGCTGCTCCACGGAAGAAAGATGTGGCAGTCTGTTTTCGTAAAGATTACAGCTTTGAAAACCCTATGGGGCAGTTCTACTCTGTTCTATAGGGTCGCTATGAGTCAGAACTGACTTGATGGCAACGGGTTTGGTTTGAATTGAGCCAATAAATGATCAATGGATGAATGAATGAACGAGCAAATGAATCCAAAAACTCCCTTTCCTTGGCTAGGCCTCTGCTGGGATGCCCACTAAGCAGCCCGCAGGATGCCTCTTGAATCTATGACCTTTCGTTAATCCTTAATCGTTTGCACCACCCAGGGACTCCCAAGGACAAGTGGTTGTTGTTTTTAACAGGTCATTTTCCCCATCTCACCCCATCCAGAGAAAAAAAACCTCTCAGCTTGTTTTGGGGATGGTGACATCACTCAGGCATCAGGCTAGCTTTTATCCAATGTCGTCAACACGAGCTTGAAACAGCCAGCAGCTGTGAAGGGGCATTTGCCAGGGAGCCCTCCCCTGCCAGTTACCTGGATCTGCAAGTGGCTGTTTGGCCTGGAACCCCCAAAGAGTCACAGGACAGTGATGAGAACATTGGTCACGACCAGCTTGTGCCAGCTGACGTGGGAAGGGAAAATTGTTTATTCCAAGATACAAGTGCCCCCTGTTCACCTGGTGACCACATCTGAGTCACTTAAGGAATGAAGGAAGAGAAGACCATCCCAGGCCTCAGTGCTTCCCAGCAAGCCCCAGCCACAATCTCCAGTTCCAGCCTGCTCCGGATCTGAGTGTGGCAGATGCCCCTCCTCCCGGCTCCACCTTCAGACTCGGCCTCTGGAGGCTGGTTTGGTGGGACCAGCTTCTGCACTGCGCCCCGTTAAGAGTGCAATAGGAGAGGTGCCTTTTCAGAGACTGTTTTGAACTTTTCTTCCCTTTTAACTTAGCAAATAGGCCCTCTTCTGTATGAATACTCTGGTGTGTAGATGCAGGCGCTCAGCTCTGTGGGGCAAGAGCGAGAGCTCGTGAACTGCTGCCGATTAGGCCCAGGCTTTTCCCAGCCTGAGGGGCCCCCCACCACACCCCTCCTCCGCCTCTTCACCACCCCCAATTTTTTTTTTTTAACCACTTCTGCTTCCTTCATTTCTTCCCAGCTGCAGCTGTGAGATATAGTAAAGCTACTGTACAGGCTTTTGAAAGCAGGGCCTCCCAGAGCTTTCCAAACTCCATACAAGCCAGTTATTCTCCGGCTTGTTTTCTTTGGCTTCACGTTAGTAACACAGAATGAGTCAAACAGTATTAACTTTCAATAGGGAAGTGGTGTGGTCAACCAGAGCTGTTTGCGGCTAGATGGTGAAGATAGGTAGGCAGGTAACGAAGAACAGGCCGTGATACTGGAGAAGGTGAGGGAGGCAGAGCCGCTCCCCAACGCCAACAATTAAGTCAGCAGGACCCACAGCACCTTTTTTTCAGTTGGCTGAGTGTAGTGGATTGAATTGTGTCCCCAGAAATATGTGTTGTGAATCCTAACCTCTATGCCTGTGGTGGAGCCCTGGTGGCACAGGGGTTCAGAGCTCAGCTGCTCACCAAAAGGTCGGCAGCTGGAATCCACCAACTGCTCCTTGGAAACCCTAAGGGGCAGTTCTACTCTGTCCTATAGGGTCGCTATGAGTTGGAACTGACTCCATGGAAATGGGTTTGGTTTTTTTGATGCCTGTGGTTATAATCCCATTTGGGAATGGTTTGTCTTTGTTATGTTAATTAGGCAAGATTTGCAGGGGCGGATTATCCAATAGGCAACGTAAGCACAGTGCTCACCAGATCTTCTGTAGTGAACAATTTCACATTTTTTCACCACATCAAAGACTGTGCTTCTGGGTGTGGCTGGCATCTATCTCTCTCCCAACCTCACAGCACCTTCCTACAGAATCAAAGCCTCTTTTCAAATTTACAATCCCTGACGGGTGGATTACCCAGTGAGCAAGGTGAGCACGGGCTTAACTGCCTTTACTAATCTATAGCGCACAATTTCACAGAGGATGTGGTCAAACCCATGTGAAATTGGTCACTACAGATTCGCAAAGAAGCACGAGTAAACCTGTGCTTACCTTGTTTACTGGGTAATCGGTCCATGAGGATTAGCGTAGGTTGTGTTTTTGGGTCAATCTCTTTTGTGATATAAAAGAGATTAAAACAAGAAAGTGAGGGAAGCAGAGACAGGGTAACATAGACGCCAAGACACATGGAGATCTCCGAGGAAGCAGGAAGCAGAAGCTGAAGAGACAAGGACCTTCCCCCAAAACTGACAGAGAAAAAGACTTCCCCTTGAGCCAGTGCTCTGAATTCAGATTTCTAGCTTCCTAAACTGTGAGAGAATAAATTTCTGCTTGTTAAAGACACCCACGTGGGGTATGTCTGTTACAGCAGCACTAGGTTACTGGGACATCACTCACGTGCGGTATTTGTGTCACAGCAGCCCCAGGTAACTGAGACATCACCCACGTGGGGTACTTCTGTCCCAGTGGCCCTAGGTAACTGAGACACCGCCCACGTGGGGTACTTCTGTCACAGCGGCCCTAGGTAACTGAGACACCGCCCACGTGGGGTACTTCTGTCACAGCGGCCCTAGGTAACTGAGACACCGCCCACGTGGGGTACTTCTGTCACAGCGGCCCCAGGTAACTGAGACACCGCCCACGTGGGGTATTTCTGTCACAGCGGCCCCAGGTAACTGAGACACCGCCCACGTGCGGTACTTCTGTCACAGCGGCCCCAGGTAACTGAGACATCGCCCACGTGCGGTACTTCTGTCACAGCGGCCCCAGGTAACTGAGATATCGCCCACATGCGGTATTTCTGTCACAGCGGCCCTAGGTAACTGAGGCATCGCCCACGTGGGGTACTTCTGTCACAGCGGCCCCAGGTAACTGAGACATCGCCCATGTGCGGTATTTCTGTCACAGCGGCCCTAGGTAACTGAGGCATCGCCCACGTGCGGTACTTCTATCACAGCGGCACTAGGTAACTGAGACAGTGAGGAAGTGGCACTCAGGTCTCTGATGGGCCAGTTTTGGAAAGCTGACCATGTTGGGATTCTGTGGCTTGGACAACCGAACACTTTGTGGGTTTAAAGGATGTCTTTCTTTCTAATGTTGCCACAGTCATAGGAAGTCTAGGTAGTATGATTTCCCCAACGACAGCGTCTCACTCCGAGGGCACCTTTATCCGTTTCTCACCCACTGGAGTGTGAGTCGATCCCACCAACCCCTCCCCTCTTTTCTGGTCCCCTTGTCCTGATTTCTGTCCCCTGAATTCAGATACTGGTGTCCCCAGGTGTCAGGCTGACCACAGTGAGTACCCCATGGTCTCCTACTTGAGGGTGGAAAGTGATGCTTTGACAGTACGATGCTTCTACAGACTGTATCATACTTTCAGGATCTGATACCGAAACCAAACCCGTCGCCATTGAGTCAGTTCTGACTCATGGTGACCTCACGTGTTTCAGAGCAGAACTGCCCCGCAGGGTTTTCATTGGCTGTGATCTTACAGAAGTAGTTCACCGGGTGTTTCTTCTGTGGCACCTCTAGGTGGATTCGAACTACTAACCTTTTGGTTAGTAGCTGAGTGCAAACCGCCACTAAGGGACAGGACTTTAAAGATCACTACATCTCTCTCTCTTGTTCTGGAGGAAACTGAGGAAACTGAGTTCTCAAGAGGGGACCTAAGCTTCCAAGCCTCCCAGAGTGAGCCATGGCCAGAACCTTGTACTGCCCACCCAGCATCTTCCCGCTAGGACTGCGGCTCCCTTGCCCAGGGCTCAAGATTCCTTTCAGAGTTCAACACAGCAGCTCCCAGAGAACAGCCCAGCCCTCAAGACTCAAATTTCAGTGGCTTCCATTTCTTTCTCCCTGCACTCGGCTGGCTACCTCTTTATTTTGAGACTGTGGCTGAATCACCCAAGAAATAGAATTGGTTTCTCCAAGGCTGCTCCTGGCAGCATGTCAGCAAACTAACAGGACGACGGGTTGGCCTCTGGAGCTCTGAAAGGTTCCCACTTGAAGCAGCTGCAGCTTTTGACTCCGGGGAAACCGGCACTACGGCTAAAGGGTGTACCATTTCGCCTCCCTGAAATCTAATCCAGACATCTCAGGCGAGTAGCATGAGTAGCATATATAAAAAGCCACAGGGGAGAAAAAGGAATAAGGAGTCAGCAAGTGGCTGTGTGATCTCACATGCTCCACAGGCTTCCAAAGCGCCTAGTTATACGAGCGTTTTGTTGGAAGAAAATGGAAAAACAGTATTTGGAGGAGAAAGAATACTGTATGCGATTTTGGAAAAGGAAAATTATTAAACTAAAACTCAGCTCTCTTAACTGTTTGTCAAGGTCTCTTCTTTTGTTTCCAATAATTTTAAAGGTTATACAGTCCTAGCAGTTCCTGGGTGGGGCAAACGGCTAAGCGGTCGGTTGCTAACTAAAATGTTGGAGGTTCTGGTCCACTCAGAGTTGCCTCAGAAGAAAGGCTTGGCGATTTGCTTCTGAAAGATCACAGCCATTGAAAACCCTATGGAGCACAGTTCTACTCTGCACACATGGGGGTCACCATGAGTTGGAATCGATTTACTGGCAACTGGTTTGGTTTTATATAGTACCAGGTAAAGAAAATATGAAGATATTGTGATGGCAAGTTCTTCCTGCCAAAATATTCTGGCAAGAGCGTTTTTCAAGGCGTCTGCCAAGATATTCTGAGGGCAAGGGACTTTTCAAAAATAAAAAACGGGGAGTGGCTAGTGTCTGATGGCAAAGTGGTGGAATTGCTAAAAGTATGGATTCACAGTGGGGGCTGACTGAAATGCACCCGTTTTTGTCTGTGACTTTTTCTTTCCACCGGTCCTGTAAGCCATGATGAGATGGAATCTATCCTCCAGAAAACAATAATTATTGTCATTAAGATCCCCAAGATTACTGTGTAATAGTACACATAAAGCGATAATACAATTGATCCAATAATTATCATTAAGAAATAGTCAGCACCAACTAATGCAAAACTTTCTAACTAATGTACTGCTTTACAAGCACTTCCATATATACACTCTCAGCGGATCCAGAATAATTCTATGCACTCGACAAAGCTTCTATTATTGTATTATTATACTATATGACCTAGTGGAAGCTTCCAGATGGTAAGAGCCTTCTAGAAGGTCACACAAGGTCAGCTGGGCAACAGAACTCCATTTTGATCACACTTTTAATGGTGTGGGACATGATCATGCCTCTCCAAGGAAGCAGGGCAGTATCATCACCAGGTCTGTGCTTCTGTGAGGGATAAACTTGACGAAACCCATTCGGAGTCTCAGTATTCGGGGTTAACAGTAGGGAGTGGGGAGCAAAAAAGCCCTATTGTGCTGTATCCTGAGGGCCCAATCTGCCAGATTTGTTTTTTTTTTTTTTCCCCAATAACTTGGCAATAGCAAATACTTGGCCCCAACTTGGGCAGGGTTCCCGTTTTTCTCCCTGTGAGAGTCAGGGATGGGGGAGGGGGCCCACCTGTGGCTCAGGCAGGCACTTTAAAGTAACAGCTATATTTAAGGAGCACTTCTGTGCTAAGACCTCACATGAATTACTTTATTCAACCCACACAAAGATCCCCTAAGACAGGAGATCACCTCCTGGTTTTACACCTGAGGAAGCTGGGCTCAGAGGTTAATGTGATCAGAAGCAAGAGGAGAGACTGGCTCCAGGCAGCCAGCTCTCCTTCCTGGGCTGCCTGCCCCTCAGCTATCTCATTTAACCTCTCACCCTCTGCACAATAAAAAACAAACCCACTGCCGTCCAGTCAATTCCAACTTACAGTGACCCCATAGGACAGAGTAGAACTGCCCCCACAGGGTTTCCACGCTGTAATCGTCACGGAAGCAGTCTGCCACATCCTTCTCCTGCAGAGCGGCTGGTGGGTTCAAACTGCAGACCTGTTGGTTAGCAGCAGAGCACTTAACCACTGTGCCACCAGGGCTCCTCCCTCTGCACAATAAGTACCATGAAGCCCATTCTACAGATGGGGAATAGGAGAAGTGAAGTGGTGGTTCAGTGGGAGAATTCTTGCTTCTCACGCAGGAGACCCGGGTTCGATTCCCAGCCAGTGCACCTCATGCCTAACCACTACCCATCTGTCAGTGGAGGCTTGCGTGTTGCTATGGTGCTGAACAGGTTTCAACAAAGCTTCCAGACTAAGACAGACAGACTAGGAAGAAAGGCCTGGCAATCTACTTCCAAAAATCAGCCAATAAAAACCCTATAGACCACAATGGTACAATCTGCAATCCATCATGGGGATGGTGCAGGGGTCACCACAGCCCGCCACAAGTGGGGGCTGACTTGATGGCAGCTAACAGGAGCAGCAGATGGGAGACTGTGCCCTGCAGCTAGCAAGTAGCTGGGATTGGACTGAAGGCAGGTTGGCCCAGCTGCAAATGCCTCTCTTACTGTTTCAGGTCTGGGACACTCACTGTGGCCCCTGCGCTGACAGTGAGCCAGGGACGGACGGGATGACACAGCCAAGAACACTCTCAGCTCTTTCAGAAGAGCAGACCGGAGCTTGCAGAGCTGCCTCAAAGGTCTCGCAAGGCGGACATCCCAGGAAGGCCACAGCTTTCTGGATTATCTTGAGAACTCACTTATTTCAATGTTTACTTTTTATCTCACCTGACCAGAAGGCTAACCAGAAGCCACAGTGAGCAAAAACAAAACCAAAACTGAATCAACAAACAAAATCTCAGATGTCCTGCATTTTACCGTGTGGAAATACACTGAAAGAGCTGGATGACACTCTGGGTTCTAGCCAATACTCCTTGAAAGGCACCTGAGTACAGGGAGTCAGGGAAGCACCAAACTAAGGTATTGCCATGAATTCGCTTTATAGGGGTCTAAGGAGGTAGATGGAAACCCTGGTAGTGAGTGTAGTGGTAAAGAGCTACGGCTGCTCACCCAAAGGCCAGCAGTTCAAATCCACCAAGCGCTCCTTGGAAACCCTAAGGTGCAGTTCTGCTCTGTCCTACAGGGTTGCTATGAGTTGGAATTGACTCGACAGCAACAGGTTTGATTTTTGGCTTTAAGAAGTTAGATTAATTTGGTTGTGCTACTTTAAAAAAAAAAAAGGCAAACAGGAAATAACTTTGCTTTGAGTACCTGAAGGTTTTTTTGTTTTGATTTTCTTTTTTACTTTGGCTCTCACCTACAGGTGTATATATATTTGACTATCATATTACCATATATATACACAGAAAGAGAGAGAGAGTCAGCCTCTTGGTGGCACAGATGGGTAAGTGCTTGACTGCTAACCAAAAGGTTGGCAGTTCAAACCCACCCAGAGACACCTTGTGATGATCTGCTTCGGAAAGCTCACAGCCTTGAAAACGCCGCGGAGCACAGTCCTAGTCGGCAACATGTGGGGTCTCCATGAGTCAGAACTGATTCCACGGGAACTGCTTTGGCCCATTCCAACTCATGTGTGTTAGGCTATTGACTACAGCAAAATTTCCCATGACAGTGTAGACTTTACTTACAGGTAGACCGTGATGAAATAGACCCCACAAAACACATCCACACATCCAACCAAATGCCAGCGTCTTGGGATACATCTGATAATAATAGCTGTGCTACGTTATGTACCTAAGTTACCCCATCCTTCATTAATTTTTAATACTTTTGTAGAAAAAAAAGTAAAGTTCATTTAAAAAATGTTTTTAAAGGAAAAGAACATGGAAAGAAGGGGAGAAGACAGGAATTGCAAATTACCTCCAGTGAACTTAAGCACAGACCTAGTGTGAGGGCTCTGAAGCATCTAAGCTGAACTTCAGGACTTTGGGCGGGGGGCTTTTACGAGACCTAGGGGCTCAGATTCCTACCAATGTCTTCACAGGAGAGAGGCAGCAAGCCTCTGGGAAAACGTCAGAGTTTTTCAAAGTGAAAGACAGACAGTGGTCAGTGTACAAAACAATCCCAAATCCACCTGAAAGGTGAGATGCAGCCGTGTCAGAATGTGCCCTGGGCTGTGGTGGGACAACCGCATGTCCTCAGCAAGTTGGGGTGCCCTGCCCGCCGTGGCAGAGGCCCCACAGCGATGGGGCCAGCCTGCTCCTGTGCGTGCCCACGGGCATCTCTTTGGAAGGTGAGACTCCAAGGGCCCCCAGCCATCCAGGTGCAGGAATTGGGGGGATGCTCCATCTGGCCCCCAAGCACACAGGCAGCAAACAGAGGCGTCACCTAGCATGGGGTGGGGTACTCTACAGTAAGGGCACGGTGCCACTCACGTGTCTTCATGGGGAAGCGAAGAAAAGCCCCACCCAACAGGTACAAAAGTAAATCCTGGAAGGAACCTGGAAGGAGCCTGGAAACTCAGAGGGGGGCTGATGGCATCTCCTCCGCCTGCAAAGCCTGGCCGTGGCCAGCAGTTTCTAGCGCCCTCAGGGAGGCCAGCTGTCTTAGCCTCATCCAAGAATCCTGACGCCCAGAGACGCTGCCACTTCGCATCCGTTCCCCAGGACACAGACCCTCCGTCAGCCGTGCCACGCGTGTATGACAGCACCCACAGGCTCCATCGAAAGAGCGTGCTCCCGATGTTACCCCAGAGTGATTCTCCCCCAGAATTTTTCACAAACACACACGTGGGGGTGGTTTCACCCATCAGGGGCTTTGAGGCAGGGCCCAGGGTGCTCCAAGGGCCACAGGAGTGCCGGGACAGACACCCTACTAGCTCTGAATATGAAATCTAAATTGCAAACATAAAAAATCATAAATGTTTAATTAAATGTCTAAAAAAAGAAAACCAGTCCCTGCAACATTATGTCACAGCTCTACGAAGTTTCAAATGTAGGATTCACAATTTTTTTGTTTTTTTTTCTTAGATGTTTCTCATTTCCCAATGATTCTAAGACAAAACACAAATAAGAGCTCATGTCTCCCAGGCAGTTACTGAGCGTCCCTCACGTCTCTACTCTCTCCACCAGGCCTGCCGCTTACAGCTCCCTGCCCACGAGGCCAGTGCCGCCGCTGTCCCTGGTTTGGGACTCCCTGCTCTGCTCAGCACGCAGGTTAAGCACTAGACTACTAATCAAAAGGTTGCTGGTTCAAACCCACCCAGAGGTTCCTTGGAAGCAATCTGCTTCCGAAAGATCACAGCCTTGGAAACTCTATGGAGCTGTTCTACTCTACACACGTGGGGTCGCCGTGAGTCGGAACTGGCTCGAGCAAGTGGTGGTGGTGGTGTCGGGAGGCTTGGCCAGTGAACCGTCTTCACAGTTAGCAAGCAGTGACGAATTAGGGAGCTCAAGCCCTGACGGTAATCACAAATTGATGGGGGCAGAAATCAGGGCCACGGGAAGCTGAATGAGTTATTCATACCCAGATAATTTCAAGAGCAAATTATAAAATAAAACGTACAAAAAAGTGCAGCAAAAAATGATATTAATGTGCAAGCTGAGTGCACGAGGGTCTGTGGGTAGGAGACAGGATAGGGTCTCCCGGGGAAGGGGGCCTGGATGCCAGGGCCTCTAAGGGGCCCCGTTTGTGGAGAACAGATTTTGCTGAAAATATTTTGTGACCCGTTTTGAGTGGGAGCCAATTTAGAGATTATCTCGTCCCACTGCTGGTTCTACAGAAGGGGAAAGAGGGACTAATGTGCTTAGGATAATCGCCCAGCTCACACACTCTGGCCGGGTGGTGCCGGCGAGAAAGCCGAGGCCCCGGGTTCAGAATCTAGGAACCTCTGTACACGTTTGAAGATTAAGAAACTGAAGCCTAAACACAGACAGGATTTTTTTTTTTTAGCACTTCGTGTAATAAATTCTAACAAGGACTGTGATTACTAGGTTAGCTCTTGACCTCAGTGTGTGGCATTGAAAGCTGTGATACAGTTTTGCACTGATCCAGGTGGAAAGATGAACTCAAGGTCATGGTTTGAGTTTCGTTTTATGTTTCTGCTCTTCCCCTGCTTTAGACTGAGGCGGGTTATCGGCCATTACGCTGGGTTCTCACTGGTACCTGGAAGGAGCCTTTCTTTCTTTTTGCAGCAATACAAATGCTAGTGGCCAAATTCACACACACACACACACACACACACACACGCACACACAAGACCAGACTTGCTGGTCTGACAGAGACTGGAGAAACCCCGAGAGTATTGCCCCCGGACACCCTTTTAACTCAGTACAGAAGTCACTCCTGAGGTCTGGCCTTCAGCCAAAGATTAGACAGGTCTACAGGGCCAGTGATAACACAGGTGAGGGATGAGCTTCGTAGTCCAACCACGTATACAAGACCAATGGGCACAGCAGCCCAAAAGTAAAGACGAGAAGGCAGAAAGGGACAGGAAAACTGGACGAATGGAAACAGGGAACCCAGGGGGGAGAAGGGGAGAGTGTTGACACATCGCGGGGTTGGCAACCAATGTCACAAAACAATTTGTGTATTAATTGTTTAACGAGAAACGAGTTTGCTCTGTAAACTTTCTCCTAAATCACAATCAGAAAACAAAAAAGTAAAAACCTTAGTGGCTTCTGTATGAGAAGGGGCTGGTTACCGAGAGGTCACAGGTCCTCCAGGGCATGCGAGCTGTATGCAGGGGTCATCCCTGCTTCTTGGGGACAGAAGCATACTCTTTCTGGGGTCCTTTTACTTTCCTATGCAACCAGGGGACCCTTTCAGACTTAGGATAAACACAAACAAACAAAAACCCATCGCCGTTAAGTCGATTGCAATTCATGGCAACCCGTCTGTTACAGAGCAGGGCTGCCCCACAGGGCATTCTTGGTTCTAATTTTTATGGAAGCAGATTGCCAGGCCTTTCTTCTGTGGTGCTGCTGGTCGGGTTCCAACCGCCAACCTTTCAGTTAGTAGTGAAGAGCTTAACCGCTTGTGCCACCCAGGGACTAGTTTGCACCACCCGGGGACTAGTTTGTACCACCCAGGGTCCTTCCCCTAAATCAAGTCCACTGAAAACTCAAAGGTCAGAGAAACCTTTACTCGTACAAAATTCTTCTTCTTGATCTAGGTTGGTACTACTAAAAGTAATAAGCAGAAAAAGACTCTAAAACTTATAAATATTTTAGGCATGACTACTATTAATACATTAAAAAATTGTTTTTGCCAAATCTTCAGGTAGCTGGGCAGCTTAGCACAGCAGGAAATGTAGAATCAGGTGAGGCCACCCCAAGGATGTCCGCCTTAGCACAGAAACACCTTTTAAAATGGGGACAAGGGTACCTACCTAAGTACAGAACGTACCTCTCAACTGGGTGGAGCAAATGGTGAAGCATTCAACTAGTAACTGAAAGGCTGGTGGTCTGAACCCACCCAAAGGTGCCTCGAAAGAAAGGCCTGGCAATCTACTTCCAAAAGGTGACAGTCTTGAAAACCCTATAAAGTGTAGTTCTACTCTGCACACGTGGGGTTGCCATGAGTCAGGACAGACTGGACAGCACTGGTTTGTTTGTTGGTTTATTTGGGTGGGAGAGGAGGAAGAGGTATTTCCTTTCTCCTTTGTGGATCAGGATTCCATCTAGAAAGAACTAAAGTCCAAATCTGATATTTGAAGACTTCACGGGAAGAAAGATTAAGTAGATCACCACAGGTTACCTGGAAGATACGCTTGAAGCAGTTCCAGTGAACAAAGTGATTGTGGATTGATAATTACAATCCAGAAATCACAGATCCACAAAACAACACAAATTATCATCTTCCCATGGGCTGTCCTGGAGGCCCTCTGCCAGAGAGAGGGCCCAGCTTGAGCTGCTCCTGGAGGTCACTGTGCCACATTATTAATCTTTGGTGAGCCGGCTCTGGAGAGAGGTGTTTGCACCATGCTTCGTCCCTGCTTCAGGTCCCCATTGATGCCAGGCCCCCAAGCAGACCCTGGTGACATGGAACCCACGGTGGCACATGTGTCCAGCCCGGCTGTGTGCCAGGAACTTCCTGGGGTGACTTCACAGCTGCCCTGCCCAGGACAAAAAGCACTAATTCCCTCACATCAATACAAAAACGACGCCTGCCAAGACCAGGAGGCTCTGCTTTCCTGGAGAAAACCTTGTCTGGACCAGCACTGTATTGACAAACTGTCCTTATGAAAAATACAGAAATCTCCACACAAGGACGCCCAAATAGCGGTTGCAGCAGCTCTGAAAAGCCGGCTCTGGAGCCGTGATTCCAGACTGTGGACGCTGCAGCTTAAATTCTGCCTTAATTTAAACCAAGGTACTCAACTTCTTTTTGCTTTAATTTCCTTACCTGTTGTGGCAGAACAAACCAGTACATGTGAAGCACTTAGAAGAGGGTCAGGCAAAGAATTAGCACCACCTAAGTGTGAGTTATAGGGCAGTGGTGGTTCAGCGGTGAAACTCTCGCCTTCCATGTGGGAGACCTGGGTTCGATTCTTGGCCAATGCACCTCATGCGCAGCCACCACCCGTCTGCCAGGAGGGCCTTCTGTGTTGCTCTGATGCTGAATAGGTTTCAGCGGAGCTTCCAGATGAAGATGGACTAGGAAGAAAGGCCTGGTGATCTGCTTCTGAAAATCAGCCATTGAAAACCCTGTGGATCACAAGGGTCCAATCTGCAAGCAATCATGGGGATGGCATAGGCCTGGGCAGCAAGCATTTCCTTCTGTTGTTCATGGGGTCACCATGAGAAGGGGGCCGACTTGATGGCAGCTAACAAGTGTTAGCTATTACTCTTACTAGGCATTTTTATTACCGAGAGCAAATACCGTTTTTTTAAAGAACGATCTATTACTCAACCACAAGAGCAACCGATAAACATGATGTTCAAGTATTCCCTTTCCAGGACAATCTTGATACAGATACTTTTAGGTCCATTTCACCATAATTTTACAGGGACCTTTCATGCACTCTGCTTTTTCATTTGAAACATACACTCGCCACATATGAAGATCTTGTGTCTTCTATGTATGCTACAGACTTGCTATTTACATTCAAAATCAGAGAAGAAAATCATATATCTGTAGCATAATCTCAACAAAGTTCTTTACAAAGGCAACTGAGTGGGGAGAATTAGGTTCTTCAATTGACTTATTTTAACTAAAACTCTCTGTGGGGTCGTCATGAGTCAGGATCAGCTCGACAGAAGCTGGTTACCCTTCTTACTGAGAAAGACTTTGTCACAAGAAAGCTAGTCCCCGGAACATAGTTTGTCCTAAGTTTCTAAGTAGTGACTCAGCCTTGATATCTGTCATTTCGACTTTTGAAAGCTCAGGCCCAATGGGGTCTCCTAAACCCAAGGGCAGCAGTTGTCCCAGAAAGGGTCAATATTTTTGTTTTATTAACCTTCCGAACTTTTAATTAGGTTTCTCAATGTTCCAGATGGAACGGACACCTGACTGGAGAGCTGACTATGAATCAGAAAGACTACCCAAACCACACCCCCAGGACAGGCACCCAGCAGGTTAGTTAGAGACACAACCCTCAACCTCTCCAAAGCAGAACATCATCCTCCAAGGCACTGAGTTAATTCACAAATTCACAAAGTAGCTAGTTAAATATCTGTTGAGAATATTGTTTAGATGTTGAACCCACCCAGAGGTGCCTCGGAAGACAGGTATTTCCGAGTAGGTATTTCGACTGATATCTCAATATTATTGTATAAACCAAACCCCAAACCCGCTGCTGTCGAGTCGATTCCGACTCACAGCAACCCTACAGGACAGAGTAGAACTGCCCCGTAGGGTTTCTAAGGGGAGGCTGGTGGATTTGAACTGCTGATCTTTTGATTAGTAGCCGAGCTCTTAACCACTGCGCCACCAGGCTTCCCAATATTATTGTATAGTCACACTAAATTGCAGACACGTGGATTAACAAATATAAAACACAAATAAAAATAATTCTCAAATACCCTTTCCTTAAAAAATCCTCTTGCTATATCTTTCCAGCTTAGTGAGAAGACTTGTCTTCCAACATTTTGACAACCTATGAAGTGTTCCACTTACTGACTGGTAATACAGTCCTCCCCCTCCCCGCCCCCCGCCCTCCCAACCCTGTGCAGCTCGTGTGAACCAATTCCTAGCAGAGAAAACCTTCTGATGGGGTTCTTTCAAGGTCCCTGAGTGGCAAAAACAGTTTGCACTCGAACACTAACCTAAAGGTTGGTGATTCAAACCTACCCAGCAGTGCCATGGATGAAACACGTGGCGATTTGCTTCCATAAAGATTCCCATTAACCCGTTGCCCTTGTGTCAATTCCAATTCATAGCAACCTTATACAACAGAGTAGAATTGCCCATAGGGTTTCCAAGGCTGTAATCTTCCCGGAAGCAGACTGTCACATCTTTCTCCCATGGAGTGGCTTCTGGGTTCGAACTGCCAACCTTTCGGTTAGCAACCAAGCACTTAACCACTGTGCTACCGGGGCTCCTCCATAAAGATTATAGCTTCCATAAAAATAAACCCTATAGAGCAGTTCTACTCTAACACGTAAGGTCACTGTGAATCAGAATTAATTCAAAGGCAACGGGTTTGGTTTTGGATTTTTCAGTGTTCTGTCATTGTAATAAACTTAATTTTCAGCAAATGATAATTTCTATACTGGTCTGAGAAATAAGAAAAATCCAGTGGAATGTCAGAAAAAACAAGTTCTGACTCATTACATGACAGGTTCGTTACTACAAAAAAGCAAGTAACCATCTGAAATGAAAAACATTTTTAATTTTCATTGTCTTTGGAATACACTTTTTGCTACAACTTCCTGCTGGAAACCTTGGCAGTGGGGTGGGAAACATCAGGGTCTCCCAGTGCGTGGCTCATGGGCCGGCTGTGCATAGTCCTTTTCTTACTCTGTTCCCCAGTTTACCCAAAGGGAAGGGAGAATGAGTTCTCTCTGGCATTTTGCACGAAGACTTCAAGTTGAAGGCTCTGTGCTGGCAATGAAGTACTACCATTTGCCCTTTCTATACAATCTCAGGTGGGCGCAGTGAGGGATCAGTGGTAGAATTCTCACCTTCCATGCAGGAGACTTGGGTTCAGTTCCTGGCCAATGCACCTCATGTGTAGCCACCACCCATCTGTCAGTGGAGGCTTGTGTGGCACTATAAATCTGAACAGGTTTCAGACTAAGACAGACTAGGAAGAAAGCACTGGCAATCTACCTCCAAAAATCAGTCAATGAAAACCCTATGGATCACAACGGTCCAGTCCTAAACCAATCATGGGGATGGTGCAGAACCAGGCAATATTTCATCCTACTGTGCACGGGGTCACCATGAGCCAGGGGCAGACTCCAGGGCAGCTAACAACGACATACGATCTTAGAGCTGGGACGTACATGGGACGTAATTTAAGCTAACTCTTCACTGCACACATGAGGACTGAATCCAGGTTTCAGAGTTTGTAGTAGATGATGTATAGACAATATGGTATAGGTGGAGACATGAGTGGACCGATGGACAGAGGGATGGACGGACGGATGGGTAAGGGTACAGGATTAGATGTCAAGAGCTCTTCATTCTATTTCTGGCTCCATTGCCAATTAGTTCTTTCAGACCCCGGCAAATCATTTCATCTCTCCGGCAGTTAGGGCTGAAGACTTGATCAGGTCCCTTCTAGCTCTCATAGTCTTTAATTTCATGCAACAAGGGAACTTCTCACAACTATCTCACTTGTGATGCCAGCGCCATGTTACCAGTGTCACCCAGAAATCATGGTACCCTAATGACAGAAAGGAGGTATTGTAAATCCATAATAGTGGCTATGAGCCGAGTTTCACTAAGAGGAAGAAGTTCCCACCTTGAATCAAGATGTTCAGACAAGGAAGTCCCTGGGTGTTGCAAATGGTTAAGCTCTCAACTACTGGGCAAAAGATGGTGGCTCGAATCTGCCCAGAGGCACCTCGGAAGACAGACCTGGTGATCTGGTTCCAAAAGTTGGCAGCCTTGAAAACCCTATGAAGCACAGTTCTACTTGGACACACACAGGGTCACCATGAGTCAGATCTACCCACAGCAACCAACAAGACGTTCAAATAATAAGAAGAAAACGGCACGAAAATTAGCAGTGAAGGTTCACCGTGGTGTCATGGGTGAATAGAAGAGTCAGCTTTACTCAAGGCACCCTGGGAGTGTGTGTGCATTTGACTTTTCTCTAGAAGTCCCTTGTGAAATGTGAGACTATCTGCCTAAGGCCATAAAATCTCTCTGTATCATACTTGGACTTATTGCCGCCCACTTACTTTTTCCCTAGCCCCCAAATTCCATTTGGCAGGAAAGACTCTGAAAATGAGTGCCACTTTGGAGCAGATCCCATCTGTCTGTTCAAAGGACCCTCCTCAACGACTGTTTTCTTCAGTTATAAAACAGCACAAGGTGGAGTAAACTGGGTACACAGGTGGGCAGTAACAACTGCACTGACATATTGTCCCCCTGGCTGCCAATTCTTTGAAAGTCTGAGCAGCCACCATTTTTTTCTGAAGCTCATCCACCTTGGTGGTTCTCTGACGTGGCAGGAGACGCTGGGAGCGGGGCAAAAGCCGTCCTTTTTTGCGCATGACAGAAAAACAGAAGCAGAAGGTGTATTAATGGGTCACCTGCCTAAGGTTCTTTCTCCCGGTAGGTTGGCATTTCAACTGTCCAAGAGAGGCTGTGGCTTCTATTTTCAAAGATAGAGATTCTACAGTCTCCGGAGTGGGACTTTCTGGAGGTCTTACCCTCAAAGTCAACTGCCTTACAGCTGACAACTGCCCCCACCCCACCCCTGGCCCTCACTATAATTCAAACTGGCTTCCTCTTGATGGTCCCTGGGTGGTGCAACAGGTCAGCGCACTTGGCTGCTAACAAAAGGCTGGAAGTTCAAGTCCACCCAGAGGTGCTTTGGAAGAAAGGCCTGGCAGCCTACTTCTGAAAAGTCAGCCACTGAAAACCCTATGGAGCACAGTTCTGCTTTGACACATATGGGGTTGCCATGAGTCAGAACTGACTCAGAGGCAACTGGTTTGAGTTTTTTCCTCCTCTTGTTGGGTCCTCCTTGAGGAATAAAGGCACCTGCTTGGTAGCTGATGCCCACTTAATGCAGGTCACTATGAGCTGTCAGCTGCCATCCCTACTTTAGAAACCACGAAGTATTTGCGGGGTTCCTGGGGTCTGTCACACTTGTGGGCTCTGTGCCGATGGCCTGGTTTACACACATAAGGCAGAGTCTTGGGATTTCACACAGACCCACAGTGTCTGGGTGGCACTGGGGAGTCTCGATGGGCTGGGGGGGCCCTCTGGGTGAAAATGAGGCCGGAAGCAGAGGGAATCAGGGAGCAAAGCGGTGGCGGACAGGGGGAGGGCACAGCCGCAAATGGGGTGGCATGTCCTGGGGTGGGGGGCTGGCCCGGTGTGTGCGGCTGGTTCTCTGCTGTGTGCCTCCCACTCACGGGTCATTGGGAATGCTGAGCCAGCACTTGCAGGTGGTTCTAGAAGGTGAATAAGATGCTATGAGGCTTGTGTCCAGGACTGCAGGAGAGGCTGCAGCAGTTGCTGTGATCACAGCCCCACGGGCTGCCCTAGTCCCCCACAGGAGTCACCACGGGAAGGTCCTCTCGAGAGGACTGGCCCCAGAAGCAGCAGACGGGGGCGGGGGGCAGGGGCAGGCGGGTGTTCTATTGGGGGTTGCGACATCTCCCCGGTGATCCTCCGGGCCAGACACACAGCACTGTTCCATTCAATCTCAGAAAGAAGCTCTCAGTATTCTCCCCATTTTGCAGATGAGGAAACTGAGGCTTAGAGACATTCTGTGACTTGTTTAAGGCTTAAGTGTGTGAACCGGAATTCCACTTGTTTGATCCCAGGCCCCAATTCCTAATCGTTTCATTTTATAACCTGCTCCTGACCTCCCCCCATCTCAGATTCCAGGGACAGTCCAAAGCCCTGGTTTCAATATCCTTTACCCCAGAAGAAAGAATATTAACTTTCTTCCGGGGACCTGAAATGGTCTGGAGGCACGCAGATGCTAGGCGGGGGCTCCAGGCAGCTCCACAGACCCAGAAATGTAAGCCAGCCTCAGATCCTGGTGAAGGGTGTGGTTCTGGAAAAGGGTGTTACTCTTGTGTTTACTCAAAGATAGTCATTAAGTCACTGTGAAGACGTCCTTTCTGCAGACTAAACAACCCCACTCCTTTTTTAAAAGCTCTCCTCACAGGAGCTATTTTTTGGGAACCAACGTTCTATATTTACTGGTTCCCCCCCCAGGCACTCTTTGACTCTCCATCTCTTTATTTTAAACCATCCTGTAATAAGATTTTGATCCGTGTCAGAGAAAGACAAGCGTCATTTCCATAGTCTTCATCTCAATGCCTTACCAGAATTTATAAAAGGCCAGCCTCAGTGGTAACCAGTCACTTGTGGTCCACTCTGACACTCAGATCTTTTTCAGCCATTCTAATGCCTGGTCAGTCTTCTGTCTACTGTTTGTTTCTGATCTTGTTGAACTTCACACTGTACAGGAGGGGCTAGTCCTCAGTCTGCTGCAGCCCTGAAGTGGTTCTAACATGCACCCGGGTCAGCCTGATTTCTTTCTGCCTCCTAGGAGAGGTGACCAGAGGCAGCCAGTACTTAGAGATCACCTTTGAGAAGTGAGAGTATCAGCAGTGAAATTCCTTCTCCCTGGAGGGGCCTGCTGTCCCCCTTGGGCTGAGGTTTTGGCCACATTTGAGGTGATGCTAGAGGAGCCCCAGGATCTGAGACACAGTCCCTGAGTGCACGGGCTTACTTACTTCGAGGTTCCCTGGGTCCATCCACGGTGATTTTGATGGCTCTGTGGTAGGTGGCGACTTGTGGTGGGTTTGTGAAGACAGTGATGGTCAGGGTGAAGCTCTTCCCTGTAAGGATACAAACAAGAAAAAAACAGACTGAGGTGGCGGCCTGAATAGATCTGCTGTGTGATTTTAGTTGTTAAGTTATGCTCTTCAGCACTCAGACTGGAAAGGGGGCAGTGACTCAGTGCAAAGGACTGGTTTTTTCCAATCGCCCCATGATTGGCTTTGCTTAAATACTGGTGTTTGTCTTGGTGTAGCAGCCTGGGTGGCTCAAGCGGTTTTCAACCCTCTGCTAAGCTAAAGGTTAGTGGTTCAAACCCCCTCTGTGGAAGAAAGGCCCGGTGACCTGCTTCTGTAAGGATTACAGCCAAGAAAACCCTGTGCTCTATTCTGTACCACATGGGGTTGCTGAAAGTTGGAATCGATTCCAGGGCAACCGGTTTTGTTTTTGTTTTTTGGTTTATTCTGGTATAATACTTCACGCAGAGTCCCTGGGTGATGCAAACAGTTAAAGAGCTTGGCTGCTAACCAAAAGGTTAGAGGTTCAAGTCCACCCAGAGGCATTTCAGTAGAAAAGCCTGGCAATCTACTTCTGAAAAATCAGTTGTGGAAAATCCTGTGGAGCACAGTTCTACTCTGACACGAGACGCCATGAGTTGGAATCGACTCCATGGCAGCTGGTTAACACTTCACACAATTATACGGCTTTAACTTAATCATTAATAAATAACACAAGATTGAGAGAGATTAGGATTTATTTTCTTTCAAGTCAAGCTTCCAGGGATTCAACTCTGTGGAGAGCAATTTGGTAATGTCTATCAAAATGTACGCTGCACACATCTTTTCAACCAGTAATTCCACTTCTAGGTACACGTCCCACAAATATGCTTCCACATGCAGGAAACAAACATGGACATTCATTGGAGCGTTTTTTTTCTTTTATAATAAAAGAGTGGAAGCAATCAGAATACCTAGAGGAGACTGACTTAAACAGACTGTAGTATATCCATACGATGGAATCTTCGGCTGCTCTAAAAACAGTGAGGCAGCTCTGTGTGTGTTGATATGGAACCATCTCCAGCATACACTTCAAGTGAAAAAAAGCAAGGTACAGAACAGGGATAGACTATGCCAACAGGGTGTATGTGTGTGTGTATGTCTATATGTATATATGTAGCCCTGGTGGCGCAGTGGTTAAAGTGTTCCACTGCTAACTGAAAGTTTGGCAGTTCGAAACCACCAGAGGCTCCAAGGGAGAAAGATATGTTGGTCTGCTTCCGTAGAGATTTACAGCCTTGGAAATCTTACGGGATTGCTATGAGTTGGAATCAACCCAATGGCAGTGGGTTTATATATATATAGTCATTTTTCCTGAGTAGCGCAAATAGTTAAGCACTTGGCTACTAACCAAACGGCTGGCAGTTTAAATCCACCTAGAGACACCTCGAAAAAAAGGTCACAGCCATTGAAAACCCTACGGAGCACAGCTCTACTCTGACACACATGGGGTCACCATGACTCAGGACTGACTCAACAGTAACTAGCTTGGTTTTTGGGTTATAGGGTCATTGGTGGTTCTCTGGTCAATGCAGGACACCCAGGTTCAATTCCTGGCCAGGGCACCTTATGAGCAGCCACCACCTATCAGTGGAGGCTTTGTGCATTGCTATGATGCTGAATAGATTTCAGCGGAGCTTTTAGACAAAGATGGGCTGATGATTTACTTCTAAACATCAGGCAATGAAAACCCTGTGAATCTCAATGGTCTGATCTGTACCTGATACAGGGATGGCGCAGGACTGGACGGCAATTTGCTCCACCGTACGTGGGGTGGCCATGTGTCCAGGGCCGACTTGATGGCAGCGAACAACAACAACAGGGTTGTTCTAGCGCGTATTTATATAGATATGCACACGGAGCCCTGGGGGCGCAGCGGTTAAGAGCTGGGCTGCTAACCAGAAGGTCAGCAGTTCTAATCTACCAGCCGCTCCTTGGAAACCCTCTGGGGCAGTTCTACTCCGTCCTATAGGGTGGCTGTGAGTTGGAATCGACTCGAAGGTAACAGGTTTGGCTGGTTTTTGTATATATACACTTGTACATGCATATGATCTCTGGAAAGATACACAAAAACTCACAGAAGTGGTAGCCTTGGGGTAGAACTGGGTATTTATGGAGAGGAGCAAATAAGAAATCTTTATTATTATTTTTTGTACATTTTGAAATTGTACCACATTTACTGCCTATTAAAAAATATATAATTTCTTTAAAAAAAAAAAAAAACTCCAGAGAACCACAGAGTCAGATGGGCAACTTCTCCCTTCCCCCTTTTTTTAAACTCAGGGCAAAAAGAAGTAAGAAAAAGAAACCATATCCATTTATCCCCTCTAACTTCGCAGCCCTGAGGATTAGGATAGTTAGAGTTTCTAAGTTTGAAGATAGGCTAAGTTAGAAGTTATTCTCTCTGTATTTTTGAAATACTAATTGTTGGTTGATTTAAAATATTTTTAATGCCAGATGATATTACAGACACTTATAGGATTGGCCAGAACAAAATTTAGTCAACAAAGGAACATTAAAAAAAAAAAAAAAAAAACCACGAACAAAAAACCAGTTGCTGTCTGTCGTGTTGATTCCAACTCATGGCGACCCCCAGTCTCATGAAATAAACAAGACAGATTTGACTATCCTCGATTAACAGATGGTAGTACTAAGGCTCAGAGAGGTTAAGAGTCTGTCTAAGTCACACAGCCCACAGGCACAGCAGAACCCAGGCCTCCCAGTTTTATTTTTTTCCTGTTTTCCACATTTCTGCCACCAAGGTCATAAAGCCCTACCTGTAAAGTCAATGAACCCAGCACCAGGAATCCCTCCTAGCGGTACTTTATCCAAGCTCTACCGCTGCCCAAGAAAGTGAAAACATTTCCAGTGACTCGAAAGTACCCAAACTGTTACTCGACAGTCGACTGGAAACCTGGGTCAGAGTTCAAAAGTGGTTTCTTAGTGAACTGAATTTGGGCTCCTGGCAGCTGGTAAACAACAGACTGGCCTATTAGATCAGGAATTACGTTCAACCCATGTGAATAGTTCTGAGTGGTTGCTCTGAATTAATAATTTTATTATTTAATGCCCATTCTTTAATGTGCAGTGACAAGAAGTTTGCACCCAGCAAAAGCTACTAGGTTTGGGGCATTTAGCCACAGCAGTGATGGTTCGTTCAGTGGTAGAATTCTCGCCTTCCATTCTGGAGACCTGGGTTCAATCCCCAGCCAGTGCACCTCATGCACAGCCACCACCCGTCTGACAGGGGAGGCTTATGTGTTGCTAGGATGCTGATCAGGTTTCAGCGGTTTCAGACTAAGACGAGCTAGGAAGAAAGATCTGGCTATCTACTTCTGAAAGAATCGTTTCCTGAAAACCCTGTGGATCCCAGTGGTCTGGCCTGCAGCCCGTCATGGGGTGGTGCAGGACCTGGTAGCATCTCTCTCCACTGTGCGTGGGGTTGCCAGGAGTCGGGGCTGCCTGGACGACGGTTAACAAGGAGGACACCGTGGTTTGCGGCTGGTGCTCTTACGAGGGACTGTTTTCACAGCTTGCAGTACAAGGATGTCTACTTATTACCTTACAGACGATGGGCGACTTTCTCACGGTGGTACGTGATATTTTCCCACGATGTGAAAACTCTGCCTTTCAATTCCTTTGTACTCTTCCGACCGGATCTGGCCCCCACTTGACCACCGGGTAACAGCAGCCAGCGCACACACCTCACCGACGTTCTGCGCAGGGGGCTGTGGGCCCTGGGACAGGTCTCCCCCTGCCTGCGGCCCCTCCCTGCTGAGACACAGCTGCCTTGGCCAGCACCCACAGAAGTGGCGGCTGCATCTTGGAGCCTTGTGTTATTAGTGAGCTTCCCTCATTAAGATGACCTGTGGGCCTGGAATTTTAAGTGTGTGGGTGTGGAGAGGGAAAGACTCTCAAGTGTTTTTCTGAGGAAGCTGGAGCCAGAATAGCGCTCCTCGGCAGAGAGGAGCACCAGACGGCAGACGGCGTAAATGACCAAAACCCCAAACCAAACCCGCTGTCGTCGCTCGGCTCTGACTCATGGCAACCCCACGTGTGTCAGAGGAGAACTGCTCCGTAGGATTTTCTTCGTTGTAATCTTTATGGAGGAGCCCTGGTGGCACAGAGGTTAAGCACTCGGCTGCTAATTGAAAGGTCTGTGGTTCAAACCCACCAGTTGCTCCACGGGAGAAAAATGTGGCAGTTTGCTTCCGTAAAGATTACAGCCTTGGAAACCCTATGGGTCGGTGCTACTCTGCCCTGTAGGGTCACTATGAGTTGGCATCAACTCAATGGCAATGGCTTTGGTTTGGTTTTCAATCTTTATGGAAGCAGATAGCCAGGCCTTTCTTCCAACCTTTAAGTAAGTAGCTGAGCGCAAACCGTTTGCACCACCCAGGGATCCAGCAACCTGAAAATGGGCTCTTCAGGATCCAGTGCAGGGGTGGGAGACCTGAGCCACCGGAAAGAGGATCCTCGCCCATGCTTGTAGCCTGCAGTGATTCCTGGATGGATGGGCTCAGAGGCTCCCTGAAGCTTTGGCCCCCGGGGACAAGCAGAGGCAGCGGCCTTGACTCCCGGCTGACCTTGCGCGTGCCAATGAGGACAAGCTGCGGGCCTTGGGCACCCTCGAGGGGATGTGCACAGGAGGAGGCTAAAGAAAGAGGGGGAAATGGGAGCCCTCCTGCGCCCAGCAGCCTGACCGATCCAGCTGCATCATATGTGGCCAGAGGCTGGGATCCGGGAGGAATCCCAGTGAGAGGCACACACACCAGGACTGGATAGGATGGAAGACATGGCAGGGCAGAGAGGGCTTGCTTTGACTTAAGCAGCAAAAGACAAGACCCCAATTACACAAGTTCACGGAGGTGGTAATGCACAGGGTGATAGCTAAGAGTAGGGACTCTCCAGCCGAACTGCCCGGGGTTCAAGTCCCAGCTCTGCCACTTGCTAGCTGTGTGACCATGGACAAGTTACTTAACCTCTATGAGTCTCAGCTTTGTCATTCGTAAAATGGGGATAACCACAGTACTTCCCTCATTGTTAGCAGGGTAACTGAAATGATGAGCTGAAAAGCAATCGCTGAGTAAGTGTTACTTTAATTATCATTAAAGACATTTAAGATGTTAAAGATAAGCTTGATTCCTTCCGTAAAGACCCGGAATGGCAAAGACCCGGAATGGCAGCAAATTCTGCAAGGTGGAGCTGGGGGCGGAGTGGCCGCTGGCGTCGGATGCTGTGAGCTGGGCGTGGGCATCAGTGTTGGGCAGGTGAGCGCTGAGGGAGCTGCTACAGGACCGTCCCCTCTGTAGAGATTCCAGCAACGGAGGAGGCGGGACGTAGAGGACAGCAGGCAGGGCCATGGAACGGGGCCAAAGGACCCACCGGGACAGCTTCAATTTCTTCCACCAGCTCACGTCTGCCTGCCGTTGGTGACCTTTGTAAGACACAGCTGGGATGGACTAACGGCCTACATAAACACACTGGGCCAAACGCTCCCCCTGGACACGTGTCGTCCCCCCAGATGCCCCTCTGCTAATCTCAATGCCAGGGCAAAAGGTGAGCAGCTTTACTTAGTTTGGAAGAAGGTCACAGTGTGAGGCTGCCTGGACACTTGCTGCCGTGGCACCGTCGCCCCAGGCCACTGCCTTGTGTCTTGCTGGGCACAGACCCGGGCTGGTGGTCCCTGACAGCCGACTATGGGCTAATCAGCCAGGGCTGGACGCTGAAGTTCCTCACAGGCCCCTTGACCAATGGCCCCACTTCCTCCCCACCTCAGGGAAGTGGTTAAGCCTCAGAGTCTTGCAAATGAGCACCCTGGTCACCAACGGGGGGCGAGGGTGGGAGAGAGATGTTGTTGTCGGTTACCCTCGAGGCAATTCTGACTCAAGGATTTTCAAGGCTGTGACCTTTCAAATGCAGATCACCAGGCCTGTCTTCCGAGGCGCCTCTGGCTAGGTTCAAACTGCCAACCTTCCGGCTAGAAGTTGAGCGCTTAACCATCTGCGCCACCCAAGGACTATGGACAACTCAAAATCATTTTCACCCACCAGTGGAGTAACGTATTTAAAAGGTCATGGCAGCATGGTGGCCAAGAGGCATCACCAGGGACAGTCCTCCTACCTCTTCAGCTGACATCTCCCAGCTTTGGCTCCTTGTGGTTGTCAGCTGCTGTTGGGTCCGCCCCGACTCATGCCCACCCCATGCACAAAGGTAAAACGCTGCCCAGTCCTGTGCCATCCTGTGATTGGTTACAGATCAGATTGTTGTGATCCACAGGGTTTTCATTGGCTGATTTTTGGAAGCAGATGGCCAGGCCTTTCTTCCTACTCCACCTTAGTCTAGAAGCTCCGCTGAAACCTGTTCAGCTTCACAGCCACACACAAGCCTCCGCTGACAGACGGGAGGTGGCTGCACAGGAGGTGCATCAGCCGGGAATCGAACACGGGTCTCCGGCACAGAAGGAGAGAATTCTACCACGGAGCCACCATGCTCGTAGTGAAGCCACCTGCATCTCCTCAGCCCCTGGGCTCTCTTTCCATCACCCTCAGCCATGCCAGCTTGGATCTGTGAGTTCTCTTCTCCTTCTGGGTAGATTCGGCGGGATGTGAAACTCGCCCTTGGTCACGCAAGGGAAGGCTGCCTCACTGTGGGCTGTCTGTCCTGAGGGTCACGCTCCTTGGTGAATGCAGCTATGACAGTTCTCACGCCCTTGAGCATCTCCTCAGGGAGGCCCACTGCACTCACACGCGTTCAGGAGGGCATGAAAGGAAGAGTAAACAGAAAAAGAAAATGCAGCTTTGGAAAACCAAGGAAGCCAGTGAAGGCTCAGCTTTTGCTCTTTGTAAATTCAGGAAATCTCAGCCAAAGATTCTAAAATGCTGTAGATCGTGCTGGGTCTAATTCTAATCCTGGATCACTAAGCATCAGAATCAATGTGCCCTCAGACGTTGGGGAAATCTGCCTTTGGGTTATTTTTCACAAGGTGTTTTTAACTGGGAGTCCCTGGGTGGTGCAAATGGTTAACATGCCTTGCTGCTAACCAAAAGGTGGAGGATTCAATCCACCCAGAGGTGCCTTTGAAGAAAGGCCTGGTGATCTACTTCTGAAAAATGAGCCATTGAAAACCCTGTGGAGCACAGTTCTACTTTGACACACATGTTCTCCATGAGCCGGAATCAACTCGATGGCAACTGGTTTTCTTTGGTTTTCTTTTTAATTGAGGCAGCATCAATTTCTCACTTTCCACTGGAACAACCTAACAGCCAAAATTCATGCTTTTGCTCCTCTTGCATTTCCTTACCCAAACACTTAACACTATTTTTGACAGTGGGGCCGTATAATTAATTTATTTGGGGATTCTGAAGAGGGTACAATTCCTTCAGCTTCTACAGCCCTTCCAGAAGTCTCTAAATGGAAACGAAATAAAAATATCTGTGTATGTACGCGTGTGTGCAAGTGCCCAGGTGTCTGAGATGCCTTATCCGGCTGCGTCCGCACCACGCGAGGTAAAGCGGAGAGACCAGAGGCCCAAGCTCTTTGGTTTCAAGGCGGCTCCCAAAAGCAGGCCTGAGAGCCAGGTGCCTGGAATGCAGAATTGTTTTCCATAGAAACAACGTCTGTTTGGAAGGATGGGTTGGTTGAAAAGAGCTGTTTTCCTCAGAGCAAGCTGAAGAGATGCGAAGCATTCTCTCTGGAAATGTTCTAGAAAATGAGCTGTCTGGGGACAGGGACAGTATTTTATCCACCCTGGTACCCTTTGTTCCAAGGCAGTAAAGAAAGTTTTATCAGTGAATCAGTGGATTATTCTGTAAACTTTCAGTCTGAGAGCTGGTCCTTGATGTCAGATTTCACTTCAGAAGCCCGCTCGCCCTTTGCCACGTGTGGGAGTGCTGTTTTTATGTCTTACCAACTGCAGGTAGGAAACGGTTTAGCCTTACAAAAGGAAAGGATGCACGCGCCTTTTTCTTTCAGAGGAATATCTACCTAACCGCCAAAGCACTACATGCAATTCTGCGTTTTCAGTCCACAAGTTTCATGTCTCGTTCTGATCTTCCTTCTTCTTTTGCTATCATAAACCAGTTGTGTTGAGTCGATTCCAACTCATGGCAACCCCACGTGTGTCCGAGTAGAACCCATAGGGTTTTCAATGGCTGATTTTTTGGAAGTAGATCTACAGGCCTTTCTTCCAAGGCATCTCTGGGTGGAGTTGAACTTCCAACCTTTCAGTTAGCAGATGAGGGCATCAGCTATTTACACCTTCCAGGGACTCCTCTGATACTATAGTTCCTGAGTATCTTGGTTGAAGAAGCATGTTTTAATCCTTTTAGCCCAAAGATCCCCAAGTCCCTGAGTTCAATGGCCCCTTTAAGCCAAGACCACAGCCTGCTACACGGCCTTCCAACAGGAGAGCCCTTTGGTTGGCATGTCCAATTCCCTGTCTCTACCTTGGGCTATGCCTGGGGCTGGTGCCACTCGGCAGGTGACCCAGGTGACCTCCTAGGGCTGGCCTCGTGCTAGTCCATCACCTACTGCCTCCAACCTGCAGCCCTATACCACACAGGGCTGTGACAGGGAGGCAGTCCCCAAGTCTGAGGTGTGTGGTAGCAAGGGCCTGGTGAGACGTGACTTCAGGTACGGCGACATTTAGCAAATGGGGGTTTGCACACCGGATATACACTTGTCTGTGGCTGCCTGGAAAGAAAAGTGGATTCCGTGCCTGGACTGGTCTCTAAGCTCCCAAGCACCACCAAACTTTCTTTCCGCTGTTCAGTCCACAATCTGAGTATATTTTACAGCTTACATCTGGTCATATCAGTTCCCTGCTTCAAACATATTGGTGGTTTCACAGTGGTGCCACCTGTCACCCCCCAACTTGCCCCTGAAGGCTGGGGCTTCTTTTTGGCTAACTGTCATATCTTTAATGCTAACCAGGGCTCAGCACATCTGTATAGGTGGACAATACAGATCTGCTGGATGGATAGATGGATGGATGGAAGGATGGATGGACGGATGGATGGATGGATGGATGAAATGCCCACATTAAATAAAATCTCTCCAAGAAAAAAATAAAAAACAGTTCTGATAAATGGTAATATATGCTATACTTCCCTGATGGAAAACGGTCCAAGGCCTTCAACAGACTCACCAACTTAAAACAACACACTGTCCACCACACGGGCAGTGCTGAACAAAGGTTTGTATTGTCCTATTATTGTTGTTGTTGGTTGCCAGGGAGTCGATTCTGACTCACTACAACCCCACGTGTGCAGAGTAGAACTGTGCTCCACGTGGTTTTCAAGGCTGTGACCTTTTGGAAGCAGACTGCCAAGCCTGTCTTCCAAGGCATCTCTGGGTGGGTTTGAACCTCCAGCCTTTTGGCTAGAAGTTGAGCCCTTAACCATCTGCAAAATCTCGGGGCTCCTTATTATTATTACCGTTGTTATTATTCAGGCATCTAGGTACATTTATGGAATTCCCGCTGTGACTGCAGTACTCTCATTTCACTAGGCTCTACGTCGGACACCAAAACCCCAAACCAAACCCACTGCCATCGGGTCCGTTCTGACTCAGCGACCTCGTGGGGTTTCCAAGGCTGTAAATCTCTACAGAAGCAGACTGCACATCTTTCTCCCTCGGAGCTGCGGGCGGTTTCAGACCACTGACCTTCTGGTCGATCCACTTAACCACTACTCCACCACGGCTCCTCAGTAGGATAAAGGGATATAAATTCCTTGCCATCGAGGAGTGGACGGTGGAAAACAGGATCCTTCCTAACCTTCTGATTCCGACAGACACCTGCCGCCTCCTCCCTCAGCTGTTCTCAGGGCAGAAGGAGGAACACTGCCAAGGTGAGTGGCTTTGCATTTCCTCCCAAGACTTGTTACATCTATATCATCTCCTTTTATCATCCTAACAAGCTTGTGAGGCATATATGACAGGTATTGTGATACCTATTGGACAGATGAGAGCACTGAGGCCAGCACATCTAAGGGAGTCTTGCAAGTGTGCCGCTTCTCACACCACATCACACTACCTTCCAAAGACAAGCAGAATCATCATTAAAGAGATGCGTGTGTTTCTACGTTGTCACCATGAATCCAAAGAATAGCAAATGGGGCACAACAGCTTTTGGGTAATCTAACGAGAAACCAAACCCATTGCCGTAGAGTCGATTCCGACTCATGACGACCCCATGTGTTACAGAGTAGAACTGCTCCATAGGGTTTTCTTGGCTGTAACCTTTTTGGAAGCAGATCACCAGGACTTTCCTCTGCAGCACAGCTGAGTGGGTCTGAAATTCTGACCTTTAGGTTTGTAGCTGAGTGCAAACTGTTTGCACCACTCAGCAACCTAGAGCCCCTGGGTTTGGGCAGAACACAAGATGGCAGGGTAGTAAGATACCTCTCTGAATAATAGCCACATTAAACAATTCCCAGTTTATACGTGGCAAAAAAGAAAAAGGTGCATGAGTGTTCACTTGCAGCTTACGAAAATCTGGGGTACAGCCTTAAGAACGGCTTCCAGGGAGCAGCCAAGACGTCCTGAAGCCAAGTCCAAGGCGAGGTGCCACGGCATTGCTGTAAAATTCTTCTCTGCTTGGGTGGAGGCAGCGATCTACTCAGGGGGAGCGTGATGCTGCTGGGTGCCAGGCTGGGCAGCCCAGAGACAGTACAAAGGGATTACTCTGCTGGATTGTTAACGTGCAGTGTTTATTGGTAAAATACGACTGGGAACTGAAAGGGGCATGTATGAATCATAAATATTTGCATGCCACTAATGTTGGACAAAAGAGTTGGAAGGACTAAGTTGGGAGAAGTTTCCTGTGAAAAACAGTGCTTCCAATTACAGCGCATATTTAATTTCGTCTCTTCCACTGCTAGTCTGAAATCTCAGTGCCCGATGCGTATAACCCTTTTGGGACCTCAGAGCTCTGTGGGGCTGAGGCATAAGGATAACGGTTGATGTTCCCTCCTGGAAAATCCAGCCATTTAGGCAAACTTGTGGCTGGCTGGAAGACAAGCCTCTGTTGTTGCTGTTTGTTGTCTTCTGTGAGCTCAAAACAAAAAATAACCAAACCCATCGCCGTCGAATCAGTTCTAACTCATAGCAACCCTACAGGACAGAGTAGCACTGCCCCATAAGGTTTCCAAGGCTGAAATCTTTACAGAAGCAGACTGCCACGTCTTTCTCCCACTGAGTGGCTGGTGGGTTCCAACTGCTGACCTTTTGGTTGGCAGCCGAGTGCTTTAACCCCTGTGCCACCACAGAGTTCCATTATCTACTCCCAGGAGTTAATGTCACTACGATAGAGCTCACACCAGCAGGAACACTTCTCAGGTGTCTCATCTCAGGTAGTCCTCACTGCCCCTCCCTTTTCCCACCACTGACAAAGGCAGACTCAGGCTCAGACAGGTCGAGTAACTGTCCCAAAGACACAAAGCTCAAAGCTCGAAGCCAGTGGTTTTCAACCAGGGCCGATTCTGCAGACATTTTTGATTGTTATAACTGGGTGATGAATGGAGCCCTGGTGGCACAGTGGTTAAAAGCTCGACTGCTAAACCAGAAGGTCGGCAGTTCGAATCCACCAGCCGCTCCTTGGAAACCCTATGAGCAGTTCTACTCTGTCCCATAGGGTTGCTATGAGTTAGAATCGACTCGATGGCCATGGGTTTGGTTTTGGGTTTATAACTGGGTGAGGGAGATGCTATTGACATCTAGTGGGTAGAGGCCAGGGGTGCTGCTTAACATCCTACAGGGCACAGGACAGCCTCCATAAGAAAAAGTACAAATAAATAAAAAACAGAGGCCCTCGAGTAGATTCTGACTCTAGCTGAGCCCATGTGTGTCAGAGCAGAACTGTGCTCCATAGGATTTCTCATGGCTGTGATCTTTTAGAAGTAGATCACCAGGTCTTTCTTCTGAGGCACCTCGGGGGTCGACTCTAAGCCCCAATCTTTTGGTTATAACCCCTAACCTTTCGGTTAGGAGCCGAGTGCATTCACTGTTTGCACCACTGGCCCTAAATGTCAATGGTGCTGGGGCTGAGACATCTACTCTCAGTGGAGAACCCAGCAAAGTTCATGCACTAACCACTAGGTCTACTGCCTACAGTCCAAAACGGCGCCGGAATAGTTATTCACCGGCACGTTTGATGAGCACCCACTAGGTGCAGGCACTGTCCTCGGTATTGCTGAAGCCACATGGTGCTCGTCTGGGTAAGGGCTGGACCTTCTGCTTTTCCTCACAGTGCAGCTGTTAGAAAGTCAGCAGTTTGAATCCACTAGCTGCTCCTTGGAAACCCTATAGTGCAGTTCTACTCTGTTCTGCAGGGTCGCCATGAGTTGGAATCACCTCAGCAGCAACGGGTAGATGCCCTGGCAAGGAGCCCTGATGGCACAGTGGTGAAAGTGCTCGGCTGCTAACCAAAAGCTCTGCAGTTCAAACCTACCAGCTGTACCAGCTGTGGTGCGGGAGAAAGACATGGCAAGCTGCTTCTGTAAAGATTACAGCTTTGGAAACCCTATGGGGCGGTTCTACTCTGTCTCACAGGATCACTACAAGTCAGAATTGACTCAGCGGCAAGGGGTTTGGTTTGGTCTGCCATGGCCTGGGGCTTCCTGTACATTTTTTTTTTTTTTTAAGACTTTACTTTTTAGAGCAGTTCTAAGTTTACAGAAAAATTTCAAAGAAAGTCAGAGAATTCCCATAACCTCCCCTGCCCCAGTTTTTCCTATTATTAACACCTAACGTTCCTGAGGTACATTTGTTGCAATAATGAGCCAATATTGATACACTGTTATTATTAACTACAGAGTTCACAGGGACCTCCCTAGGTGGTGCAACGGTTAAGGGCTCAGTTGCTAACTGAAAGGGTGGTGGTTCAAGTCCATCCAGAGGCAGCTTGGAAGAAAGGCCTGGATCTACTTCTGAAAAATCAGCCATTGAAAACCCTACGGAGCACAGTTCTACTCTGACACACACGGGGTCGCCATGAGTCAGAGTCGACTCGAGGGCAACTGGTTTTTGTTTTTCTATAACTGACATTAGGGCCGGTACATCTTTCTCTTTTCTGCTTGGAGGATGTATACTACAGTGCTTGGGTGTCCGTTACCACTGCAGCGTACCCTCGCCCACCACAGCGGTTCTGGAACTTTCCCCTGGTGACCCTCACTCAACCACGTGGGCAGCGCCTGGCCCGAGGCAGTCCCTGGCTCAGGCGCCGCCCGTCTCGGGAATCATAAATTACCGAGCACACAACGGATCTCCACTTCGAATCTGGGAACAGCTGCTTTACTGTGGGGGCCTTAGAGGAAGCAGATGTTTACGGGGCAGGGAAGTGAGCAGTGAGGGTCTTCATGCAGAGGAAAAATCCAACCAAAAACCAAAAACACCAGAGAAATAGCCGCGACAAAACAAGAATTTCTGCAGCAGGCACCCTCTTGACGTGGTCAGAACAATCACAGCGTCTTTTTCCGACTTTTCCCCTGAATCTCAGTATGGAGCACAGGTGACAGCAGACATAACATGCTGGGACAGGCAGGAGAAGTTTCCGGAAGAACCCAGTCAGCTGTCTGCCCGTAGGTCTGCCGGTGGCACCTCCGAAGATCCAGTGCTGTCCTTGGAGAAGGTCTAGTCCTTTCTCCGCCCTTCTGTGAGCTGCCTGAATGTTTATTTCAGGGAAGCAGCTGAGTCCTTTTTGGAAGCCAAAGGCCTCTGTCAGGGACGCAGGCCAGGACCCTGCTCTTAGCACTTTTTAGTTTGAGTGGACGCCGCCCGCTCACGTCAACTTACGCTCCTAGATTGGAGGGTCAGAACAGCCGAGCGGGGCACAGCGGCCTTGTGGCCCTCGACTGGGGCGTTCCGGGATGGGTGGTGGGCGCTGTGATGCCAGCTTTGTTCCTCAGACCCCTGGGTGCCATTCCCGACGCAGCGTCTGCAGTGGGGAGTGGTCATGTCCGCTCCACCCCTGCTGTGGGGACCCCCTCCACCCTCAGCCTCTCCTTCCGACCACACACATCCTCCCTCCCAAGACCTCAAGGGAGGCTGCCTGGCGTACGAGATGGTGCAATTCCACGCATATAGAACGCTGGTATGTCTTCATTTTTTAAAAAAATTCCTTTAATATTCAATGAAGGAGCCCTAGTGGCATAAACGTTTAGGCACTCAGCTGCCAAATGAAAGGTTGGCAGTTCAAACCCTCCCAGCAGCTCCATGGGAGAAAGACCTGGTGATTTGCTTCTGTAAAGATTCCAGCCTAGGAAACCCAATGGGGCAGTTCTACTCTGTCACGTGGGATCAGTAGGAGGCAGAATCGACCCGACAGCAAACAACAATATTCAATGATGCTTTCTAATTTCATTTTTTAATCTGTGACATTTTTAATGCAAATTTTTCATAAATTTTGTGGAGATGCAGAAAGTTTTAGGGAAGAGGGGTAAGGGGGACATTTTAAAACTTATCACGCTATGAACTAGATCAAGGTTTCCCATCCTCAGCATGGCTGACATTTGGGGCCAGAAGAGTCTTTGTTGTGGGGGCTGTCGTTGCATTGCAGGAGGTTTAGCAGCCCCCCAGCCCCTCCCTATACCTGCCAGCAGCACTTTAGCCCCCAACCCTGAGTTGTCACAACCGAAAATGTCTTCAGATATTTTGCCAAATGTCCTCCGGGGATGGGGAGGCGCAAAATCTCCTGCAGTCGGGAATTACTGAACAAGAGCAGATGGAAACTGACAGGCAGTGCTGTTGCTGGGTGCCGTCAAGCCCATTCCCACCCACGGCTACCCCATGGGACAGAGCAGAACTGCCCCATGGGGTTTTCTAGGCTGAAAACCTTATGGGAGGAGATCGCCAGGTCTTTTCTGCTGGGTGGGTTCAAACTGTCAACCTTCTCGCTAGCAGCCGAGCACTTCACCATTGTACCACCAGGGCTCCTTGGCAAGCAGCTAGATAAATAACATGCTGACTACGTCCTGCCCCATGGTCTCCAAAAGAATGATGAAGGCAGAAAATCTGCAAAGACCCAGCGCTAGAGGTACTGGAGACAAAGCCGCAGTACGACATAAGCTTAGACGAGCTCCCCGTTAATTATAGAGATAGATAATAGACAGAAAGATAGGTAGACGGGTACTAACTACCCTTCATACAACGGTTTCCAATAGAATGAAGAAGGAAAAACATCGGTGAAGACCCAAAACCAGTGCCCAGGGCAACCTGGAGCCCTTCCACCTCCACGGCCATCCCTCCTTGGCTCAGCTGCTGAGATCTGGTAAGCAGGAAGATCCCAGGGTGCTGGGGCCGGCCCATATTCCTTCCTTACCTTTGAGCCAAGAAAAGGCTTCTTTGTTTGCACAAGGTGACTCAATTAGGGCCACACACCACCCCTAACAGTGCTGGCTAGCTCTCCCATTAACTGGAGGAGAGTTTCCCTGGATCAGGGGGTGGGGGAGGGATGGTGCCAGTTCTGCAGTTTATACTGCCCATAAATTCTTAATGAAGGTCTTAAATCTCAAGGTAAAAGCAGAGATTAATCTAAATTGAAAGATAAACAGGAAATTTACTTACAGCTTCTTTGAGAAAAACACAGTTTAAGTGGATCCTAAATGAAGCCTTCCTGGCTGAGGAAATCAGAGGAAAGGCATTTTGAATCCAGCAGCAGAATGGCCACGAGCCTCTCCAAGGGGCTGTTGGGATCACTTTACAATCTATGGGTCCTCAACTACCTGCAGCCCCCGCAGACAAAGTGTGGTGACATAAAACGGAGCTCCTAAGTGGGATACGGGCCCCCGTATGGTCTAACAGCAGCTGAGCGATCACTGGAATCCCGAGTCAGCACAGGCAAATGAACCCCATCCATAACTCTGCTCTTGACGCAGACAGGAACACAGCTCTGCTGAATTCAGGACTCGTGTCCAAAACAGAGGAGGGTCGGCGTCCCCTCAAGCCCACTAACACGTGTTTACAAACAGCCCTCGAAGAGCAGATCCTGGGCCCTTCCTGCTGCGAGTGAGCTGATACAGTTGGGCACACTGGAGAATATGCACAGGCAGCTCGTTAAATCCATGCAGCTCGTTTATTAATTTCTGTTAATTGTATAATTAGAGCTTCAAGTGAGGAGATATTGTTAGAACGGATTTAGTCCTCAAAGACAATTTGGTCCAAGAAGTCTTCTGAACGGACGTATGAACACAAGCACGCACACTGGCTAAAAGTCTAACAGAGCCTCTATAACCCCATCATTTAGCTGCGAGCTGCTATCGAGTCACCCCCAAACCCATGGCTACCCCAAGCACGATGGAATGAAATGCTGCCCGGTCCTATGCCATCCCCGTGATCGGCTGGAATTGGACAATTGTGATCCAAAGGGTTTTCATTGGCTGATTTTTGGCAGTAGATCGCCAGGCCTTTCTTCCTAGTCTGTCATAGTCTGGAAGCTCATCTGAAACATGTTCAGCATCTTAGCAACACAAGAGCCTTCACTGGCAGATGGGTGGTGGCTGCACATGAGGAGCACTGGCCGGGAACAGAACTCGGGTCTCCACAAGCAAGGTGAGAAATCTCCCCCTGACTCATCACTGCCCCCAGAAAACCACATGACCTTGTCACGTGGGCAGTACCGCCTCCTCACGGATCTGAACTGTCTCATGATCCTTGACAGAAAGAAAGAAAACCGCCATCACGGGGCACACCATCTCTCCTTTTCCACAAGCCATTTTTCGTCAGAAAGAAAAAAGAAAAAGCAACCCAGAATGTGTTCTTCCATAATCAGTCTTTTCCACTCGCTCCGCTCCTCGCCAACCAGCGCAAAAAGAAAATACAAAATTGATTTATTAGAAGCAGAGCCGTGTTGCGGTCATTGGCTGAGCCACTGTTCATGTCTATGATGCTGCTGCTGACACAGGAAGCTCTAAAAATCGCTCAGCCATTCTCTCGGAGGTGCTTTCTGATTGATAGCCCTCTGTCCCGACCAAAAGACACTGCCTTAACCAAACCCGAAGGCGGGGTGGCGGGCGGACAGAGAAGTCCAGCTTCTGCCCATCGGCTGTAAAATATGGTTCCTACAAATAACCTCAAATAAAAAAACTGCCTGACACCATCAGCAATGCCTGGCACTTCATAAAATCAGCAAGACATCCATGAAGGGATAAACTCTGAAGCAGCTTGTTTCAGGCCCTAGAAACTTTTTCTGTGGCCTTTGCCAGGGCTCTGCTTCTCCAGGGCTTAAACGGGCAGGGAGTGTGTGCTGGTGGCGGTGGCTGGGGGGTAGGGAGCCACTTGCTTTAAGAGGTGCTACCCTTTTATCAGCAATTACCATACAGAACGAGAAACTTGCTCTCTGGAGAGGAATTCTACATTGCATCGTGGGCACAAGCCTTCGACCTGCCGTCTACAGGAATTATGTCCTTGGGTGCACTGAGATTTGGTATATCACAGAGGCTGGGTCGTTTTTCATCGCATTTGCCCACACTGAAATCTGTCTTAAGATTTCAGTATATATATTAATTTAAAGCAGCAACAATAGCAACAGGAAAAAAAAATGGGGGAGCTGATTTTAATATAACTCATGGGTCTTTGCCTCTGGGTGGTGCAAACAGTTAATATGCTCAGCTGCTAACTAAGCCTCCTCGGAAGAAAGTCCTGGTAATCCTCTTCCAAAAAATCAGCCACTGAAAACCCTATGGAATTGGTGTATGTTTTTGCTATGTATATTCTCATCAACAACAACAACAAAAGATAAATTATTAAAAAAAAAAAAATCCTATAGAGCACAGTGCTGCTCTGATGCACACGGGGTCGCCATGAGTTGGAATCAACTTGGTGGTAACTTTTTTTTTTTGCCTTTTCTCTGTATTCTTTCCAGGAGGCCTGGTTGCCAGCTTATATCTTTTTTTTTTTTTTTAAACTTTTTTTGGTTGTACTTCAGGTGAAAGCTTACAGAACAAATAGTTTCTCATGAAACAGTAGTACACATATTGTTTTATGACATTGGTTAACAACCCCACAACATGTCAACCCTCTCCCTTCTTGACCTTTTTTTTTTTTTGGTGAAAATACACATAGCCGAAGATACACCATTTCAAAAATTTCTACATGCACGGTTCAGTGACATCGACTACGCTCTTCCAATTGTACTGCTATTCTCACTTTAGATGAAGGCTTACAGAACAAAACAGTTTCTCATTTAACAGTTAGTACACATGTTGCCCTATGACAATGGTTAACAATCTCACAGCACATCAACACTATCCTCACTCAACCTTGGGTTCCCTATCACTAGCTTTCCTGTCCCCTTCTGCCTTCTGGCCCTTGTCCCTGGACTGCTGTACTTCATTAGTCCCATTTGGTTTTATGGGGCTGTCCACTCCCCTGCTGAATGGTGAACCTCGGAAATGACTTCACCACTGAGCCAGTTTATATCTTGAATGTCATCCATAAACAACTCTGGGAATGTCAGATGAATTTTTCCTTCCCCCAGTTTATGAATCTGTGATCAAACAGAGAATGACTTGGATCCTGTGATAATACTGTGAGTCACTCAGACCATTTCTCAGCAGTAACCTCGACATAAAGATATGTCTTCTTTCTTTTGGAATATGAGTACGGTTGACCCTTTCCTAAATGCACCTTCTCCTCATCTCAGCCACAGCCCTCCACTCACCTGAAAGACAGCCACCTTGCACTGTTTCCCAAATCATGTAAACTCACTTACGGATGAACGTGCCTTAAGTAACAAACAGGGCACAAACGTGCAATAATCCACATTGGGGCAGGATAAATGTTATGTCTGCGAAGGCAAGACATTATGAAGGAATTTCATCTCACAAAAGCACTGGGAAGGGCGCTGTTCTGAAAGGCAAGGTTACAGTTGCCTGGGAGGTCAGCACGAACACAATTCCACCAAGAAGTTAAACCGCATGCGAACAGGCTGCATTAGAACACATGGCCTCACAAGGTTGCCGGTAGAGTTCACATTTCGGCTCTGCAGCTGGGGCCAGCCAACCCCCTGGAGAAGAGATGGTCCTTTCGGTTACAGAACGCATCCCCCGCTCGCCAGTGATGACCTGCTTGGACACCTGATGGCCGTCCAAAGGCTGGACTAGAGCTCTGAATGAGATCTTCTTTCCAGTTACACAAGCCAGGTCCTGCTGTAATAAAAACCAACCAACCAAACAAAAAAACCCAGCTGCCATCAAGTCAACCTCAATTCACGGCAACCCCGTGTGCGTCAGAGTACAGGCGGGCTCCATCGGGTTCTCAGTGGCCTTTCTTCTGAGGCACCTCTGAGCGGACCTGAATTTCCAAGCTTTTGGTTAGTAGCCAAGCGTGTTAACCCTCTGCACCACCCATGGGGTCCACAATAAAAACAGGTGTCATCCAAACAGCATGGGGTGCAAGAGGAGCATTTGCCTTGTTTGCTCATTTATTTATTCATTTTTCAAGTGTCTCTTCCAGGCAGCACAGTGCTCGACCGGCCCTCCACGGCCAAGGCAAAACTCAAATTCACAGCCTGGGGTCCAGGGATCCCTGCAAGGTCTGCAAATGAGCTGCAGCAGCCCTGGAGGTTGAAATTGACACACAATTTTGTACACATGTGTGGGTGCTTTTTCCTTGGGAGAAGGCGTCCATTAGATTTTCAGAATTATCTATGGCATTCCCTAAAGATTAAAAATCGCATTCTTAGAAAAATTAGAATAAGATTTGCAGTGGATTTTCTTCTCTCACTTACAATATGGTTAATGATACGGTCTGGTAGACTTCCTCCTTGGTCCTAAAATAAATTAACTAAAGCTGTATTTGCTGATTGATAGGTTCTTTTCCAGCTGATTAAATTCTCCAACAGGGACGGAAATGCTCACAGATTTTGTTGCTAAAACGTCTCAGCTCTCTCTAGCTGAAGCCACGATACACTTTCTTGTAAGTGAAAATGCTGGTAGCCTCTGTGTCAAATGCAATGGCACTGATGTAACTTGCTTCTAATTAACCTCAACAAAGAGAATTCTTTCAGACAAAATCTTATTATAACAAACTTTGATTTTCTGGCGGTGGCAGATGGTCCCAGAACATTGGGTTAAATGTGAATTGTTCTGGACGACAACCTGTGTGCTCATCAGGACCCCGGGAATTCAGCTCTCCCTCCCTGGTCACACTGTCTCTCCCATCTCCTCCAGCCGCTCTCTCCTCCCATTATAAAGGAATGATCAATTTACATGGAGATCCTCAGTCAAAGGCAGAGAATTCCAAGGATAAGAAATCCCCTGAATAAGGTTTCATTTGATAGGGGGAGGATGAGAGGGGAGGGAAAAAGAGGAAGAAGGTTCAGGCTGTTGGCCTTCACCAACATTTTTAGGGCCCGGGGAGTCAGCGTGGCCGGCCCGGGGAGTCAGCCGGAAGGGCAGGCTCTCCCAGTCACAGGCTGAACCCGAGGTTAGGAACTATGATCTTGGATGGCAGCCAGGGCCCAGACAGATCTGTTTTGTAGAACAGAGAAAACCCTTCCCTGCTGGACCCCTGGCAATGTCTGTGGGGTTCTACCCTCCCCACGGACGGGCAGCTGGTAAAGAAAAGGGAGCTTGTCCTCCTACTCTGGAGATCTTGGGTGGTGCAGAGGTTAAGCGCTCGACTGCTAACAGAAAGGTTGACGGTTCTAAACCACCAAGAGGAGCCTCAGAAGAAAGGCCCAGCAATCTGCTTCTGGAGGTCACAGCCTTGAAAACTCTATGGAGTGCAGTTCTATGAGTTGGAATCGACTCGACAGAACGGGTTTGTGTTTGATTTTTTTGTTCCTGCCTTCATTCTGAACAGACTACCAGGCCCTCTGAGCATCCACCAAGACCGGTGGCCTCTGAGAGAAGGTAAGGTTGTCGAGAGCCGATAGCCAGCACCCCTCACCCACTGCGTGGTGCGCCAGTGCTAACGTAGTGTTCTTGGGCACATTTTAAAAACGGAAAATGAAGAAGTAGACAGTTTGAAGATCCCTTAATAAAACATAATGAAACTTTTAAAGGAATAAGAATCGGTGAGGAAGATTAAGACTCATTGTCAAAATTAGCGAGATTCATCTACTCTCTTAGTAATGGAAGAAAATGGCAAAAAAAAAAAAAAAAAAAATCTGGCAGGCTTTGATGTTGACACTTACAACCGAAAGAGCAAAATCAAGTTGTGTTTTATGACTAGGGAGAGAAATTACGAGGCACCATCAAATTGGGCCCGCGTGACAGCTGGTTTTGTCTTGCAGCATGAACCAGAAGACTCAGGACCATAATTGGGTCAAGTGTTCTATTAGGGTTTCTGTCTTTCTGATTGGTTATTATCACTCGTGGGAAACAGAGCCTGTTTAAAACAGATATTGTCCATTTGTGGCATTTCAATTAATTTTTTTTCTCTTGTTCCAGGGTATCAGAAGATAACCCAGCCTTAAGGACATGCTGGCAGAAACCGGGCAGCCTAACGCAAACAATCCACACCTTGGGGAAACAGCTCCCTGTTACCCAAGTAAACACCAGCGCTATTAGTCACCCACTCAAAACAGCAGTGGCCAACAAGGGGCGCTGAGCTGCCTCAGAGCCAGGTGAGGAAGCACGCAGCTTTCAAAACCTCATCCTTTATCCTCACCGGCTTACCGCGCACTGCCAGAAAGCCACCACTGACTTTTTAGGGAAAAATGTCACTGGCATGGGCCATTAAATAGTTTCCAGAACTTTTATAACCCAAACCCGACACAGAGACCCACACAGATGCTTCTTATGATAACAATATTTTCTCTGGAGAAACAGCCAAATGAGACTCAGCCCTTGTGTCATATGGTAGTAGAAACCCACAAGAATTGAATCAAGACAATTCGCTAGGCTGGTGGGCACAGAGCTGGCTGTGGGACCTTTGTATTCTGTTAGCTTCTTGCCCACTCTGCCAGCTACTCCTCTGAAGCCTGAAGATGTTTTCTAAACACACATCTCTGAGTCATAATGCAAATTCCATTTACTGAAAGGCGGGGACTTTTAATATAACGAGGGAACCCATTCGGTGACCTATGTCTGTATGCATTAGAGCAGCACTCATACTGTGGACAGAATTTTCTGTCCATAAGTGGGCAGAATTTTCTCTGCATTGCCCCATCATTTACATGGTTGGTGCTATGAACATAGATTTTGAATCACGTTGTTTTTATTTTCTCCAGCTATTCTATCTTGAAAAGGCTCCAGAGAGCTAGAACAGCAACAACAAGGGCCAAAAGTTCAAAACATACCCACCCTTTCCCCTCTTGGGCTGATCAGATGCCCTGAGAACACAGGTTTTCCTCTGTTTCTGAATGTCTCTGCAGAGAGGGTGGTTAGTGACGTCCCCTGGTTAAACTTCTATTTTTTCAAGATGAGAACAATCTACTGTCATTTCGGTACTTATCATAAGTTCTTTTGTTATGCTTGAAATAAATTTTATTTCCAAGCTTACTTAACGCTCTATTACAAAAATGAGACTTTTATAATAAACTATCCTAGATCCTTCAATTAGACTTGTAATACTTGTCGCTGTTTAGAAACTATGATGAAGGTTCTCACAATACAGAGAAAACACAAAGCTGGAAAAAAAGTGGGAAGCAGAGGAGACCACAGTGAGCCAAGTTTCCTCCTTCTGCTCTGATGCTCTGATAGTGGGCTAACGACAAAGAAACATAGACCCACTCGGAGGGAAAGCTGATACAACAGTTCCTTTGGGGAACCCGGGCTTCAATACTCTTAGTACCCTAAAACGGTAACTGGGCCCAACGCCTTCCCTCCAAATAATAATGTGTTCAGAAGAACTATAACAGGAAGGTCACAGTGCCATCAAATTGACCAAATCAGAATGGTATTAGCACAATTTCTTCATATTTTACCATAAAAAGATACGCTTGCCAGAAACAAAACCATGTTTCCATACCATACGTTACATACCCCTTAAAAGTATTATGAACGATCATTTGAAATTCTGTCACTTGTCACAGACAAATTCAGACTTTACACATCCCAAGTCGGTCTTAAACCAATTCAGTAATAAAAAGCAATAATATAAAGCTAGACTCTGTTAAAAATATCAAGTACTAAATAATTACTTTTAAAATCTTGACTTCACAGAGACAACCCCACGAAGGACGGCGCTTCTAGGGATTCCGTCAGAGACACTGCTAGGCGTTTTGGACCCGGGGTGGCCGCCATGGAAAGCTCTGTGTCACGAGTTCAGCTCTGACAGGTACATACCTCTTCCGCTGCGCCCGACAAACCTGAGGTCATTGAACCTGGCGACTTGGTTCTTCATGGCTGCGGTGGCATTTCTCAGCTCCGCCGAGTAGTTTTCATCATTGCCAGCCATCACAGTGACCAGAGTGCCATCTGGGACGTCCCCCAGAGCCACCACCTAAATACCAGCCAAGGGACAAATGCAGACACGTCACGTGTGCAGTAATGGTTATAGAATGAAGCCTGTGTTAGACGATACTTTTTAGTTTGCAAAGAATAGCAATCATAACTTAAGCAAAACAACAGAGAAGTTATTAATGGGAAGATTTGCTTTCCGTTCCGTTATGCACAACTAAATATAAAATTTCAAATAATGAAATATTTACCCACATTCACCTAATAAAGCTGCATAAGGCCATACTGCGCAGTTGTGACAAGGCTAACTCTAACAACGGCTTTGAAAAGCTCTACCCTCTCAACAACACAACCATCTCTCCTTAGTTCCTCGTATTTAAGAAGCAGAATGCTGTTTTAAATTTATAAACTAACCCCTTGTCCACTTTCCCAGACCTCCACTGACGGGCCTCACAGGGCCTGGTCTTTAACTTTCAGGTTTTCAAGCTTCTCTAAAATTAAATTTGATCTTCAGCAACTGAATTGATGATTCTTGGCTGACTTCAGCTGTCCCTCTGCAGTTTCTGTTTGATGCCCCTACCCATTTCGACTATCCTGGGTTTCACTATCCGGTGAAATTTAAATTCTGGCATGCAAGGGGAAAAAAAATCAGAACTGTATTCTTTGTTTATTACTGATTCAAATCAACAAATCTCAGCGAACAGGAACTCCCGCCTTTAGACACTCCCCTCAATTCAGGGTGGATTTGGGTTACGTTTTTATATCTGTGAGTCCCATAGATGTGTTAATATGTCCTGATAGATGACTGAAGTTTTCTCCAAACCCAGCTGATCTTGAAGAATTCCTTCAATATGATTGAATAGGTATTGATTTCTTATCAGGGTTATTGAAGACAACTAGTTAGATAAATATTTTTGATATGCAAGTAATTAAAAAAAAAACAACAGTAATTTCAAGATGAAAGGATCGTAAGAGCATGGGATGAAGATGCTTCATGCAGTGGCATCTATTTCTTGGACATCATTTGATCCTCTAGAAACTATTCTCTTGGCCTAGATACTTATTATTGGCTATATTTCCATTGTTTCTGCTTTTCAAAGTGGTCATAGGATTTCAAATCAAAATGTTCCAAGTTGTATTTATTCCTATAATTTCCGATATTCTTCATGATGCCTTCTCAGTAGTGAAATTTGTGCTATTCATTATGAGTATATAATCTTTTTTGTTGTTGTTTTGGAAGGGGAGATGGTAATAAGTCTTTAAATCTACCGTGATTATCCTTCCCCTATTTCAAGCTCCCAATTTTACCTAATAATTGCTACATCAGTTTTGTAATTACCTACATTTTCAGTCCTTTTTTTCCGAACGTAAATAAAGCTCCCATAGGCCACCTGCATGTTCTCAAAGTCAGGTTCCTCAAAATTCCCATCTGCAGCGTCTGCTTAGTCATTACCCCTCTCCCATGTCCTCCAGGTGACTGTCTATCCTTTTTATTCATCACAACTGGCTCAGCTCTTGGCTGTTAAGGCGTATGACAGAGAAAATAAACCAACTCAGGATGGGGGATAAGCAGCTTCTAACCCAACACTACTTCTGGAGGAGTCCATGGCAGCTGGTGGGCATTTTCCTCATATATGTTATCCAACTTGCAGTGTCCAGCAAGTCTGCAGCTTTAATATTTCCTTTTCTGTCATTCCATCCAACTGTTTCCTAGAAAGGGTATTTTAAAACACTGCTATTTATTCCCTAGGCATCCTCTAATTAAGCATTTAGTTCCCATTATAGGTGTTTTTTTTTTTTTGTTTGTTTTTTGCCTTTTAATTAAGAGCAGTAATATGACAACTCACTTTTGTTTCAAAAAGAAACATTGAAATGAATCTCCCTGATCAGTTACATATTGGCTTATTGCTGCCATTTTGCCTATTCCAACAAAATGTCCTTGCTTTATTTTGCTCTTTTGAGTCTCTTGAAAATTTTCCCGTTTTTCACGATTTTCACTTCCCTCTGTAAAATTAGCTCACAGTGTTGAAATGCCCTCACTGAACATATATTTTTACTTCCTTGTTCCCCATCTCCCTGTGGCGACCCAAGCTTCTCTATTTTAATTCAACATTCAGTGAGTAATACAGGAGCTGGATCAACAACATGCTTTTCAAACTGAATAACTCATTGTTGGGGCTGAATCTGTAAAGAGGTTAAAATAAATAAATCTTGTTTTATAATGAAATCACCTTCCTCCTACTGGGCTTCCTTTCCCAGAGCTGCACGTCTGTGCCTCTCCCATCTTCCCAATGCTATCCTCATTAGTAATTTGGTAAATTTATGAGACCTTCACCAAGCAGAAACAAATCGAGAATAAAGCAATTATGGCAGCTACAATAGAAAAGGTTGTTGACGTTGGAATCAAGACTCAAAAAAAAAAAAAAAAAAAAAATTAGGAGTTTAACTACCCCCCCCTTTTTTTAAATGAGGCAGGAATCAAAGTTATTTGGGTGCTCAAAGATCATTTACCTGGTCTTTTATTGATTTCTTAGGGAATTTTGGGGGTGGTGGTGGGACAGGGACAATATTAAATCCAGGGAAATTTCAGTAATAATGCATACCATCCAATTACTAACAAGTGTACTTTAGGCTAGGTAAAAATATTTGAAACTAACATTTCTGCTAATTTGATAGAGATTTTGTCATTGATAGGCAGTATGAAGAGAATGAAAACATATCTACTTCAAACAGAAAAAAGGAACAACTGGGATGGAAAGCTATAAACAATAGGTAGGAAATACAAACATTTACATTTTAACAGAGACCAAATAGACAAGACGGGACTTGCTGGCCGATGATATCTCATATTTTGTTTTACTTCTCTGTTCTTAAAGAATCAGGAAGTTGGGCAAAGTATCAGCCCTTCTGTATGCACCAGCTGTTCACAGTTCAAGCTGGCATTTGAAATCAGCTCTCACTGGGTTGAAACTACAGTTAACAATTCACTTCATTCAGATGTCTTAATGTTCCAATGTTTCAAAGAAAGCTGTGGAGTGGAGCTGAGAGCTCAGCCGAGATGATATTCAATGTACAGCTGGGGACCGTGATCTTGCGGGCAGATACATCTCTGATTTCTTTCAACAAGCATCCAGGGTCTGACATACCAGGGCCTACACAAACTCCAACAGTATACTATTCCAAAATATACCTCAAGTCATCCAACCAGCTTTTTTAGGCTACTTCCGTAAATACTGGCTAACGTGTAGCAAATTTCAGATTTTCTCAGTAATAAAATATATATCTTTCCAAAGCTAAAATAAAAGTGTTCCATGGGAGAAGGGGGGCAGGCTGGGGTCCAGGATAAGCAATTAGGATGATTTTAATCTATTTTAAGGAAATTTCATAATTTTAAATCTCCCTTTATTCCCAAAGATTAAAGCAGAGGATTCACACGTAGAATTTCGGAAGATTCCTAAAGAAGCACTCGAACGCTCCATTCATCATCATCATCGGATTTTATCAGCTTGCCATTTTCTCTCCTTATGATAAGGGATATAATAAATTTTTTACGGATTAATGTCTTAGAGAAACTGTCTGAGGCTTATCTAAAATCCAAATGTTAAAGTAATACTTTCTGTGGAAGCTGTTGGGGCTGGGAGTGGGGTGGGTACGTGGAGTGCAGAGTGGACTCAGGGACACTCATTACACCAGCTGGAATGCAGTCACGTTCTGAAGTCTCTCTTGCTTTTGTCCTGACTTTGGCGTTTACTCACTCGCTGGAAAATGTGTCTCTTTCCCTTATGCAAGGAGCAGGTCTTCAGGAAGAGGCCTCACGCTACCAGGAAGCGCTGACAGATACTAATCAAGTGGCCTGATTTCTCTGCTGTCCTTCCCTTCCCCCCTAACGTTCTTGAGGCCCACTTCAACCTTTTTTTCAAGACATCTTGATTTTTTTAGCAGACTATAGACTCTCAGTAAAACAAATTAAGATTAACAAAAGTCAGTCATTTTCGAAAGGAAACCTCTACAGTTATTAGGATTTCTGCTAAAATGAATTCCCTGATGGCTCATAAAAGCCATTTACATGAATTTTTCTTCTTTTATAAGAAAATACGTTTACTTTCATGGGGTGGCTTGAGAAAGGACAAAGCTTCATCTCCTGAAGATTCCTTATTAATCATTTAATGTTTTGATCTATTTGGGTATATGTTCCCTGGCAGAGGCGGGAGAATCCAGAAGAGACCCTGATTTCCCCCAAATCAAGCCGCAGACTCCTTAGAATCCACTCCCTTGGGGGCACCAGGTTTAAATGGCCCTTTGGGTGGATGATCTGCTTGTCTTTTTCCCTCTGCTCTTGTCTCGGAGTGAGCCCAGGGCTCAACCCCAAGGGTCCCCTCTCAATGAGAGTGACTTAAAATGGAGATGGGCTCCCAACCCCAAATTTAGAGAAACGGAGGAAGGAAAGGGAAAGAATCCAGTCGCTGACTCCCCACTGCACCTCCTTTCCTTATTTCCACTCTCCCAAAAACTGCTTTCAAAAACTGAGTGAAAAAGGGGGTAGTTCTAGAGACACAGCCAATTACAGATTTTGTTTTGTTTTAGAAATCCCAGTCTAAGTTTGGAAGCTGCGCAAAGCTTAAAAAATAATGAACCCTGACAGTACTTTTTAAAATGAACATTGTTCATTGTAATTAGATCAAGATCCAGCAGAGGCCTAGAAATAAAAAAAAGCTTACACTAAATTAATCGCCTCTTAAAGGGGGCAGTTATTTTGCCAGATTAAAAAAGTAGCCAATCTTTACAGCTGGAGTCACCTGCCTTGTTTTTTAGCCCTTTAAATAAACAGGAAATGATTGCTCTGATTGTTCTAACAAGCTGCACCTTCTTAAACCCACCCAGGGCAGAACCACAGAGTTCCTACCGGAGAAATAAAATTTCTATTGCTTGCTACCACGGTGGTGGGGTGGTTGTTTAAAGCCGCCCGGGGTTGTTTATACATCCCGGTTGAAGGCCAAGGTTTTCAAAAGCAGTTCAAAGCTGGGGAAATATTAGGAGGGAAAAGTGAACGGAGACCAGGAGCTGCTCGACTGGGGTTGCCTGGTCTCAGCCGCCCCCTCCTCAAACAGAAACGCCCGCAGATTCGACCGCCCGGCTCCAGAAGACAGCCTTTGTCACCTTTCCGCCCGGGGTTTAATCTAGGTGAGCCGGCGATAAGGTTCAGGAAGGTTCCAGGAAAAGAGAGGGGATTCGCTACTTGAGGCTTCTGTAGGGAAAGGCTAGAAGCTCGCAAAACTCTTCAGAAAACTTTTGCAAACTGAACTACGCCTGCTGTGGACTTTGGACACGCTAATTCCTATAGGGCGGATAGAGAAAGAGGGTGTGGGGGGCGGAAACCAGACAGTGTTCCCTGTCAGTTTATTTTCACTGACCCGAAGGTATAACAGGGCCTCTGTTTTATTTCCTGGTGTCTTCATCTGAGGGAGACAAAATGGTTTGGGTGTCAACCCAGAGGTGGGGGAGCAGCGTGGAAGCAGGCGGCCTTGCTCCCTCTCGGTCACAACTTTCCTGCTTTGTATCTGAGATCGGGACCCCTGCCAGGGAGTTCCCTAGGGGCCTTCCCTGCTGTTCTTGGGAGCATCCTGATTTTTTTCCAGCCCTCCCGGGAGGCAGCCCGAGCGCGCCGAGGCGGGTCTCCCGAGGGTCGCCACGGCAACGCAGCATCCCCAGCGTCCCGAGCGCGCCGGGCTGGACCAGGGGCCGTGGGGGGCAACGCCGGCCGGGTTCTAGACCCCAGCCCCGCCCGACCGGCCGCCGCCCTGGGCGCTCGCCCCCTGGCCTCCCCCGGCCTCCGCCTGTCGTCCCGCCCGCCAGCCATGCCCTCCAGCCGAGTACCTTGAAGGCGATGGGCAGGGTCTTGTTGCAGCGCCAGTGCGTCGGCAGTACGGAGCAGAGGAAGTTGGGGCTGTCGGTGCGCACCAGCTCGCCCGGGTGGTCGGCCAGCACCTCTACCATGCTGCGGTCGCCGCTCCTCAGCTTGCCGGCCAGGGCGGCGCCGGCGTCCGGGGCGCCCAGCGGCAGCGCCTCGCTCATCTTGCCCGGGCTCAGCGCGGTGGAAGGCGGCGTGAAGCGGCGGCTCGTGCTGGCATCTACGGGGATACGCATCACAACAAGCCGATTGAGTTAGGACCCTGCAAACAGCTCCTACTAAGTGGCGACAGGGGCGCGGATCCTCAGCCGGCAGCTCCCGAGAGACCAGCATACAAGTTCAAGGGCCTTTATTGCCGCAGGGGGCTGGGGCGGGGGCGGGGGCGGGGGAGGCTAACAGTCCCGGAGGAGGAAAGTTCTAACGACGCCGCTCGGCTTCAGACCCAGGCCCGACTGCTAACAGTCGACCTCTTAGTGCGTTAAAAAGTGGGCGACCAGAATCCAAAGTCAAACGCCAGGGGAGATGATCTCCGTCTGCGTCTCGCTTTGAGAGTCTACGTTCAGTCTTTGGCTGTTACAAAAGCTCCCGGAGGCAAAGTTCCCATACGCTTCCTAAATATTTATGCGGAGAGCAAAAGGGCCAGCAAAGACATAATCTGGAAGCTCCAGTAGTTAATCGCCTGCCAGTTTTTCCCAGGTGATTTTTTTCTTTCTTTCTAAAGTCCCAACACAAGACAAAACACACGAGTGTCTTCCACACACAGCGCCCCTTTTATCGCGCAAAACCGGCTTCGGTCCTCAAAAGCAAGGGCTGCGACTTCCAAAGGTCACGCCACTAACGTATATGCACGAATATACAAATATATGCATGTGCTCTGCTTCATAAAATATTTACAGTGCAATCTGTAGAGAATTTAAATGCAACAGAAGTCCATTAATGTTCGCTGAAGATTTTTTTTAAGTAGCCTTGAGAATCAGCTTCAGTAGTTGGAGCGGGGCTGGCCTAGAAGTTCTTGTCATGTTCTCGCAATAAACTCTGGCAAAACGCTCAGTGCAGAAAATCCAGCTTTTCAAAGATCTCTCTCTAATCTTAAAAAAAAAAAAAAAAAAAAGTCCAAGTCGATGCCATTCAGGGTACACGTCTCCACATCTGAGAACTGGGGTTTGGGGATGTCGGGCAGGCTTGTGGCTTCCCCTGTGGTTTGGGAGGGCTCAGCAGCAGTCACACGCACGCTGACACGCACTCTTCGGAAGCCAGCCACGGTCGTCCGCATGGGCTCGGTGACTCAGCCCCGACTCGGGCAACAGCGAGGCGGTCTTCCTCAAACGTCGCCCCAGCGCGGGCGGCTGAACTGCCCAGACGCGCAAAGACCCACGAGCACCGCGTAACGGCAGCAGGTGGAGGCCGCCCTGCGCGTTAGCTCCGCGGCACACAGATCGGGGCAGACGCGGCGGCTCGGGTTACACACCCGCACACACTCCCACGCACCCTGCCACGCACACGCAGCTTCACAGCTCGCCTGGAAGGCGCGCGCACTTTCTTCCGCAGTTGTCAGAGCAAACAACCGGGGAAAGTTCACAGCCGGCAAGAAGTTGAAACAACAGCCTAGGAGCCGACTCATTCAAAAGTAAGAAGAAAAAAATCGGAGCTCCGACGTAGGTCAAGGAGAAGGAGAGATTCTTCTGGCGCTCCCGCGAGCCCCGGAAAGAGGTGCTGCCGGCGTCGGGCCGGGCGGCGTGGTGCCCTGGCTGGGTCTGGCCGCGGGGCGCCCGTCCCGCCCGCGCCCGCTGGCTCTATGAATGAGAGTGCCTGGAAATGAACGTGCTTTTACTGTAAGCCCGGCCCGAGGAATTCCATTCCCTTAGCTCGTTTGCATAGGGGCTGCGGCCGGCCAATCACACGCCTTTCCGGTATCAGCCAGGGCGCGGCTCGCGACCGCCGGCTCCTGGAATTGGCCGGCGCGCCCCCGCCGCCGCCGCCGCCGCCGCCGCCGCCGCCGCCGCGCGCTACTGTACGCAGCCCGGGCCGCGGGTCCGCGGCCGCCCCGCGCCCCGCGCGCCCGCACCCCTACCCACGCGGGGCCGGGGGTCGCGGGCGCCCGCCACGCGCACTCGCTCGCGAGGCCGCGCCCCGGTGCGGGCCGCGGCGCTGCGGCTTTGCAAACGCGCATGGTTGCGCGACTGCCTGCCCAGGGCTGCAATGCGCAGCAGCGCCCGAGGCGGCCGCGGCCCCGGGGACCTAGAAGGAGGAGAAGGCCCGGGCGGCCCGGGGAGGGACTGGCCTGCACACGGCGCCTGGAGCGGCTCAGGACCGGAGGCCCGCCGGACCGAGGCGCCCCACGCGTCCTGGAGACCTGGGCGGGGTGGGATTGGGTCGCTAGGGGCCGGGGGGCCGGGGACCGATCTCCAGAGCCGCTCGGGCCGGCTTGCAGCTGCAGCGAAGCGGCGCTGGTTGTTTTGATGAGGGCTGACGACTCTCGGGCTCCACAACATGGTTCTGTGTTTCTAGTTTCGGGTTTGTTCCCTTAATTGGTGTTTTGTCGCCGCGTCTGGGCTGCGGCTTAATTACGGCGCGCGCCTCTCCGAGGCTGAGTGTGCTTTGCGGCGGGCAGAGGGGGTCCCTTGTCAGAAACGACCAATCGAACCGGCGACTGGAAAACAAGTTGGGACCATCCGCCCGCTCGCCCCAGTCCTCACCGCCAGGCCTCCTGCGGCCGGCGCCAGAGTCGAGGTGGGCCCACGCTGCCCGCCCCGGGCCGGGGCCGCCCCAGGTCGCCCGAGCCCCCCACCCATCCTGCGGTCCCCCGGAAACGGCCTGGCTGCCGAACCCACCCCCGCTTTGGGCGCGGGCGGGAACTTCGCCGGCACCGTCCCCGCGGCGCCGCGCGCATTTTCACGGAGCTTAAGCGGCTCCGCCTCCGCCTGAGCCGGGCGCTCACGGCGCACACCCCACCCCGCGGGACCTTTCACACCGCCCTGCAGGGCCCATCTCCCGCTACGGACCGCCTAAATCTCCCCGCGGGACCCCACACGCCCGCGGGCTCCTCCGTCCCCTCTCCCAGACCCCGTCTCTGCTCCCGCGGGGTTCTTCGTCCCTGCAGGGTCCCTCAGGATCCCTCCCATGAACGGCCCCTTCACTCCCACCCCCCTCCCGGGGACGCGTGGCTGGGTCCTGGGGTGTCACCGTCACCGCCCCCCCCCTCCCCCCGCCGCACGGGGACTTCTTCCGCGGCCTGGGCGCCGGCCCCTTCCCTCGCCAGGCCCAGCAGGCGCCGCGGGGCCGGGCGGGCTGCGCTGAGCGTCCGGGAGGGGCCCCGCGGGAATGCGCGCGGGCCGGGCGGACGCCAGGGGGCAGCAACCGCCCTCGCTGGCCGCCCGGCGCCCGGGAACGCTCCGACGGCACGGTTCGGCCGGTGGGCTCGCGGCCTGCGGGCGCGGCTGTAAGAACTGGAGTTTGGCGAGAGCCGACGGCAGCCGCCCACCCGAGCGGCCACGTCCCGCTCCCGCGGCCCAGGTGGCAAAGCCGGAGCTGGCCCGGCCCGGAACCCTGCCCCGGCCTGGCAGGCTGTCCTGGCTGTCCAGCCTGGTCCGAGGCGGGGGTCTCTACCCGAAGTCCCTTTGCCTAAACGCCGCGTCGCCCGCCCCAGGGCTGTCGGTGCCTCCAGATGGGGGCGCGCACTCGCCGGGCCTCGCTTCCCTCCCGCCTGGCGCCCTTCTCCCCGAGGGGGGCTCGAACTGGGAGCCTTGCGCACTCAACTGCGTTCTGTTTGTGTCCATGGTCTGAGGGATTGGGAAGTAAACTTTTGTGTGTTTGTCTTTATAATGATGTGGAAGAAGGCCCATTTCAGGTTTAAAGACCCCAAACGTCCGCTGCTTTCCCTTCACCTTGGCCGAGCGACTCCAAATACCTTATCCGGCAGATCGCGTTGGTACAAACACTCCCGCCCTGCGTCCCTCTGTCCGGGCTCGGACGCTGTCCTCTGCGGAGGCGAGCGCGGGCAAATGGAACCTCCCTCGCCTCGGCTTAAAGGCGTTTCCCTATGAGCCGGCCGACGGCTCGGGGGTCCGCCAACAAGTGCACCCCAGGGACCCCCGAGTTGGTTTAAGGGATATGGGAGTGTGAAGGAGGCAAATCTGGTCTGGGTAGTCGCGCACCAGGCAAGGCAGGTCTGCGAAGTCTCCTGGAGGGCGCGGGCCGTTCTCCTAAAAGCCCGTAATTCTGGACGGCCTCGGGTCTGGCCTTTGCCCAGTGTCCCTGGCGGTCGGGGCCAAGTTCGCTCCTTTGTGCGCAAAGTTGGTTACTGGCAATAGACGCACAAGGGTAGCCTTTTCTGCCGCGGCACGGGTGGGCGCTGCGCACGCAGCTGGGCGTTTCATAATCCCGAGTCTGGACCCCCGCACCACGATAACAGTCAGGAACGCGTTTGCTCTTTTATTCTGGATCGGGCCGCCGGGCGTCTGGGCTTTCCCGGACCTGGGCGGGTTATAACTGCGCTTGGCGGGGAACGCTTGAAAACCAGAAACAAATAAAAAACCCATTGCCCGTTCCTTATTGAGGAATTAAAATGAGTAGGAAGCAGGTAGCTTGGGGCTTGCCTAACGTGTCCCGGGAACCCCTTGGTTTGAAGGGCTTTTATACAGAGCTTAAAAAGTCTAGCAACCCCGTGCGCGAAGTGAGGAATTCTTTCCTATCAAAAAAGCTCACTGCAGCGGCTGTACAGAATTTCCCCTCTTCTGCCTCGCTAATAGATAAAGAAAGGAAACATTTCCACACTCACTCCTAGCGTTCTCCTGGAACAATACTAAAATTTACCTTTCTCATAATCAAAAGATACAGAATACTGACGACGAAGCGGTATGCCGGGCGGATAGTGTGTGACATAATTTGCTGCAGGCGGAACATTTCAAAAAGGCTCATGCAGAAATGGATTGTAAGCATCCACAGTGGATTACAAAAAGGTGGTTATTTCGTGAGTTGGGAGAAAAATGACAATTTCACAGGAAAACACTAACAGTTACTGACCTTTTTTTCTTCTCCAGCTTTAAGTAATATCTAACTATTGGTTGTCTCGGAAAATGTCTAGATATTTTACATTTTTCATCTTTCGAATTTCTCTCAAAAATAAAAGATGCATAAAGATGGGATTAGAATCTCAACAATTTCCTTAATTCAAAATTATCCTTCATCTGTGAGTAGTGTGAGGAATGATATTTTGAAAAGAATTATTTATATTTCCAGGGAAATACATTTTAAAAAGTCAGGGAAGACCAGGGGGTGTATTTTGCCAGTGGTGCTGCACCAAATTGCTGCAGTTGGAATTAAGGGCATTAATGTCACAAGGAAGAACATTTTTAATGAAGAACAACATTGTAATGTATGTACAAATAACCTGCAGTACACACTGTCCACGTCTGAACACTGGAATTTAATTAAGTTTTTTCTCTGAAGTAGCTTTGAGATTACTAATTACTATGGGGAGTAGATTCCTTAGTTGTTCCACGAAATCCTTTCTCTGTACTAATGCTTCCAGGAGGTGTTGAGGTTGATATGTGATTATTTCACACAGATGCCATAAATCAATTGTGTACCTCACAAATAGTAAGCTAAGACAAATTTTAAATTAATCTTATTTAAATTTAGGGATGCCTCATAAACATTTACGCTCATAAAGATTTTGCATTACCACTGCTATGACAAAGGTAATAAACTGGGTTATAACAGACGGAAGCCACGCTCTGTTTTTTTCTTTTTGAGAGAGTCGTTTAGTCATTTAATAAGAGCAGAAGTCACCTGCAGTAAACGCTGTAGAACTGAGTGTCTCATTTAAAGTCTCACTGGAAGGTTTTATATGGCAGGCCATTTACAATATGGAGAACTGCTTTTAAGTATTTTTGAATCAGCAAAAAAAAAAAAAAAAAAAAAAAAAAAAGCCTTACTTGGTTAGTTTGTCATAAGCTATATAGAGAGATACATAATACATACAGAGATACATAAAATCATATAGATGCATATATGAATGTTCATATTTTATATATAGAGAAAGTAATTTGGAATCTAACATACCGTGGACATCTCTAGAAGGGTTCATTCCATGTACACATTCTGAAAGAATCGAAATTAGGGAAATAAAAATAATCATATGTGTATACTTACTGACTGCAAACACGAAATTTAATGATACTTGATGAATTTTCATCCTAATTGGCAGCAAATGCAAGTTTAAAAACTAATCCCTACGCCCTCTCTCTTTTTTTAAAATAGCTTTTTGCTTCTCAGACTTTTTAGTACTGGAGAGTTTCATAAGAGATTGTCCAGCTTTTGGCACAAAAATAAAACATTAGTAAATTGTCAATAGAAAATGAACTGTTCTGCATGCACATGGTTATATGTACCTTCCACCAGTAATTCTCCATCACAGCTAATACTGAAGTTTTATCTTTCATAGAATCACCTTGTTTAAATTCTCTGTGTGATGTAATGTGATTTATTTAATAAACATTAAAATACATCTGGAAGGTGGAGGAATGAACTGGAATTCAAGGGGAAACTAAAACCAAACCCCAGCTTAATGCAAAAACAGTTTAAAATCTGTAAAACAGCAGAGGCAAAATGCAGAAAATAAAAATATGAATATTCTTTAAACTGATGAAAATCATTTGGGATGCATCTTCTAAAAGAAACAAACCAATAGTTAAACATCATGGTCATTTCGTTCCCCACCAATGACAGGACATTTTAGAAATATTCTTCCCTTGCTTGCTTTTTTTTTTTTTTTTCCTTTTCTAGAAGGGCAGCAACTCCACCACCTCCCTTAGATTATTTACATCAACACTTCTCATTTTTGAAATAACAGATAATACAAATGATTATCCGAAATAATTATGTCATACGGTAATTTACAAATATGCATCACTTACCATATACAGTGCTGCCTGTGCAGCTCTAGGTAAATTCACTAAGCCAACTTATACGATGCCGTTTCTCTCTCCCTTCAACACCGATGTATAAAGTTGTGAATTTGAAATTACTCTATCAGCCTTGTGTATTAACAGTGGTCATCATCTAATGAGCAACATGGAAAAAATACTATTTTTCAAAGGCTTAGGATTTGAACATATCAAATACTGCAGACCTAAAGCTCTCGGCTGCACTCCACAGTATCAGCAAAGAATGGCTTTAAAAAAAAAAAAAACTTTAAAAATAAGAAAGGAGGTAATTATATCAGATTTCCAGACGCTGTTTAAATAGGCAGGAGAACAAGCTTTGCAGCTCCTTCATCTTACATTTTTACCGAAGCAAAAAGCACAACCGAAATAATAAGGGTTCTGAGAGCTGCCCTCTGATGAAAGATTAAAGGAATTAAATATGTACAGTCTCGAAGGAACATCCTAAAAAAACCAGGATTGTGGTTTACAAGGATATAAAATGACTCCATAAAGATTTTTTTAAAACAGGGCAGGGGAAGAATTATTTGCAAGAGTAATGAATGATAAAGTAAGAAATAACAGACACACCCTGAAGTCAGGTAGGTTCAGTTTTAATAGGCATCAAGGGAAAAAAATATCTTCAACAGTAAGATTGCTCAGCCAGCCAAATTTAAGCTAAAGAAACCCAGCCAGGCCAGCTCCCCTGGACATTCTCTAAGGAAACCCGGAGAAGCTTTTCCACGTCTGAGGCTGAGAAACGGGGGAAGCAGTGTAGCAAAGCAGGGGTTTCATCCACACACCTAATAGCTCAGTGATTCTGAGGGAAAAGACAAGCTTTTTTCTTTTCTTTTTTTAAATCTTTAAAATAAACGCAAAAGTGAATGGATTTTGAAAGCTGTGCATGTTGTCTATTGAAAAGGGTTATGTAGGTGAAGTAGCAGACGTGGAGATTTGTGAAGTGATTTGTCCAAGAGCTGCTAAAGGTGCTAGGAGCTGAACTGTAAGAGAGGAGAGTATGACCTAAATCTGGGTAGCTCATACCTGAACTATTGCTCTCTCTCTCTCTCACTGAATGTTCACTACACGCCAGGCAATGTCCTACATGCTTTACAAGCCTTGCGTCATTCAGTCTTTACAACACCATTACAATCCCACTTTACTGGTAAGGAACCTCACGCTTAGGAAATTCAGGAACCTCTTCCAAGGTTGCACCAAGCTTGCATTTGATGGAGTGATCCTGAGCTCCAGCCTAGACCCCTATATGCACACACACGTATATCCACAGTCATGTATGCATGCACTGTCAACTATGTTTCTTAACTGATAGATTTTTATGAGTGTCCTTGTAGGGTTCTGAAAAACTAGCTCTGATCTCATCTTTCACTTTTATCCTCCCCTGTATGGCCTCCATCGGGAAATAGCCCTGGAATCTTCTTCCTGCCAATCTCAACTATTTAAGAGTCACACGCGAGAGTCGCTCGTGGTCGTCCACAGAGTTTGAGGAGCAGGTGAAGGGCCATTTGACTGAGGGACTTTTAAGTTAATAGTCAATATAAGATGGCTTTCTAGTCTTTTCCTGCCTTCAGTCATTCAAAATGGTGTCTTTCAGTCTTTCCCAGATATGAAGTATTTGATCTTCTTCCCTTCAACATTCCTCTAGTGCTAAGTACCAGGCAGGGTATTAGGCTTATTGGTAACAAAGGACAAAAACCGAGCAAAAAAGTGTTTGGCTGCTGATGGAGGCAAGTACAGGTCCAGGGAGAGGGTTCAAAAAAACCCAAACCCGCTGCCATTGAGTCGATTCTGACTCATAGCGACCCTACAGGACAGAGTAGAACCGCCCCACAGGGTTTCCAAGGAGCAGCTGGTGGATCTAAACTGCCAACCTTTTGGTTAGCAGTCGAGCTCTTAACCACTGTGCCAGCAGGGCTTCATAGTTGGGAGAGGGTAGAAGGGGGGAATAAGAGGAAGAGGGGCAGCACTACCTGCTGGGTTCAGGGAAGACTCTGCTCATAGTGGCAGTACCATCTGATTTGATTCCTGAATGTTGGGTAGATACTTCACCAGGTGGCTGGAGGGTTGGAGGAAGGGTTTAGGAAGGTGAGGTGAGCGGTGAGGAAAAGGCAGTCCAGGTGGGACTCTCAGCATGAATTTGTGAAAGAGAGCAGCGTGTCAATCCCAGTGTAGCTGGAATGTAGGTGTAGGACAGTTTGGGGTGGTACAAGGCTGGAAGACAGAGAGAGGTCAAGGCAGCTTAATGACCTGCGAGAAATTTGAACTTCAACCTGAGGGCAATGGGTTCTATCAAAGTCTTGAAAACTTGAGAATAACATGGTTAGTATGTATCTTAGAAAAACAAATGTGTCAGGGTGGATAGGTGAATTGGAGTGGGTAGAGATGACAGATAGGAGAGGTACTGCAGTTGTCAGGAAAGGGATTACAAGGGTCTGAATTAAAGTGGGAGCAACGAAGTTGGAAAACGGGGGCTGAGGAGACGGGAGGAAGGTGTCTCTCCAACCTCTGGCCCAGGTGCCATTCATCACAATAGATAAGACCAGGAGAGGATGGCTTTGGAGGTTCATGTCAACATTCAACGTTGGAAGCACAGAACAAAATTGTAGGTGCTCATGGAAGAAGCAGGTGGTGAAGTTTAATGGGCAGGTGGACATTCAGTTGGGAGTTCAGGGTCCTGGACTAGAAATACTGATTTGAGAATCCTCAGAATAGCCATGATAGTTTCGACTGTACACAGAGAGAGTGTGCAGTGAGCAGACATCATGAACAGGGGTCGAGGGACATCAACACTTAAGACATGAGCAGAGTGGAAGAGGAGGGAATGACCAAGGACTGAGTGAGGCAGACAAGGAGGAGAGAGTGGGAGCCTGAGAACCAAAGGAAGGTGGGAGCTTTGAGGAAAGCTGTGTCCAACGGTGTCAAAGGCCAAAGAAAGACCATGAAGATGAGGGTTGAAAACATTATGTTGGGTTTGTCTCTAGGGAGAACTATGGTAACCTTTGCCAGAAGAGGTCTGGGGAGTGGTGGCAGTGGACACAGAGAACAGTGTGTGGGGAGTGGAAAGGACACAGGAAAGAGGAGGTAGGAGCTTGTGGGAGGAGAGAGGGGAATCCCAAGGTTGAGAGGGGTGTGTGTGTGTTTAAGACGGAGGAGAACTGAGAAAACAACTTTCGCCATTCTCAAACTAGCCCTTCTTCTTTACCTCACAACATCATCATTCTTCAAGTTCCAGGACTTCGATCTGTGGATTTATCCTGGACCCTGCTTCCCTCAATCCTACCCTCATCAACCTGCTGCCAAGTCCTCTCTGTGGTTCATTTATTTGTTATGATTTATCTCCCGTTTCCATTCCATTTCAATCATTCCAGTTAAAATTCACAGTACCTCTTACCACATATCTTGCAAAGGTCTCCTAAAAAGGGATTCTAATTAATTTTATCCACTACCCGTCTGTCAGTTTGTCCTGCTGTGGTGGCTTGCATGTTGCTGTGATGCTGGAAGCTATGCCACCAGTATTGTAAATTCCAGCAGGGTCACCCATGGTGGACAGGTTTTAGCAGAGCTTCCAGACTAAGACAGACTATAAAAAAGGCCTGGTGACCTACTTCTGAGAATCAGCCAATGAAAGTCTGTGGATCACAACATCATATTGCTTGATATAATGCTGGAAGAAAAGCCCCTTAGACTGAAACGTAGCACACAATAGCTGCAGCAAGGGACTCAAACATGCCAGCAATCATGAAGATGATGCAGGACCAGGACCAAGCTGTCAGTATATTGCACCTAGAGTCACCATGAGTCAGAGCTGACAACCAACAACAATAACATTAATTTCATGCAGCTGTTCTAGATTAATCTCCCACACCACAGTGCCATTGACTTTGTCATGTCCAGGATCCCTAAGGAATCCTAAACTCAGTGCAGACTCTAGCCCAGTCCTCTAGGATTAAGGGCTGACCCTTCATGTCCTCACAATCAACGCTCATGAAAGCAGCAGTCAAGAAATCATATGATGCATTGCATTGGGCAAATCTGCTGCAAAAGACCTCTTTAAAGTGTTAAAAAGCAAAGATGTCACTTAAAGGACTCAGATGCACCTGACCTTTTCAGTTGCCTCATATGCATATGAAAGCTGGACAGTGAATAAGGAAGACTTAAGAAGAATTGATGCCTTTGAATTATGGTGTTGGTGAAGAATATTGAATATACCATGCACTGCCAGAAGAACAAACAAATCTGTCTTGGAAGTACAGCCAGAGTGCTCCTTAGAAGCGAGGATGGTGAGACTTCATCTCACAAACTTTGGACATGTCACCAGGAGGGACCAGTCCCTGGAGAAGAACATCATGCTCAGTAAAGTAGAGGGTCAGTGAAAAAGAGGAAGACCCTCAAAGAGATGGATTGACACAGTGGCTGCAACAATGGGCTCGAACATAACAATGACTGTGAGGACAGCGCAGGACCAGGCAGTGTTTCGTTCTGTAGCGCATAGGGTCGCTCTGAGTCAGAACTGACTTGACGGCACCTGACAACAACTTCATGTCCCCATCTTGGAGTGTGGGTCAGATCCTTCTACCTCAGGTGAAATTGCCTTCAAAGACCAACCATATGCTTTTCCATGATCTCCCATGTCCCTTGCATGACCTTTGAACTGTATTTTCCTTTGTGCCATCGTTACTGGAATATCCTGGGGGGGGGGGGGTGGAGTGGGTAAGAGGGAAGTCGTGAAGCCACCTTTTCCCAGGCTCCATGTTTCCACAGGGAGTGACATTCACTAGCATAGAACTGTTGACCTCTCTCCATCCTCCATCATAAAAGATGGGATTACCTGGTAGGTAGCTTTGGGAGCAGAAATGGGGTGTACTCAGAATCCTAAAATGAATTCCCCAAGATTTCCCACCCTAATCCCTGGGATTGTAACTATGCTGAGACATTATGCCCTGGTTATGCTTCACGGCAAAAGAGATTTTGCAAATGTAACTAAGGATACTAATCAGTTGATAGGAGCCCTGGTGGTGCAGTGGTTAAAGAGCTCAGCTGCTACCTGAAAGGTTGGCGGTTTGAACCCCCCAGCCACTGTGTGGGAGGAAGATGCGGCAGTCTTCTTCTGTAAAGATTTACGGCCTTGGAAACCCTACGGGGCTGTTCTACTCTGTCCTATAGGGTCACCATAAGTTGGAACCAACTGTCCAGCAGTGGGTTTGGTTTTGACTTGCAATCAGTTGATGCTGAGTTAATCCAAAGAGAAACCAGCCAGGTTAGCCTAATCTAATCACACAAGCCCTTTCATAGAGTTATCTTGTGGTGGGGCGGAAGGGGTAGTCAGAGAGATTTGAAGCTGAGAAGGATTGTTTGAGGGCTGGAAAATGGAGAGGACCGTGTGCAAGGATTGGGGGCAGCAGTGTTTAGAGGCTGAGGGTGACCCCTGGCCAATAGCCAGCAGGGAAATGAGGCCCTCCATGCCACAGTTGCATGGAACTGAATTCTGCCTACAGCTGTATGATCTTTAAAGAGGATTTTCCCCTAGAGCCTCCTAGAGCTTTTCCATCCTGGCTGACACCTTGATTTTTGGCCTGGTGAGACCCTAATCAGCTGATCCCACCCAGACTCCTGACCTCCAGACTGTGAGCTAATCAGCGGTTGAAGCGGCTAAGTTTGTGGTAATTTGCTCCTTCAGCAGCAATGAAAAGCTAATGCACTGAGCATGTGTCCCTCAGCCCCTCCTTCTCCCCTATCGGTTTGGGAAGACACTGCCTGTGTGCTGGTTAGTAAGTCCCTCAATTTCTGGGGCTCAGTGTCAGGAAGCCACACACCTAAGCCATGTTCCTCAAAGGTTCTGCCAGTGTTGTAGCTGATATTTTGATCCCCATCTGCTTGTCTCCTCTGCCTGTCTCACGGTTGGGTCCTGACTATCGGGGAGTGGGATGTCTTTTATTGGCCCCTCAGAGCCAACTGTGTAACTGTCTTATTCTCTTGTAACTCATTCCTACCCCCACACAAACACATCACCCCCAGATTGTGTACACTTTGCGGGTGAGTCTATCGTCCCTCAATTTTAAATTCTCTAGGCAGCACTTGGTAAGCTGAGTGTGCATCAGAATCCTCCTGAGATCTCATTAAATGCAGATTCTGATTCAGTAGGTTTGGGGTGCAGCCTGAATCCTGCATTTCCCACAAACTCCCAGCAATGCCAAAGCTGCCGGTCTAGGGACCCCACTTGGAGTTGACAAGGCCCCAGGAGACTGCATGATGTGCAGCCAAAATCAGGCCCAGGGTGATGGGTGAACATGATCAGCCTGATTAATGTCACCGAGTTGTGCAGGTGAAGATGGTTGAAATGGCAAATGTTTTGTTACATTTTTATTCTCCACAATTAAAAAAAAATTATGCTCAACTAGACTGCAGTGCTGGAAAAGTTTTTGTAAACAACACTGAAACGCACACTGACATCAAAGCTATCACTAATAGATGTTAACTTTTACCCAGTGCTTCCTGTATTAGGCCTCATGCTGAATGCTTTATATACATTACCCCGCTTAGCCCTCTAACCACAAACGGCCAGTAATTACTGCCTTCACTGTACAGACGAGAAAACTGAGATTTAGTAATTGGTCCACTTTGAACCCAGGCAGTCTGCCTTTTCTTAACCAGCAAGTCAAACCACTTTGTAAGATAGTTCATGTCATCCCAATATTCTTTATAGATCTTGACAAAGGAGCCCTGGTGGCACAGTGGTTGAAATGATGGACTGCTAACCGAAAGGTCCGCGGTTCGAAACCACCAGCGGCTACACTGGAGAAAGATGTGACGGCTTGCTTCTGTAGAGATTTACAGCCTTGGAAACCCCACGGTGTCGGTATGAGTCAGAATCAACTCGACGGCAGCGGGTTTTAGATCCTGACAAGTTGCCCTTGAACCGCGTGGGTGTTGTTTATTATTCTAGAGCAGTGGTGCCCAGTAGAAATAGAACCAAGATACATATTATGCAATTTTAAATTTTTTTACTGGTCAGGTTAAAAAATTAAGAAGAAATAGTTGGAATTAATTTTAATGATGTGTTTTATTTACCCAATATATCTGAAACATTATCATTTTAACATGTGATTAATATAAAAATTATTGATGAGATATTTTATCTTCTCTTTTTTTGTACTATGTCTTTGATACCCTGTGTGTATTTTACATCTGTGTTGTGATCCTTAAGGTTTTCACTGGCTGATTTTTGGGAAGTAAATCGCCAGGCCTTTCTTCCTAGTCTGTCTTAGTCTGGAAGCGTCACTGAAACCTGTTCAGCATCGTAGCCACACACAAGCCTCCACTGACAGACCGGTGGTGGCTGGGCATGAGGTGCATTGGCCGGGAATGGAACCCTGGTCTCCTGCATGGAAGGCGAGAATTCTACCACTGAGCCGCCACTGCCGTCACTTTATACTTACAGCACATCCCAGTTCTAGCCACACCTGACGTGCTTAACTGCTGCTTGTGGCTGTGGTCAATGCCCCGGACAGTGCCATTCTAGACTGACCACTCAAAGCACAATTCAGTCCAAACAGTAATTCTGCTGCTGTTTGCCAGGGCTCGAGAGAGTCCTGCTTTTAACCTGCTCTTAGTGAAGGCCATTAAATAATGCAGCTCTCTTGACTCATATTTTTCCTCTGAGCTGTCCTGAAGCAAAGTTCAGAATTTTTATTACAACCTGACTTGGTTGACTCAGAGTTGGAAGGGCACACACACTCAGCAACAATGACTGAATTGCGAAGTCCTGCTTACCACAGCCAGAGCCGCTAATGCGTTTTCACAGCCACGAACGAGCCACGAGTTCACCTCACACATTGTTCATTTCCACTTAACCTTTACCAGCCACTGAGGGCTCAGCCTGGACAGCAGAGCTTTGGTTTCTTGGAGCTCTGAGACAATATTATAAAGGCGACTGTCGTCCCTTCCTTTTCCAGCAAAACTAACTTTCCATGAGGGCCATCTAAGATTCCTAAATGTAAGCAATGCAGACCAGAATAAGAGTCAGGGACGTTCTATTTTCAATAGGCCATGATTTTAAAACAGAATTGCAACCTGGCTAAATAATACCCAGTGCTGTTGAGTAGATTCCCACTCATAGCAACCCTATAGGACAGAGTAAAACAGCCCCATTGGGTATCCACGGAGCGGCTGGTAGATTTGAACTGCCAGTCTTTTGGTTAGCAGCTGAGCTCTTAAGCACTGTGCCACCAGGGCTCCAGCTAAATGATCCTTCAAATAGAAACTCCAATAAACAGATATGTTTTGAAATATAAATCTTACAAAAAGCCACTCGACTTGTCACTTTGCTAGCAGTCTTTCAGTTTTAACATGGTGATGGTTCTACAGAGGAGAGTGGACGTTCAGCGGCAGAATTCTTGCCTTTCCTGCGGGAGACCTGGGCTTGATTCCTGGTCAATGTACCTCATGCACAGCCACCACCCATCTGTCAGTGGAAGGTCCTGTGTTGCTATGATGCTGAACGGAAACCCTGATGGTGCAGTGGTTAAGAGCTCAGCTGCTAACTAAAGTCTTGGCGGTATGAATCCACCAGGTGCTCCTTGGACGCCCTATGAGGCAGTTCTACTCTGTCCTATAGAGTCACTATGATTCAGAATTGACTCGACGATAATGGGTTTGGTTTGGTTTTTTGGTATGATGCTAAACAGGTTGCAGTGGAGCTTCCAGACTAGGATGAATGTCTTAGTCATCTAGCGCTGCTGTAACAGAAATAACCACAAGTGGATGGCTTTAACGAGGAGAAATTTATTCTCTCACAGTCTAGGAGGCTGGAAGTCCGAACTCAGGGTCCCAGCTGCAGGGGAAGCCTTTCTCTCTCTGTCAGCCTTATCTCTCTCAATTTTCTCCCAGACGAGGAGCTTCTCTGCGCAGGGACTCTTGGTCCAAAGGACGCGCTCTGCTCCCGGCGCTGCTTTCTTGGTGGTATGAGGTCCCCACTCTCTGCTTCCCTTCCCTTTTATCTCCTGTAAGATAAAAGGTGGTGCAAGCCATACTCCGGGGAAACTCCCTTTACGTTGGATCAGGGATGTGACCTTAGTAAGGGTGTTACAATCCCACCCTAATCCTCTTTAACATAAAATTACAATCACAAAATGGAGGATAATCACACAATACTGGGAATCATGGCCTAATCAAGTTGACACATATTTTTGGAGGACAAAATTCAATCCCTAACAACAACACATAGGGAAATCACACAATACTGGGAATCATGGCAGAACCAATTTGACACATATTTTGGGGGGACGCAATTCAATCCATGACCATGGACTAGGAAGAAAGGCCTGGTGATCGACTGCAAATCAGCCAATGGAAACCCTATGGATCACAATGGTCCAATCCTGTTGTGCACGGGCTTGTTATGAGTAAGCGGCGCACTAACAACAACAAAGTTGAACTGAGCAAAGCAGCTCATAGTGAAAGCCACAGAGTGCGTCCTCCTATTCTTCTGGTCCTTGAAAGAACTAACAAAGGGGACAGAATATGGGGTCAGGTCCTGTAACAGACCAGTGGGCCCCTCACTGTGCTGCTTCCTCAGGGGCTGCTGGGAATCTGTGAAGGTCAGAGGTCTCTTTTGGGCAAACACATCTGGTTTCCACCCTTTAGTCCTGTGGGTTGAATACAGAGGTCAGGGGACTGACGTGAAACCCTAGAAGGGGGGTGGACCCTTGTCCACATTCTCTTTGGCTCCATTAACCATAGACAGGAAGTGCACTTTAAGTGCTAGGCTGGGACCCTTCTCTGTCCATGAAACCAGTCTCTTTTCTCAGGGCTATCTCTCAGCTAAGCATTATGGAAAGTACCCAAGCATCAGGGAGTGTCTCAAAATTGACTGCCCTTGAGGGATAGGGATGTGACTTTAGGGACTTTCCCTTGGCTTCCTGTCCCAATAGGGGACTGTTATTCCAATAAGGTGTTCTGGTGGTTGGTGGAAGAGTATATGAAACAACCATGATTTTTAGAGTCTGCTTTACTTTAGGCATTTTGGTTAAAATACTTAAAACCATTTCCACCACAATGATTTAGAAACAAAACACAATTTTTCTAAGGTGAATAAAAAAATGAGCGAATGAATCAACAGGCATCCTGTTGCTCGTTTCCCACGTGTGAGTCCACCATGAGCCTCCTTCCCAAACTGAGCAGGTTGTGTTGGTCCCCTGCACTTACAATTTATCTTTACTTTGTTACTAGGGGAATTATGAAATAGGAAGGTACGCTTTTTTCCTGAGGCAACATTTATGTTTAAAAATAACTAGGTGGGCCATCTAAACTGGTTCTTGAGCCGCTAGACATAGGGAGGTGGGCTGGAGATTAACTGTAGGTCAGTTTGGTAAGAAAAGGACCCTCATTCCCCCCAGCCCAGCCCACTAATTCTCTGTGAGCTAGAACAGAGCAGTGTTTAAGCTACGCCTATGTTGGAGGTGGACAAGGGCGGGTAATAGGCCAGGCCAGAGAAATTCCCTAAAGTTGGTGAACATGCAGTCATGCACCACATAATGTCCACTTGGGCAATGTCTGACCATATATACATCTGTGGTCCCATAAGGTTATAACAGAATTCAAAAATTCTGATTGGAGAATGGGACTAGAAATCGCAACAGCTTCCAGTACACAACACGTGTATCTCATGTCTCTTGTATACAAAGCAGTTGTGCTGCCAGGAGTATGATGGTACAGTCCATATATAACCTATAGTATATATGTCTTGGTAGTCATAATAAATGCCCACGTTACTGGCTTATGTATGTACTGTACTGTATTTTCTGTCTAAAATGTTTATGGTATAACTGTGTTATGGATTGAATTGTATCCCCCCAAAATGTGTGTCAATTTGGCTAGGCCATAATTGCCAGTATTGTGTGATTGTCCACCATTTTGTCATCTGATGTGATTTTCCTGTGTCGTAAATCCTACCTCTATGATGTTAATGAGGCGGGATTAGAGGCAGTTACGTTAATGAGGCAGGACTCGATCTATAAGATTAAGTTGTGTCTCAAGTCAATCTCTTTTGAGATATGTGAGACCGAGGTGAGCAGAGAGGCAGAGGGAACTCCTATTACCAAGAATGAAGAACCAGGAGAGGAATGCATCCTTTGGACCCAGGGTCTCTGTCGTGGATTGAATTATGTCCCCCCAAAAACGTGTTTATCAGTTTGGCCGGGCCATGATTCCTGGTATTCTGTGGTTTTCCTATAAATTGTAAATCCTGTCTCTATGATGTTAATGAGGGAGGATGGGTGGCAGTTGGGTTAGTAAGGCGGGACCTGATCTACATACAAAAGACAGAAGTGAGCAGTGAGACAGGGAGACCTCATACCATCAAGAAAGCAGTGCCGGGAGCAGAGTGTTTCCTTGGACGGGGGGGTCCCTGCACTGAGAAGCTCCTGGTCTGGGGGAACACTGATGAGAAGGCTGACAGAGAAAGCCTTCCCCTGGAGCTGGCACCCTGAATTTGGACTTTTAGCCTACTTTGACTATGAGGAAATAAACTTCTCTTCATTAAAACCATCCACTTGCAGTGTTTCTGTTATAGCAGCGCTGGACGACTAAGATAGTCCCTGTGTTGAGAAGCTCCTTGACGGGGGGAAGAGTAACGACAAGGACCTTCCCCCCAAGCCGACAGAGAGAGAAAGACTTCCCCTGGAGCTGGCACCCTGAATTCTGACTTCTAGCCCCCTAGACTGTGAGAGGATAAACTTCTGTTTGTTAAAGCCATCCGTCTGTGGTATTTCTGTTACAGCAGCACTGGATGACTAAGACACAGCGTATGCTTCAACTCGTAGATAGCATCATCCAATCTTGTGTATTGTACGTCTCTTGAGTATTGTAACGTTCTCTCTCTGTTTAATTTTCTTTTAAAAATATTACTGTGAGTGCATCATGGCTCCCAAATGCAGCAAAACCAGTGCCAGTGGCAGCAGGAAGAGGCAAAGGAGAAGCATCGATCTGGAGGTGAACCAAAAGGTTGTTAATCAACACGAAGGTGGACAATCAGTGAATCTATTGCTTGCAATTCAGGAGTATCGCACTCGACAGTCACGATGATTCTCAAAAACAAAGAAAAAAGTCTCCAAGGTGTTGAAGGACTGGCTCCACTGAAAGCTACAAGGCTAACAAAAATGTGAGAGGGACCTGTATCAGATGTGGAGAAATTGCTGATGACGCGGACTGAGGACCAGCCAAACACAAAAGCGAATCCCTCTCAACATGTTAAGGATCACTGCTAAGGCACGAAGCTTGTTTGAGATGCTTAAAGAAAAAGCTGGACCAGACTACAATATGGCACAACATCCAAATCACACAACATCCTATTTCAGAGAACATATCGTGGACATTAAGCAACGCATGACTATGTTAGAATTCTATAGAGGCAGCTTACTCTTGGACACTTAGAATAAAGAGATGATATAAACTTGCTTAAACCTGAAATGCCAGTAAAAATGAAGGGAACTCTCCAAGAGATGGATCGACACAATAGCCTCAACAATGCACTCAAACACACCAACGATTATGAAGATGGCGCAGGACTGGGCAACGTTTCATTCTGCTATACGTAAGTTTGCCATGAGCCGGAGCTGACTTGATAGCAGCTAACAAAGACAGAAGTTTCAGAGTTGTTGAATGACAGGATTCATCCATATAATTAAAATATATCCCACTATGTGTTGAATGGAGCCTTGATGATGCAGTGGTTAAGAGCTCAGCTGCTAAAGCTAGCAGTTTGAATCCACCAGCCGCTCCTTGGAAACCTAATGGGCAGTCCTAACTCTGTCCTATAGGGTTGCTATGAGTTGGAATCGACTCAATGGCTATGGGTTAATGGGAAGCTTTGAATGGAGTCCCTGGGTGGCCTAAATGATTAACAAGCTAGGCTGCTAACTAAAAGGTTGGAGGTTCAAGTTCAATCAGAGCACCTCAAAAGAAAGACCTGACCATCAACTTCTGAAAAATCAACCACTGAAAGCCCTGTGGAGCACAATTCTGACACACATGGGGCCGCCATGAGTTAGAGTCGACTTGATGGCTGCTGGTGTGTTTGAATGCTCATGTTTGAATGTGTGAGTACTAGACTTCTCTCATGATGTGAGAGGAGGAGAAGGAGGCCCCAGCTTGTTACAACCCATGCAGCCTGTGCAAACCCCTTACTTTCCTTGGCCTAGCCTCAGTCTCCGCATCTATAAAATGAGAGACTTGGACAAGATGGGCCTTCCAGCTCCATGAAAATGTATATAAATGTCATCTGGAGAACTGTGAGAAAAGCTTGCTTGGCATGTGGCCGGGGCAGACTTGAATTCTGAGTGGGGGGAAGAGTGGATGGGAGAAAGGGAATACTTTTTCAATCTGCTCAAGACAATGCATTGTAAGGACTTTACTGTTTCCATTTTCAGTTTCTTCATCTTTGACCTTAGTGGTTGGTGCATAAATTTGAATAATAGCTGTATTAACTGGTCTTCCTTGTAGGCGTATGGGTATTATCCTATCGCTGACAGCATTGTACTTCAGGATGGATCTTGAAATGTTCTTTTTGACAGTGAATGCAACACCTTTCCTCTTCAATTTGTCATTCCCAGCGTAGCAGACCATAGGATTGTCCACTTCAAAACGGCCAATACCAGTCCATTTCAGCTCACTAATGCTTAGGATATCGATCTTTATGTGATATTGCATGTGATTTAATAAATATCTTTATTTCAGTTTTGATGACTTCTAATTTTCCTAGGTCCACACTTCATATATTCTACGTTATGATTATTAAAGAACTTTTCCATCTGTTTCTTCTCATCTTGAGCCGTGCCACATCAGCAAATGAAGGTCCCGAAAGCTTGACTCCATCCATGTCATAAGGTCGACTCTACCTTGAGGAGGCAGCTCTTCCCCAGTCATCTTTTGAGTGCCTTCCAACCTCAGGGGCTCATTTTCTGGCACTATATCAGACAATGTTCCCCTGCTATTCATAAGGTTTTCAATGGCTAATTCTTTTCAGAAGTAGACCGCCAGGTCCTTCTTCCTAGTCCGTCTCAGTGTGGAAGCTCTGCTGAAATCTTTCTACCACGGGTGACTTTCAACTATTAAAAAGCAAAGATGTCACCTTGAGGACTAAGATGTGCCTGACCCAAGCCATGGTATTTTCAATAGCCTCATATGCATGCTAAAGCTGGACAATGAATAAAGAAGACCTAAGAAGAACTGAAGCATTTAAATTATGGTATTGGTGAAGAATACTGAATGTACAATGGACTGTCAGAAGAATGAACAAATCTGTCTTGGAAAAAATACAGCCAGAATGCTTCTTGGAAGCAAGGATGGTGAAACTTCATCTCAAGTACTTTGGATGTGTTATCAGGAGGGACCAGTCCCTGGAGAAGACTATCATGCTTGGTAAATTAGAGGGTCAGCGAAAAAGAGGAAGACCTTCGATGAGATGGATTGACACAGTGACTCCAACAATGGGCTCAAACATAGCAATGATTGTGAGGGTGGAGCGGGACTGGGCAACATTTAGTTCTATTATACATAGGGTCGCTGTGAGTTGGAATCTACTTGACAGCACCTAACAACAGCAACCATTTTACAGAGGATTCTTCTAATTCCACATAAGTATCTTCTGTTTATTTAAACAGGTCCAAGGAGGCAGGATTAAGCAAACAAACAAACACCAAAAATGTTGAGATTCTGCATCTTCTAAAAAAGAATTGAAGTGCATTGCTATTCTAGTAAGTGCCAGGCTACTCACCACAAGTCTGACAGTTTGAACCCACCCAGAAGTGCCACAGAAGAAAGCCCTGGCAATCTACTTCTGAAAGATCACAGCCATGAAAATCATATAAAGCCCAGTTCTACTCTGAAACACATGGGGTTGCCATGAGTCGGAATCTACTTGACAGCAGCTGGCTTTGGTTTGGTTCGTTGCTATGCTGTTCTATCATTTACATAAAGAGTTGAGATCAGGGAATAACACATAGTTTACTCAGTAAATGCTAGCTATCATTTTTCTTATTAAAATTCAGCCTTTTCGTTAAATCTGTTTTCTCTTCATCAACCCAGTTAGTGAGGTTTCACTATGTATTGTATTACAAAATAATAATTTATAAAATAATATGGCTGCACAGAATAGTAAAATTTCTTTAGAATGAATAGCTATAAGATTCTTCATCATTATTATTACAATAATTGTACCTCACATTGGTGTTTTTCTTTCACTAAAATAAACTTACCCCTGTCCATGATCCCGTATAAACTGTAGATTGAGGAGAAAGTGCCAGAAATAGAGCAGAAATCCTTAGAAAGGGAACACAGAAGCATGAGGTGAACCTTGGGTGCCCATTTGTCCCTAACGTTGGGAATTGACTGAGGAATCAAGAAGCGGAATTCATCTGTGAATGAATTGCTGACATATCTATACTGATCAATTAAGTAATAAATTGCCAAGTGTTTATCTTACTTTGTGCTCTATAGGCACTCAGACAAGAAGGTAAAATCGTTAATATTAATTCCGATATCTTCAAACTTGGAAAAAAGAATTTTATATGAAATAGTGGGCTAGGAAGAACACTATCTTGCATTCTTGTCATGGGATTATTATACTCCAGGAAAGCTTTACAACTTCATGTTGTACTTGAAAGAAAAAAGAGCTGAAAAAAGTCAGCAACAATAGAAGCTATAATTCTATAATTACTTAGTTACATTTTCTAAGTTTCATAAACATACTAAGATTTGCTTTGTAACTGGTCACATATGTGCAGATTACATAATTATAGTATATAACTGATGTTCGGGAAAACAATACAGTTTTATATGTACATGTATACACACTATGTGTAGTATATATACACACTCTTCTCACTTACTGGCTATCTCATTATCTTTCAAGTTGCATTTACAACAGTAAAAAATCTACTATCTGACTAGTTCGTGCATTAAAAATACATGTCTGGCAGGAATGAACACCGAGGTGCGAGGCGAGAGTAATGCCAGCTTTGATGGTTAAAGTTATGTGTCAGCTTGGTTGGCCATGATCCTCAGTGGTTTGGCAGTTATGTAATGATGTAATCTGGAAGTTATGTAATGATGTAGTCATCCTCCGCTTTGTGATCTGATGTGGTCATTCTCCGTTCTTGCATAACACCAGTTTTTGCAAAACGACCTGGTCTTTGGAACCTAACCGTGTAAGTAAGCGAGGAGAGGGTGTATAATATCTGCTATGCATACTTTATATATATAATATATACTGTGTATACTTTATATAAATGGAGCCCTGGCGGTGCAGTGCTTAAGCACTAAACTATTAACTGTGGTAGGAACCCATCAGCTGTTCTGTGGGAGAAAGATGTGGCAATCTGCTTCTGTAAAGATTACAGCTTTGGAAACCTTATGTCCCGTAGGGTCGTTACGAGTCAGAATCTACTCAACAGCAATGGGACACTTTATACACACACACACACACACATACACACACGTATATATATATACACTATAGTACAGTGGAGCCCTGGTGGCACAGTGGTTAAGAGCTTGGCTGTTAACCAAAAGGTCAGCAGTTCGAATCCACCAGCCACTCCTTGGAAACCCTATAGGGCAGTTGTATTCTGTTCTATAGGGTCACTATGAGTTGGAACTGACTCAATGGCAATGGGTTTTTTGGTTTTATAGTATAACATAATATTAAAATTCTTTGTGGAGACTTCTTATGAAACACCACTGTCTATTTCTCAATCAAATAATGGTTAAATCAGATGTAAACTTTTTGTTATGATTATTTTGAACTTGCTTAGAAGAACATTATAAATCTATTTTCCAAAAAAGGAAGCAAATTTTACTACCTTTTTTGAATGAATAAATGGTGCTGTTCTATAGAGTTCATCTCTTCTTAATAGGTAGAATGGAAGAGTGAGAAGAATTTTTGAAGAAATACAAACAAAAACATCTAAGAAATAGCTATTATCTGTTAGCTAATTTCCAGTTAATACATGTGCAATGAAAGCAATTTACAGAGATCATCTAAAAACTATTAAAAATGATTAAGCATACAAATAACACTTGAAGATTTTTTATCACATACTTTTTCAGAGTAGGTCTTTTTTTTTTTTTTAACTAGCAAGAGCAAAAACAAACAAACAAACAAACAAACAAACAAAAAACCCAGAAGGTTATCTAAATATGACCAATACATTGTAAATGACCACCAGTTCATTGCTAGTTGAATGACTGACCAATGTGTACACAGATATTTAGTGACACACTCTCATTTCTGGGAGGAATTTTAAATGCATTATTGGCTAATACTGCACTCTTTGTAAGTTTTCAAGATGGGAATGCAGCAAGTATTTATATAAACATGTACTTTAAGAATGTTTTTGAAAGCATTCCATTTTTAAAAGTTCTGTAATTGTCATGTTCTTGATTTAGGGAATATCCTACTTTTTAGAAAAAAATCACGTAGATCGGTCTATTTCCTTACCAGAGAAATTGTATCATTTCTAAAATAGAAACTGTTTGTTTAGCCAAAACTCTTGTTCGCTGAAGACACCAAATAATGAAACCATCTTCTACAGAGGGAAGAAGAAAACTTTACCAAACACAACATGGGTGGCTCCGCTTTTTCTCAGCAAACACCATGGTGGGAGACAGGAGCTGACTGGGTAAACTGAGCCAGGTTCGCTAAAGACTGAGTTTACTGCAGGAGACCTGGGCAGACCCCTTCTCTTCATTCACGTACCTCCCTGGAGATCTCTGTTTATCACTGGCAAATCGAACAGTAACGTGGAGGGATATGCAAGATTAGACTTTTTTTTTCCTCCTCACTAACCAAACTCACAAGGAGCCCTGGTGGTGCAGTGGTTAAAGCGATCGACTGCTAACTGAAAGGTCGGTGTTTCAAAACCACTAGCGGCTTCGAGGGAGAAAGATGTGGCAGTCTGCTTCCCTAGAGATTTACAGCTTTGGGAACCCTATGGGGTCACTATGAATTGGAGTCGACTTTACCACAGTAGGTTAACCAAGCTCACAAGAGAATTCATTTCTTTTTGCCTCAGGGATATAGACTCTAAATCCAAACCAACGGACTGTAGTTGAGTCGATTCCAACTCATAGTGACTGTATAGGACAGAGTAGAACTGCCTCATAGGGCTTCCAACGCTATAAATCTTTATGGCATACACACACACACACACACACACACACACACACACACACACACACACACATGTAACTATATATAGACTAACAATTTTCACTTCATTACTGAAATGATTCCCCCTGTACTCTTCCCGATTAAGAGTGGAAACGGATTAAGATTTCCAGTTAACCCCTTGGTTACTAAAGGAAATTAAGTTACATGTATCCTTCATTTTTGCTTAATTTTTCTTTTTTCTGGAGCGTGATGAATGTAGGTTTGCCTAATCATTACCAGTTACTGGTTACCAGTTGCCATCAAGAAGATTCCGACTCACAGTGATCCTGCACACGTCAGAGTAGAACTGTGCTCCACAGGGTTTTCATTGCCTGATTTTTTGGGAGTAGACCTCCAGGCACCTCTGGGTGGACTTGAACCTACAACCTTTTGGTTAGTAGCTGAACATGTTAACCATTTGCACCAGCCAGGGACCCTTGATTAATCGTACTGTCCCTGAAAGGAGTTCTTTTTGTGAAGACAAGACACTATCTAATGTAAAGCAAAAGAAAACTTCTTTAATGAGACTGTCATTCTTGATATCTAAAAATATTCCAGAACATTGAATAAATTCTTACAAATCAGGAAATTCAGAAACACGGTAAGAAGTTACACCAAAGCGACAAAAGCCCGTTGATCCCCTATTTAACTGGAGATAGTAGAAGTGGAATTTTTCCTTGGTTGTTACTAAGCTTGAAATATCTGATCCACAAAAAGTGTAGATAAATATCTAGAAACTGCTGGGTTACCTGAAACTTATAAAGTAGCTTCCTCTACACCAACCCCCCCGCCCCGAACCTAAAAATAAAAATGTTCTATAGAAAAACATCCTCTTTTTATTGATCTTTCAGATTTTAGAATGTTGAAGTACAAAGTACATAGACCTCAAATGACTCCTCAATATCAGCAGCGAAACAAGAATCTTCTCTGTGCTGGAGATGTTTATTTTTCTGTAACGAGAGACAAGGGGCACTTCTGACCCATGCGGGGACTCACAAAGTGTAGGTCGGCATTGCTGAAAAAAGCGAAACTCCCCTCTGAGACAAATTCTTGGATTTTTAAAAAGAATTACGGTTCTTTTCTATTTTTTTAAAAAGAGGACTAATATATACTTGTACATGTAACTGGCACCGTAGGGCACGGGTGGTGCAACACTGGCAGTGTTTCCTTCTGTTGCACGTAGGGTCACTATGAGTCAGAACTGACTCAACAGCGCCTAACAACAACACTAAAGCAAGGAAGTAGCTTATCGTATTGACAGCAGCCTCCATGACAAGACAGAAGCTCACAAATGCACTGGATTTTGGCTCTGTGGCTTTGAATGGTTTAGGGGCTCATCCACCGGGAGACAAAGGGATGGAGACCTTGACCTCTGGGGTCCTTCTAGAGCTCTTATTCTATGAGAACAGAGAAAGCTGTGGAATTGATTTGTCAAGAGTGAGAGACGGAAATAACGTACATTGATAACCTTGCTAATGCTGATAGGGTTAGGATGACTGAGCAAATTTTAGTGGACAAATAATAATACTAGTAATAGTGGTCCGGTGGCTCAGTGGCAGAATCCTCGCCCTCCATGTGGGAGACCCAGGTTCAATTCCAGCCAGTGTACCTCATGCACAGCCACCACCCGTCTGTCAGTGGAGGCTTGCGTGTTGCTATGATGCTGAACAGATTTTAGTGGATCTTCCAGACTAAGATGGACTAGGAAGAAAGGCCTGGCAATCGACACCCGAAAATCAGCCACTGAAAACACTATGGATCACAGCAATCTATCTCCCACTGATCACGGGTACGGCGCAGAAGGGCAATGCCTCATTCTGTTGTGCACGGTGTTGCCGAAAGTCGAGAGACAACTTGAAGGCAGGTAGCAACGCAAGTGACACATGGATGGAGCCCCTTTTGTGTTCCGGGGACTGTGGCGAGGGTGTTACACGCATTATCTCATTTAATCCTCCTGAGAATCCTATTAAGTCAGGAATTATTGCCCTCTTTGGCTTCATGAGGTTAAACGACTGCTACATAATGATGGAGCAGTGAAAGTAAAAACTTGACCCGGTGCAGGGAACAAACAATAGCTGAATGAATATTGTTGTAACCCAGTGTCCTCCCTTATATTCCTCACTGAAGGAGTTCCACAGACAAAGACCTTTGCTTCTGTTGAAGAGTCCTTCCCATAAGGAGGCTTTGCAAATAGGGCCATTCTAGAACTGTGCTACAAGGAAATTAGCTGCTTCAGAAACACTGAACCCAGGCAGATAAATATTTCAATGACTTTTCCGGAATGGTTGTTAAAGAGCAAAGCCCATCTCAATTTGGGTTTGAGCCCATGGCCTTATGGTTTAAATATAAAATGCATTAAAGCCCTTTATTTAGAGAGCCAAATGCCTTATTTAGGGAGCAGCCCCAGCTCTCCGCCTGACTTTAGACAGTACAATGTAAATAGGTGTCTCGGTATTGACAACAGTATTCATTATTTATTAGGAGTTGATGGTGTAGTAGGAACCAGGAGGATCATGGGCCGTTTTCACCGACAGGTGTAACTCTAAGGACAGTGCTTCCCTCCCACACAGCCCGGGGGCCTCTCTGCAGCAGGACGCCCCAAACAGGGGGCTCCCACTCAGGGCTCACCTGAGGCCAGGTGTGCGGCAGGTGCATCTTGACTTCCAGTTTAGAAGAAAACAGAAAGAGACTGCCACGTGCGGAGTCTGAACAGCGACTTCTAAACCACAGGGTGTGGCCCGTTACAGGAAAAACAAACAAACAAAAGCCAGTTGCTGTCGAGTCGACTCCAATTCATGAGACCCCATGTGCAGAGGAGAGCTGCTCCATAGGGTTTTCAAAGCTGTGACCTTTGGGAAGCAGACCGCCAGGGCTTTCTTCCGAGGTGCTTCTGGGTGGGTTTGAACTGCCAACCTTTTGGTTTGTAGTCAAGTGCTTAATGTCTGTGCCACCAAGGGAATCCTATGACCCATTAATTGATTGCAAATTAATAATAATAATAAAAGAAAGGGAAGAAAAAGAAATAGAACAAATATTACTTGCTTTGCAAGTAACAAGGGCTCTTGCTTCCCACTGACATGTCTATCTCCTGGGTCATGGGTATGGGGCACTTCTTACTGCTGCTTGCTACTCAAGAAAGAGCTTGAAAGCCTCTGGCCTGAAACATCTTTTTTTCTTAGTACTCATTCTGTCATGTGACCCAGTGTGTGACTCTCTGTGGGCTCCTAACCTCACCGTGCCTCAGTTTCCTTGTTCACCAGCCTATAACCGTGCCATTTTCAAAAAGTCATAAGAAGAGTAAAGCAAACGACGATTCTGAAGTACTTTCAGAAGGTAAACACACTCATCAAAGTTAAAGGATTGGTGTCAAACAGACCGGAAGATCCTGCCTTGAAGGCCACCTTCTGTGGAATAGCATCAAGTCATTTCATTTGCGAGGTGACAAGGGTGATAAATGGTACACCACTGGGACAATCTGCAAAATGGGCTGCTTCTCCAAGGTCTTGCCACAGCGGCCGAGGTGGGACCAGAACACAGGCCCCCAACCCCGAGATCAGCCTCCTATCCCCTTAACCCATGCCCTGCCAACACCCGTTTAGCTACTTCTCAAAAGAATGGAGGGTCTTGTGAAATTTCACTTCTAGAAAATTCACAGCTCTCGAAAAGCTAAATTGATTTCTTCCCTTTCAAAGTGGTTTCCTGACTGCCTTCGCATAAGTGGAGGCCAGTCCTGAAGAAGCCACAGAGCTTGGCAATAAATCTCCAAGGAAAGGGACCTGGGATCCTTCGGAATTCTCAGGAAATAACACAGTAAGATGCACAGAGTCAATGCTACTCATCTCCCGCCGGAAGATTCAAGCTGGAAGATATTTTAACATTTTATTGAAAAGAAAAAAAGAGGGAAGACTGTCTCTTTTCACTCTTTAATGGCCTAAACTGAAAGTAAGGGAGAATCAAAAAATGTCACCCAAAATGTCCGATTATTTTTCTAGGGGAGAAACGATGGAGAGAAACGCAGACTTGGCTGACACGGCAGTGGTTGCTCAATGGTGTGTTGTAACCCTCCCTTAACTGTCACTGGGGCTGGAATGGCTACTCTTGCATCAACTCCTGCAAGGTGTTTCCTGGGCTTTGCAGACACGGTGGCTCAGGGGAGGTGCAGGCTCCACGCTGGGGGAGGCCAGATAAAGCCTTCTGCTCGGGGCCACTATCTCTGAGTGCTGAAACTGTAGATAACACACTTTCTCATCATGCTGCCTGAGTCCTCTTTCCCAATTGGTAGGGCTTTATTGCTAAAGTCTTTGGTGTTTATTTTATCAGACACACTTTATCATCCTTCACCAAACGCCCTTTGTCAAAGTCAGCCTTTGAACTTCTTTTGCATGTACATCTAATATGACCAGTGATTCAGGATCTGTAAGAGGCTTATCTTAACAATTCTAATGAAAGAGGAACAGAGCCACTGATCTTTGTGTTACATCTTCTTGGGGCTGGTGTGTGTGTGCATTGGAGAGGGGGAAAGATGCATAATCCTGTTATTTATTTTTAGCCTGTCATGCAAAAAATTACCCTATGGCAAATTTAAAGTAAATATTTTATGCTCTTTGCTTTTGGACAAATTAAACCTGAATCTTGGGGCACTGCAAAAATGCTAAGCACAACCTTGCTTGGATTGTTCTGAAGGATTGCACTGTGGGTGAGGCTGACTTTAGGGTCTGCTTCGTGGGGCTTCCAGTGTTGACAGTGCGCCAGGCTGTCTCTGCCCTCTCCCTCGTGCGTCTGAGGTCAGCTCTAGTCGAGAGCCTCAGGTGATCATGTGCTATGGAGATCTCTGGAACTGGGCATCAATCCTTGCAAAAGGAATTAATGATTACTCATACTACTGAGGGGGGCAGTGGTGGTTCAGTGTAGAATTCTCCCCTTCCATGAGGGAGACCCGGGTTCAATTCCCAGCCAATACACCTCAGGCATAGCCACCACCCATCTGCCAGTGGAGGTTTGTGTGTTGCTGTGATGCTGAACAGGTTTCACTGGAGCTTCCAGACTAAGATGCACTAGGAAGAAAGGCCTGGCAATCTACTTCCAAAAAAATCAGCCAATGAAAACCCTGTGGATCACAATGGTCCAGTGTACAACAATCATACGGAAGACGCAGGACTGGGCAGTGTTTTGTTCCCTTGTGCCATGCAGTTGCTGTGAGTAGGGGGGGCGACTTGACAGCTGCTAAAAACAGCATATTGTTTAGATCTCCTTAATGTGGAAAACAGGAGTCCCCAGGTGGTACAAATGGTTAACTTCTTGGCTACTAATTGAAAGGTTGGAGGTTTGAGTCCACTCAGAGGCACCTCGGAAGAAAGGCCTGGCAATCTACTTCTGAAAAATCAGCCACTGAAAACCCTACGGAGCACAGTTCTACTCTGACACGGGGGGCAGAGGTCACCATTAGTCGAAGATGACTCTGCAGCAACCTTTTTTCTTCTTATCTATCATCTATCAATCATTTATCTAATATCACCTGGCCTGGTTGTGAACATGGAAGTGTTTCATGGTGTAAGGAGCCAGCGTGGCCACTGAGACAAGGGGATGGATTCAGTGTTACACAAACCAGGACTTGTGTGAACTGGCTCTGAGACTGGAGCTCACAAACCAGCCCCAGTGCCTCTCGTATTCACACTCCAACATTCGCTCTCTGTTCCCCGTGGGCTCCCTGACCTCATGGTTCCCCTTCGCCTGCAGCCCAGGATGACCCGAGTGGGCACTTGTGGGTCTGAGTCACGCCGCTGACTCCCAGGTGTCTGGTGAGTGGGCAAGGCTGTGCACTGCTTCCCCGCCTTCTCCCACTGGCTAGAGGGCTGGAGGCTCACCCAGGCTCAATTTTTCTCCTTTTCGTAATTCCCTGATCACAGCTTGAGCCACAGAAATAATTTTCAGAACTTTTTTTTCTGGCAGAGAATTCATTTAGGCTTCTGGGAACTCAGGGCATGTGCACTGTATTTCTTAAGCCCAGGGCTGCATGATAAAAGCTGAACGCAGAGGGAATGCTTTTCCCTCCCTGCGTCCTCTCCATCTCCAGCCCTGGAAGCAGAGGGCAGAGACAGAAACTAGCCCTTGCGGACTGAAACCCCTTCAGAGCCCTCTCTGCACGCTGTGCAGAATTCAGACCCTGCCCTCAGAGGGCGGTTCCATCCTCACCCCACCAACACCACGTGCTATGGGTGGGCTTGCTCATGAATTCACACGTCAGTGAACCATGAGCTAGTGCTTACGCTGGCCAAAAAAAAAAAAAAAAACCCAAACCAAACCCACTGCCGGCAAGTCGATTCCGACTCACAGCGACCCTATAGGGCAGAGTGGACCTGCCCCATAGAGGGTTTCCAAGGCTGTAATCTTTACGGAAGCAGACTGCCACATCTTTCTCTAGCTGAGCGGCTGGTGGGTTCCAATTGCTAATCTTTCAGTTAGCAGCCGAGTGCTTTAACCACTGCACCAGGTCTCCTTGCTCATGCTGGCACTGTACTTCAACACTGCATATTTTAACACAAGTCTAGTGAAGAGAGCTCAGAGGCCAGGAAGAGCTCCAGGACTGGAGGGCGGAGGCTGCTTCCTGATTTCTGCTTGCAGCACTGCTCCGAGCGGTGGTTGAAGGCCCCCGGACCAAATGTTTGTGGAATCAAAGCTGGTGAAAATCGTCACCAAAAATACCTTTATGGGAGGTGTAGGTGACAAAGGTGCTATTCACTATAGCAGCATCCAGTGTCTATCAGCATATGCCTGACCCCTAGCAGACACCTGGGATGACCAACCGGTGTCTATCAGCATATGCCTGACCCCTAGCAGACACCTGGGATGACCAACCGGTGTCTATCAGCATATGCCTGACCCCTAGCAGACACCTGGGATGACCAACCGGTGTCTATCAGCATATGCCTGACCCCTAGCAGACACCTGGGATGACCAACCGGTGTCTATTAGCATATGCCTGACCCCTACCAGACCCCTGGGAAGACAAAACCAAACCAGTTGCCCTCTAGTGGATTCCAACTCATGGAGACCCCATGCATTACAGACTAGAATTGCTCCATGGGGTTGTCTTGGCTGTGATCTTTTATGGAAGCAGATCACCAGGCTTTTCTTCTGAAGCCCCACTGGGTGGGTTTGAACTGCCAACCTTCTGATTAGTAGTCCATTGCAAACCATTTGTGCCACCCAGGGACCTGCAGACACCTGGGAAGAGGGATCTTATTCTTGAATGGACAGCTGCGCGGCAGAGCAAGATGAAGATGTTGGCCATGGTTGTGTACCTGACGGTCACATGTGAACTAGGTCTGCTGGCCACAGAGCCCATGCTCGGCTAGAGGAGCAGCTTGCAAGCGGCTAGGTGTTGGACCTGCTTCTCCTGCTTCTGCTCTGGCTCCACTGCAGTCAAGTAGCCAAGGAGACTCATGCGGATCAGATCATGTCTCTCTGTCCAAACTCTCCCGTGCTTCCCATGGTGTCAGACTTCCAGAATGCCCCGTGAAGTGGCCCAGCCCACTCTTCTGATCTCGTGGAGCACCGCTCTGCCTCCACTCACTCTGCCTCTCAGACACGCCCAGCTCTTCCTGGGTTTTCAGGTGCTTCCCCTTGATCTGGATCATCCCCCCACCCCAGGCTCCCCCGTTTTTTCCATGGCTGTTCAAACGTCGACTACTGAAGCAGTTTCTGTGGAGTTAATTCTGACTCATGGCGGCCCCATGTGTGTCAGAGTAGAACTGTGCTCCATAGGGTTCTCAATGGCTGATTTTTCAGGAGTAGATTGCCAGACCTTTCTTCTGAGGTGCCTCTGGGCAGACTTGAACCTACAATCTTTCTGTTAGCAGCCGAGCTCATTAAACATTTGCACCACCCGGGGACTCCCATATGCTGAAAAAATGCTTAAAGAACCCCTCTCCCTCTCCCTGCCGTATCAGACACACTGATTCACTTCCTTCATTGCATTGTCTTATGTAACTTACATGTTTTCTTATTTACCATCTGCTTCCATCCTCCAGGTGATGAGTGGACCGGGCCTGGTGAGGCCAGCTTTGTCCCGTTCACTGATGTGTAATACTAGTGTCTTGGAAACTGCTTGGACTGAGTAGACACATAAATATTTTTTTATGAATGAATAAATGAATGCAGGACAATGAACGGCAGCTGCCACCTCCTCTCCAGCCTGTTGGGGCCCTGAGGCACCCCAGTGGCTCGGATCTCAATGTGGGGGCATGGATTTAGTGTCTAGGGATAACTCTGCTTTCCAGGGGTCGACTGGCGAAGAAGATCCTCCTCACTCCCTGCTCGCTTATCGCTGGGCCCCAGTAATTCTAGGAAACCTCGGCAACACCTTTTACCCTTCTTTTTTGTTTTGGGGTACTCTTGAGACCTCAAAGGCTCTGGAGGTCGACATGGTCGACCTAAAGAACTGCCTGTGGTGGTGTCTGAATGGTGGGCATGTGACAACCACAAGAGGCCTCTCTCCAGCACTTGGCCCAGCCTGATACTTTGGTTATGCAAATATGTGGCTCTCCTCGTTCCAGTGGACAGACATTTGGGGCAAATCAAAACCAAAGGAACATAGCAAGGAAGACTCATCTGAGGAGCCCCCTCAATCCGATTACCTAGCCGGCTTCCTCCACCCATTTCACAACTGCAGGGTGTTGCTTCCATTGCTTCCCCAGTCTTTGGAGTGCAGACTAGTTGGGGTGGGAAAGGGTTCTTTCTATCTGATGCGCATCTAAAACTATAGGTCAGTCTTGAAGTTGTCTCCAGATGTATAGGAAATGTGTGGATGAGATAGTGACTGACTCTGAGCTGAACATCTGGAGTTAATGCAAAAGTGGTGGTGGGGGGGGGGCTTTGGCCTCCCACTGGGCGCTCCACTTGGTCTAGTGTAGGCCAGAGGCAGGCACAGACCTGGACGGGGAGAAAGGAGCAGCGGGGCTCGCCTGAGCTCTTGGCTGGGACGAGTTGGGCAGAACTCAGGGAAGGGAAGAACGCTGCAGGCGCGGGCTCCAGCTGCGAGGCGCGGGCGCCAGGGCGGGACGCGGGCTCCAGTTGAGGGGCGGGGGCTCCAGTTGCGGGCTCGGGCTCCAGCTGGGGGCGCGGGCTCCAGTTGGGGGCGCGGGCTCCAGGGCGGGGCGCGGGCTCCAGTTGGGGGCGCGGGCTCCAGCGCGGGGCGCGGGCTCCAGTTGCGGGCGCGGGCTCCAGGGCGGGGCGCGGGCTCCAGTTGCGGGCGCGGGCTCCAGGGCGGGGCGCGGGCTCCAGTTGCGGGCGCGGGCTCCAGTTGGGGGCGCGGGCTCCAGGGCGGGGCGCGGGCTCCAGTTGCGGGCGCGGGCTCCAGGGAGGTGCGCGGGCTCCAGCGCGGGGCTGCCCATTCGCAGATGAAAGGAGCCTTGTGCGCAGTCCGGGCTGAGCTTTCTGTAGCCGCTGCCCAGCGAGGTAGGTGTACAAGTCAGGGAGCCGAGGGGAGGCGGTGTCACCTTGGGGACAGTGTTCAGCAGCATCAACAGTCTCCCGCTTGTGCCAGACCACCTCTTAAGCCTCGTCGCCTTCTCTCATTCCGCTGCCCCTTCAACCTTACACCATTGTCAGTTCCAGGGCCAAAGGCCTGTTCTCTATCCCGCTGTGACACAGGGTGTCGGTGTGGCGCGGGGGAGGGGGGGCCTTTGCATCGCGTTCTTTAATAATTCACATGGCAGCGTTGTCGGGATCCTCTTAACCGCTTCTTAAAAGTAATTAATTGATTTTCTGACATATCAGTTCACCGTGTATTACGCTGACAGTGAGTTGTGTGTTGGTTCTTGATTGGCCTGGAGGGCTGTATGGATTAAATTCAGCCCGGGGTTTAGCTTAAGAGTCGCTAAAAATATTCCTCTATAAAAGGAAAGGCTTTTTACATGGAGTGTTGTCTAAAAATCTAAACCATATGTCCTTTCCGGGCCTGTCAATTGGGTAAAATATAGTTTAGGGTGTGCAGAGCTGCTCAGACTGCAGACATTCAAGAGGCTACCCAGTGTGCTCAGCAGCCTGTGCAGACAGTGGTCCAGAGCTCAGCCAGGGAGCAGCTCTGCAGGGCCGGGCCTGCTGAGGAGTCTGGGAAGAAGGAAATGCTCGCCCCTGGCAGGCAGGCTCTTTGTAGTTGGCATTGCAAGATCCATTCGTTCATGCCCGTGAAGGAAGAATTAAATGCAGGGAGGGTTCCCGTCAACAGTGCAGACCTTATTAATGTGGACATCAAGACGCAGACTGGTTAAGTGGCTTGTCCTCTGTCTTGCAGTGAGTCAGTGGGGCACTGGGAACAAGGGCTTCCTGACATCTTGGTCTCCGTAGGGATTCGTGGGACCAACTTCTGTGATGCGGATCTGTCAGAAGTCACCATGTACATTGGCTCATCCTGGTGGTACAAGCAGTTACTGTGCTCGGCTCCTAACCGAAAGGTTGGAGGTCTGAGTCCACCCAGAGGCACCTTGGAAGAAAGGTCTGGAGATCTACTTCCAAAAAATCAGCTACTGAAAACCCTGTGGAGCACAGTTCTGCTCTGACACACATGGGGTCACCATGAGTTGGAATTGACTTGACTGCAACTGGTTACATTTGAGTATCGCTGGTGCCTACACTGTAAGGCTCCTCACAGTGAAATTTCAGGGGAGCGGTGTTCCTTCCCCATTCTGAGGCTTCCTGCCGATAGGGAGGACTCCACGGAGGTAGCACTCCGGCCTTTCTCTCTCCCCTCACTCCTCTGGCAGGGAGTCTGGGGGCAGGTGGTGCCAGCTCAGCAGCTCTGCACCCCCCCCCCTCCTGGGGGCCAGCTGTGTGTAGACAGCACACATTCTGTGTCTTCCCAAGCACTGTTTTGCAGGCTCAGCACTGGGTCAGCTGTGCCTGAAACTGGGGAGTGAGTCTTTAATTTTGGAGGGCAGCATCCGGTAGCCTGTTATTGCTGCACATCTAAGCCACTTTCTGCAGTCTGGCTCTGTTGTTGTTAGCTGCTTTCCAGTGGGCTCTGACTCCTGGCGACCCCACGTATAGCAGAAGGAAACACTGCCCGGCCCTGTTGCTATCTTCATTCCAGTGGTATGGCTGAGTCCATTGTGCCACTATTGTATCAATCCGTCTCATGGAGGGTTCCCCTCATGTTCACTGACCCTCTGCTTTACCCACAGTAGCTATGTACAGCTATGGTCTTTATAGCTAGTGGTCTTTGTAAGTGAGCCGGAGCCTGGACACCCTCCTTTGTAACCTGGTTTTAAACCAAAGTAGAACTGTCCTATAGAGTTTCCAAGGCTGTAATCTTTACAGAAGCAGACTGCCACATCTTTCTCTGGAGGAGTGGCTGATGGGTTCCAACCGCCAACCCTTTGGTTAGCAGCTGAGCGTTTAACCACTGTGCTCCCAGGGTTCCCTTAAGCAGTAATAAAGCCAGCGTTTTATCTGCGTGTCACCCACTTCTTTTTGTCTCTCTCTAGCTGATTCAGGGCCCAGGAGCTGCCATTGATCAGCCAACCTTCAGTCTCCAATACCCACAACAAGGTCTGAGCAAGAAGCCAGGACCAGAGGTGATAGCAAAGCATGCTCCACTGACGGCCAGTGGCCTGAGGCCTGGCTTCCTGGTGGCACTTAGCTTGGACTGGCCATTTCACCTCAGTGTCCTGATGCCTCATGGGGTAACGATCCCTCCCCAACAGCACTGTGAGAAGGATTCAATGAGATATTCTGCACGAAAACCCTCAGGCTACATTTAACCTAGCAATGGTCCAACAAAGGGGACTTCAGCTATTTTCTACAGTGAAGTCTCAGTGGAAGGACATTTAAAAACTTTACAATATTCCCATACTGTGCTATTTTACTTTGTAATAATTTGAGAACATTTTAGGTTTTGACTGAGACTTAGAGGAGGAAGCTGTTATGGAAGAATCAAGGACCACGAGGAGAGGCGGGAGCAGATCCTTGAGAATAAGAGGTCTAGAAGACACCTTGAAGATTAAGTCAGCTCATCAGCTGTTTGCTGCTCTTGCTGAGAATGGTTCTTGACATTTTTTTGGTAATCGAGTTACTACTCCTTCCTTCTTGTTTAGCCCCAAATCCAAGTACTCATGATGACTCAAGTCCATAGCACCTGCTTTGATTACATAGAAGGGTTATTTGGTGAACCCCAATAATTATAGCCAACAAACCCTATGGGGCAGTTCTCCTTTGTCACATGGGGTCGCCATGACTCAGAATCGACTTGATGGCACCCAACAACAGCAAAAGAGAAAAGCATTTTAAAATCGTGTGGAGAAGCATTACAGGCGAATGTGAAATGTCCTCTCTGTTTTGATTGTGTCTATGCCTTGTTTGTTGCTCCTCTGTAGCCTGGAAACTGTTGTCAGACTAGAGATCAATAATATTTGGGTGACTCATTTCAGAATTATATTCACATTTTAAAACTGCGAAGTCCATTTTTCTAGGTCAGTGTTTTGCTGACACGGAGAACAAACGTTCACATTATAAGAAGAAGGAAAAAAAAAAAAAACCGTCAGGGGTCTGAAGTGTTGAATATCAACCGCCTCTTCACATTCTTAAGCTTTAGAAGTGAAAAGCTTTTACCCAAGCAATATAGGTTGTCTTCTTTACTCTTTAAAAGTATGGTAACAAGAGATTCAAGGCAGATTCAATAATGCATATTCTGGAAGTTATTTAGGTTGAGAATAGATAATTATTCTAGGGGGAGGGGAAGAGCCGTGAATTATTTACCATTGCTCTAGAGATGGAAGAAAGTCTCAGGACTGTGCTGAAGTCACTGATTGATTCTCTGACACAACAAGGGAAATGAAGCTCAAGTGGCCTGTTGTTGGTGTTACATGTCAGACACATGATCCTGTTAAACGCAGAGCTGCTTTTCAGCTGCTAGAAGTTTGTGCTTCAGCATGGGGGGAAGGCGGGTGATCTGTGCTGCCTTACGATTAATATATCTTATAAAGCTCTCGGGAGTCTCTAAGTGATACAAATAGTTAATGCTCTAGGCTGCTAACTGAAAGCTTGGAGGTTGGAATCTACCCGGAGGCACCTCAGAAGAAAGGCCAGGTGATCTACTTTTGAAAAATCAGCCACTGAAGACCCTTTGGAGCACAGTTCTACTCAGACACACATGGGGTTGCCGTGAGTCAGAGCTGACTTGGTGGCAACTGGTTATAAAGTTCTTGAAGAAAGAACCCAACAAAATGCAAATTCTGTAACCAATTGTTGTAATAGAAGCACCCCCTGGTCATGAGTCCCATCTTGGGCATTTTGGGGGGTAGAATCTGATGACAGTGTTGAGCAATGCACAGTCTAGTGGGAGCGGCAGATTAGTCACCAAATTTTGGCAGTGTGATGTAGAATGCGATAATATGGTAACGGGCTGGAAACCAGGTGTCATAGGAGCATAGGAAAGGGAAGAGATGGATTGCATCTGGAAGGGCCAGGGAAGCTTTGAGGAGGACATGGTGGGTGAATTGAGTCTGGAAGGGGTGTAGGGTTTGGGCAGGTAAAAATGGAGGGGAATTCAAGATAGCTCACGTGGTATGAGTGAAGTCAAGGAGGAGCTTGACAAGGAGGGGATGCTGAGGAATTGTGCAGCTGAGTACATGGGCGTGGGGAAGAGAAGGCCCAGGCAGGGTTCAAGGCTGGGAAGGGAGGCTGGGCACAGTAATAGGCAGCATTTACGGAACGCTTTGTCAGTTGGTTACACTGTAGTGTCTTGCCTGTTGCTGGGATGCTGGCAGCTATGCCAAAATATTTCACGTAAGAGCAAGGCCACCCATGGTGGACAGGTTTCAGCAGAGCTTCCAGACTAAGACAGATTAGGAAGAAAGGCCTGGCTATCTACTTTCAAAAATGAGTCAATGAAATCCTTACGGATCACAACAGAACATTGTCCAACTCTCTTGCTTTGGACTTGCCATCAGGAGGGGCCAACTGCTAGAGGAGGACATCCTCTTTGAAGAAGTAGAGGGTCAGGTGGGGCAAGGAGACTTTCAGTGAGATGAATTGGTACAATAGCACAATGATAGACTCAAACATGCCAGCAGCTGTGAGGATGACGCAGAGCTGGGTACCGTTTTGTTCTTTTGTACATAGGGTGACCATGAATTGGAGTCGACTTGATGGTAGCTATCTATCAGTCTGTGTATCTATCGTGAGTTGCCAGTCAGTTCTTTGTATGTTATCTCATTTAATGCTCAAATATCCTTATAAACAAAAGAGCAGGTTTAAAGAGGGTCAGTGATACTCAAGACCACCCAGCCAGTAAGTGGCAGAGCCGGGACCTAGACTTAGGACTGTTGACAGCAAATCTCATGCTCTGAACTCATGCTGCCCCCCATGTAATGGAAGTTCTTCAACTCCATAACCAAGGGGTTTAGAGACTTCTTTCCCAGGGCAGGTGGGTCTCACAGAGGGATTCTGAGTGGCAGAAACACCTATGCACAGAAAAGCTTCTGGCACCAGTGAGAAGGATGAGTCTGAGTGGGTAGGAGCTGGAAGTCTGTAGACTAGTTAGGGGATTATGACCTTGTCTTGGTGAGTGTGGCAGCCAAGGACAGAGGGAGGCAGATAGGGAAGAGGAAGATGGGGTTCAGGAGAAGGCTCTGGGGGTGGAGCCAGGGCACAGGGAAAGATGTCCAGGGTTTTAGCCTGGGTAACTGGGAGACTAAAGAAAACCAACATTATGAATAATTAGCTGGCTTTTAGTTGAACAAAAAGAATTAGAATTCTACACTTGAATTTTACATTCAAATCCTGAACGCATGAGTTTTTGATTTTGTCATTGCTTGCTACCATCAAGTCAGCCCCTGACTCACGGCGGCCCCATGCCTAAGAGAAAGACAGAAACACTGCCTGGTACTGCGCCATCCCTATGATCATTTGTGGATCAAACCCTTGTGATCCGCAGTGTTTTCACTGGTTGTTTTTAGAAGTAGATCACAAGGCCTTTCTTCCTAGTCTGTCTTTGTCTCAGAGCTCCACTGAAGCCTGCTCATCATCACAGCAACACACAGACCTCCACTGACGGACGGGTGGTGGCTGCACATGAGGGGCACTGGCCGGGAATCGAACCCAGGTCTCCTGCACGGAAGCGGAGTATTCTACCACTGAACCACCAGTGTCTATAGCAATTTATTATCAGTCAGTATGAGACTTGTTAAGGGCAGAGCTGTAACACTAAGTCAAATCAGGGATGCTTCTGCTGGGGGAGATATTTAACGAAATGAAAGCGTCCTTTCCTTGGTGGAGATATCTCACCGAAGATAGATGAAATGTAGGCAGACGTGCAGAGGAAGTGAGAGGGAAAGTCAGGAATGGTTAGTTCTCCTGTGAGTGCTGAAGTGAATGGGGAGCCTGACATATATGAAAGGCAATCCAATTATCATCACTGGAACTTGGGATCAATTTGTAAGCTGGCTCAACTGGGCCCTCGACACATAAGCAGAAGAATAAGAGATGGTTATGAAGCCCTTGGCTTTGACCCAAGTTATGATGCTATGTTAAGGTGAGGTTCATGTGATAAATCACCGTGCAATAATCTGAGTTCTTCCCTGGGGGGTGTTCATGATGAGAGATGTGGTGGCATGATGTCACCTCTCACCTTGAAAACCTCTGGGGGAGACTTCTCAGCATGGGCTGAAGACCACTGTCCTCTGGTCAGGACTGGAAAACTCCAGCCGATCACTGGCATTTCCAGATTAACACTCAGTGAAGCGGTTATCCCAGTTACAAGGGGAAGAGGGAGGGATCAGTGTTTACCAGATTATTTAGAAAATTTGTTTATCTTACTTATTGCACTCTCTTATGGGTGTCTTTGATTTTATTGTTTGTTGAGAAGGAACAACATGGCTTTATAATTATGGGGCTGTACTATAAATCTTTCATCAATAAGTTTCATGAAATATATACATGAAATTATCATAGTATATTTTGAGACCACCACCTGGCAGTTTGTCCTACTGTGGCTTGTGTGATGCTAGGATGCTAGAAGCTATGCCACAGGTATTTTAAATGCCAGCAGAGTCACCCATGATAGACAGGTTTCAGTGGAGCTTCCAGACTAAGACGGACTAAGAAGAAAGCCCTGGCAATCTACTTCTGAAAATCAGCCAATGAAAACCTTATGGATCACAACAGAATATTGCCCAATATAGTGCTGGAAGATGAGCCTGTTAGGTTGGAAGGCACTACGGGTAGCGGCAAGTATGGACTGAAACATGCGGATGATCATGAAGATGGCACAGGACAGAGCAATGTTTTGTTCTGTTACACATTAAGGTCTCCGTGAGTGGTAGCCGAGTTGACGGCAACTAACAACAATATGTTGAGATACACCATAATGCTTAGTATATGCCAGACACCGGTGTCATATATAAAGTCATTCTATGTTAGCAACACATATCAGTTCCTTTCACCCTCACCACAATAGGTGGTTATTATTATCCACACTTCATAGGTGAGAAAACTAAGGCACAGAACTGTTGATTTTAACTTGCCTGGTGGCGCAGTGGTTAAGAGCTGGGCTGCTCACCAAAAGGTCAGCAGTTAGAATCCACCAGCCACTCCTTGGAAAACCTATGGGGCAGTTGTACTCTGTCCGATAGGGTCACTATGAGTCGGAATCAACTCGAGTTTGGTTTTTTTTTGGTTTATGAGTTGGAATTGACTAGAAGGCAGTGAGTGTTTTTTTGGTTTTGGTTTTAAGGTCACAGACAACAGAGCTGGGATTTGAATGCAGACTCTTTGGCTTTAAAGCTCTTGGTCTTAACCAATCTCCTAAACTGACCCCAAACTTCACACCAAAACTTAATCCTTAGCATGGATTTGCAAGTCAAGTCTTTAAAACGCGATGACTACAGAAAAAAGGACCTCTGACCTAGAGACCAGTGAGAACCGAGACAAACTCATTTAAGACTGCTTTTTCTATCTGAGATCTGTTGTTGGAGAACGAGTCAGGGATCCATCACTTTTTTTGACTTTCTGATCTGCTGCTACTTGTGCATGGAAAGGCCACCACCACACCAGGTTGTCACCAGCCCCATGGACCTGCCTTCAGCTGCCCTGACTCTGTGGTCTCCCCTCACTTCTCAGTGGTCTCTTCTCTACCACACATCTGACATGCGCCCAGCAGAGCCTTTCCTTCCAAGGAAAAAGGATCTACCAAATTAGCGTGGAGATAAAAATACCTTCTTCTTCAGTTAGGTGGTCTCCTTATAGAACTGAAACAAAATTAGATGCAGGAAGTGGCAGGCATTTTGGAAACTGATGCTTGAAAATTGAGTGTTATTAGATTTAGGTTTTGCCTGGAACAAACTTCAGAGACTTTTAGAAAAGACTTTTTCAGACAAACATTTTAAGATGTGAATCACATTCTAAAGGGAAAGTGTGCATTCTGTATTAGAGCTGGGTTTGCAAAACAAATGTGAGAAGCATATTTAAGCATCCATCCATTCATTCATTCCTTCAGTCACTCGACACAGGTGTTGAGTGGTACTCCTTAACACGCACTGTTCTAGGCTCTTGGTCTAGAGCAGAGGATGAAACAGACAGAGACCTCTTCCTTTGTGGAGCTGTTCATCTAGATTCAGATGGAGAAATCTGGATAAATCCAAGGTCCATTTTTGAAGTGCAGACATAGCAAAATAACCACTGTCAAACAGAAAAATGTTCTTCATCTTTATAACCTTGCCCTTTCTGGAGTCCCTGGGTAGTGCAAATGGTTAAGTGCTTAGCTACTAAGTGAAAGGCTGGCAGTTTGAAGCCACCCAGAGGTGCCTCAAAAGAAAGGCCTGGCCGTTTACTTCTGAAAAATCACCCACTGAAAACCTTACGGAGCACAGTTCTACTTCGACACACATGAGGTCGCCATGAGTTGGAATCGACTCAATGGCAACCGATGAACTATTTTTCCAGTTTTGGAGATTCCCAGATATTTTCTTCCAAGAGTATATTTTAACATCTAAGCATGTTTTATGGCCTCACCTACCCCACCCTCCTTTTAATATCTGTTTCTTTGTGTGCTTTCTTATTCCACAACCAAAGCCTTCACAATGACCCCAGACTTTCCTCCTCCCAGATGGAAAAGTATGGCCAAGCCACCGCTGACTGTGATTCTCCCCAGTTCCTGGTCAAAGAGATGACACAGGAATGAAAACACTCGAGACCCCTGGTACCACCCACCAGGGATAACTGCCTCCCAGAAACGCACCGAGAAATGTCCCTATTTTCAGACCAAATGAAACGGCGAGTAAAAACCTCTGTAAGCACTTCCCCCCATTTCTCTTACTTAAGTATACCTGATGACATTCCTGGGAACCCTGAAAATGCCCGTGATGGACCATCTGGAGAATCCGTAACCCTTCGGAGGTGGTGGAGGCTCCTTCCAGTTCCTCACCTGAAGCCTGGAGTTACCAGTCTGGGTTCTGGTGCCATCCCTGATTGCTGGGTGATGCTGCTGGGTTGGAGGAGTTACATGCACTTCCACACGGGCAAGTGACACACTCTTTAAAAAAGCCCTTTGTATAAATCCAGGGAGCTCGATAAACGTGCTCATTCACTCTGACATAAACAGATTTTAAAATGTGACTGACTCAATTAAGGTTGAACCCTTTGGAAAAAGTGTAGGGGGATGAGATTACCTTAATTTTTCTTGAATACCTTTTACCCTTAGGTAGACTCATTTAGTCAACAGGCATTTGACAAATGCTCCCTGTGTATTAAGGACTCTGCTAGATCTTGGGGATTCTGATATGCACCAGGTGTAATTTCTGCCTTTAATAGCGTCTCTAACAGAAGAGACAGACCTATATGCAGGGGTTATAGGCTGGTGTGCAGGGGTGTTGATGGCTCAGTGGTAGAATTCTCAGCTTCCACGTAGAGACTCGGGTTCGATTTTCAGCCAATTCACCTCATGTGCAGCCACCACCTGTCTGTCAGTGGAGGTTTGCATGTTGCTATGATACTGAACAGGTTTTGGTGGAGCCTCCAGACTAAGACAGACTAGGAAGAAAGGCCTGGCGATCTACTTCTGAAAATCAGCCAGTGAAAACTCTATGGATGACAAGAGTCCAATTTGCAGCCGATCATGAATATGGGGCAGGACTGGGCAACATTTCTTTCTATTGTGCACGGGGTCACCAGGAATCAGGGGCCAAATCAGTGGCAGCTAACAACATAGGCTAGTGCTCTGTGTGCTGTGAGCAAGGCGTGTTCTGGTTAAAATGTAAGAGAGAACAAGGTTTCTTCCCCTTTCCTGGACTTGTCAGGGGAGGTTTTATCGCAGTCGTAATACTAGAACTGAAGAAGGAGTGAATGGGATGGGCCTTCCCAGGGCTAGGTGCTGTTGTGATTATGTGCCATCGAGTCAGCTCCGACTCACAGTGACCGTGTGTACAACAGAATGAAACACAGCCCGGTCCTGCGCCATCCTCACAATCATTGCTATGTTCGAGTCCATTGTTGCAGCCACTGTGTCAATCCTTCTACTTAGTATATATTATTTCATGTAATTCTCTTAATGGTCTTGTGAGGTAGGCATGGTATTTTCTCCGTCTTACAGATAAATAATCAAGGCTTAGAGAGATTAGGTAATTTGGCCAATGTCACACACCTAATGAGAAACACATCTCTTTATATCCCTGAACCACTCTGTTACACTGGGGTTCTGAACAGGACTTGACAAGGGAAGGTAAAGGAGGGGTGAAGAGCATTGCAGAAAGGGGACACAGTGGGTTGGATCCATGGACTTATGAGGGAGCAAGGGGGGTGGGTATGGAGAACTGCAAGGCATGCTCTCCAGGGATTTAAAAGTACAGTTGCCATGTTTGCCCACTGGAAGCCCCAGTGGTGAGGTCTGGAGAGGAGCTTCTGTCTCCACTGTTCCCCCCACTGTCTCATTAGTAACGTGACACTGTGGCGTCTGGGGAGACTGGGTAGCAGCAAGTCGCAAACTGGGCTATTTTCTGCCCAGTTTAGGTCTCTACTGCTTGGAAACTTCTGGCATAAGCAGATGGAAAAATCAAAATCATTTTTACTGAATAAGTATGTAACTACCATTGATTGCTACAACCTGCCTGATAGTTTGTCCTACTGTAGTGGCTTGCATGTTGCTGTGATGCTGGAAGCTCTGCCACTGGTATTTCAAATACCAGCAGGGCCACCCATGGTGGACAGGTTTCAGTGGACCTTCCAGACCAAGACAGACTAGAAGAAAATGCTGTTGATTTGCTTTCTACTTCTAAAAATTAGCCGATGAAAACCTTATGGATCACAACAGAATGTTGTCTGATTTAGTGTTGGAAGATGAGCCCCCTGGATAAGAAGGCACCCAAAATACACAATGATAGCAACAATGGGCTTGAGCAGACCAACCGTTATGAAGACAGCACCATTGCCAGCTAGTCGATTCCGACTCATAGCGACCCTATAGGACAGAGAAGAACTGCCCTGTAGGGTTTCCAAGGAGCGCCTGGTGGATTTTGAGCAGCCGAGCTCTTAACCACTGCGCCACTGGGAAATGTTTTGTTCTGTTGTGCCCGAGGTTGCCATGGGTGAAAGCTGACTTGCTGGCAGTTAACAACAACAACCGTTGATTGAGGGTTTATTCTTAGCCGGGCACTATTCTAAGTACTTTACCTGTACTAACATTCTAAATCCTCATAGACGTAGGTCCTGTGATTATCCTCTTTGTATGGACATGGAAAATGAAGTCCAGGCAGGAGAAGCAGCTTGTGTATGGTAACACAGCAAGGAGGCGGCATTGCCACCATTGACGTACATGTAGGTCCAAAACTCTGAAGATGTACATATGTCCTATTCATGTGTAAGATCCTATAAGGTCAACTCTCTCCCGTCAGCATGCCCCACTGGGGTCCTCGACCACCCTCGTAGGAGACGGCTTGCTCTTGGCCGTTAGGACAGGTGGCTGCCCAGCTCAGCGTGCCCAGAGAGCAAAGAAAGGCTACCAGGCGCCCAGTGCTGCTGATTCTCTTTCATCTCAAACAACAGTAAAGATGCGAGGTCTATATTTAAACTGTGTTCTCTGAGAGGTGGGCTGTCACTGTCCGTTAGCTTGTGGTTTCCACTTCTTCCCAGTTCACAAATGGACTGGGGAAGAAATGGAGTAGTGCTGAGCAGAGTCCTGTTGGCCCTGGGTGACTGTTACGTACATCTTAGGTGGTGATGTCATGCAAGTCTGAGGCACATTTACAAAGAGTCAGACCTCTGTCTCAAGCAAAACTCTAATTACAGTTATTATTAAAAAAAAGAAAAAAGCCAAACCCGCAACCTAGTTGCCGACTTTATAAAGACTAGCTGTCCCATGGGCATTCCAAGTACTCTCATGCAGAAGTAATCTTGTGGTCAACCTCCATGTCTCCAGCTGACCCTACCTTCCCCGTGCCTATCAATAGTAACTCGGCCACCCATCACCCGAGTGAGGGATCTCAGCTCTTTCTTCCCCAGACCTCTGACCGGTCAGTGTTATCTTTCCCGCTAGCTGCTCTTGTACGTTTCCTCCTCCCCGCCCCCGATGTTTCTTTTGCTCTAAAGTGTACTCAGCACCCTCCCTGCATGTGACCTCTCCCCACCTCACTATCCTTTATCTGCTGCTGGATCTCTCGTATTCAAATGTGAACACACTTCCCTGCTGGAAACCCTCCTGGGGTCCCACCGCCTCGAGGCCTTGCACACCGGGGCCTCTGTCCACACCTTCTGCCTGCCTTCCTCCTCTTGAATCTCATGATCTTGACGTATTGGCTCTCTTGTGGTTTTCCAACATACCAAGCCGTTTCACAAACATGGGCCTTTGCTTGACCACATAAGGTGTGTCATGCCCTTCTCCCTGGGTGACTTACATCTCTTCACAACAGTTCAGTCAGCAGCCTGTCCTCAGATCCTGGCCCTTTGCTGGGTTCCAGCTAGGCTCACCTCCTCCCTTCCATTCCACAAGCAGTGCATCTCAGATAACCCTCAGCAAACCTGCAGTGGATACTTGCTGTCCGCCAGACTTTGTGCTGCAGGCTGGAAACACAGAGAAGACGGGTATGGTCCCTGCCCCTAACGTACACCCAGGCTAACAGTCTACAGGGCCCAGAGGCAGCACAGGGCAGTGGGGATTAATTCTCTCGGAGGGCCCAGGCCTTCTGGAGTCAGTGACGTCAGTGTTAGGTTTGCCAAAGGATGAACAGGAAGTTGACAGGTGGCTGTGGCAGTGGTGACGGGGTGGTGGTGAGTAAAGACGACAAATTTCAGTTAGAAAAGCAACATGCACACAGGTGTGGACATGCAAGAAAGGAAGTGTTCAGGTGCCTCTCCTGCGGTTTATCACCATCGAGCCAATCTCCCAGGACATGAGACCAGACAGAAAGGTGAGGAACAGGTGGGGAAGTGCCTGGTTTACTGAAGGGTTTACGTTGTATCGCTTTCCTCGCTACAATGTCCATTTCTCTCCCTTTCCACCTTTCCCACCGAGATCTAGCCACGTGCAATGCGACCCATAAACTCTCCAAAACTACCTCCTTCTTCTAGAATTCTCTTACGAATTGCCATGTCACTGACATATGGGATCATAGGTCTGAAAACGTAATTATTCAGATTGTTTATCATTCTCTAATCAGATCATATGAGTTAACTTTTTCTTCTTCTTCTAGATTGTAAGTCCTTTAGGGGCAGAGAGTAGTTTTAACATTTTAGCAATATTACAGCACAACTTAGAAAGGTGTTCAAGAAATATTTACTGATTCATTATTGAATAGGTGCATGGAGTAGGGTAGGGTTCACAAGCATAAGAAGGACACAGGGTCATCAACATTTCCCAAATGCCAGTGTGACATGGGCTTTCCTTGACCATCTCATGTAACCTCGGAAAAGGCATGTTTCTCTGTCATTTAACTTGTCCCCATTCATGGCCATTAAAAGCAAAGATAAAGACGGAAACACACATGACTGTTAACAGAAGTTATCCCCAGAGGGTGGTATTTTTGGTAGCTCTGATCATCTTTTTGCTTAGCTGTATTTTCTAATTTCTAACAAGTGAACACGAATTACTTTAATAATGAAGAGCCTGTTTTTTTAAAAAGGCAAATGTCTTGTGTGTCCAATGTGAAAAGATGGCACGTATTTATTAGCGATTGATTAAATCTGTTAGTGTTTTGATCTATAGCAAACAGAAACTTGGGTTTTTCTAAAGCCCTTTGGGGCTTCTGATAAAGCGGGCTTTTTAACTGATGTTTTGAACATATTGGTGAAGGTGTGCAGAATGGTCTCTCCAGGTGGGATTTAGTGTAATGCAATAAGAACTGAAGGTTTAATAGAGGATTTCTTTCCTAAGCGTGGGAAGAATCAGGTAATTGTCGATCATCCTTTGAGTGGAGCATTTAGCTTCTGCTTTGTCCAGAGAGATAAAACAGGTGTTTCCTGAAGACAGCAGTGCCTGACATAGAGAATCAAAACTCCTCAACAGAAAAACACAGGGATCCTAAGAGCTACATGGGGGCAGTGGTAGTTCACTGGTAGAATTCTCGCCTTCCATGTGGGAGACCTGGGTTTGATTCCTGGCCAATGCACCTCAAGCACAGCCACCACCCATCTGTCATAGAGACCTGTGTGTTGCTATGATGCTGAACAGGTTTCAGTGGAGCTTTCAGACTAAGACCAGGAAGAAAGGCCTGGAAATCTACTTCCGAAAAGCAGCCAATGAAACCCCTACGGATCACAACAGTCCGATCCACAACCAATCATGGGGATGGCACAGAACCAGGCAGCATTTTGTTCAGCTGCGCATGGGGTTGCAGTGAGTCGGGGGCGACTCTTCGGCTGCCAACAGCAGCAACAACAACAGCAACAACAAACGATGCAGACCCCGTCTACCAGCAGTGGCTGCGGCTCTTCAACAGCTTCTCTCACCACCTCTTGTCCCCAGAGGACTCGAGTCTCTCCCTCTGGCTGAAGCGCAGCCAACAGATCAGCTGCTGGGATGAGGCCTGCACAATGAGCTACTCAGCCAGGAGCAAAAAAAAAAAACGTATGAATTCAAGCATTTCAGCAAGCCTGACTCCTGCTTTGTAAGAGCAGGGGAGACAATTCAGAAAGAAAGTGAACCAGTTAAAGAAGCAGAGTTTAAAGGATGTCTGAGCAGGAAAAGAACCCAGTCTTGGGAAGGGGCATTACAGAATGAAACGCTGACAGGCTGGGCTTCATTCAGCTCCTTCTCCCACACCAGGCCGCCTGCGTGGTAGGCAGAGGTAACACCAAGCCACGTGTGTGGTTTCTCTGCACACACAAGTGCAGAGTAACCTGACGCTCATTTGGTGACTCTCACTCACGATGCAATCGGTTTTCAAGACGTGATGCTTTTCCTGGGCTGGAGGACGGTGGGTGGCAAGGAATGGTCCTGTGCCAGAGATGGTCTTTTCCTTTCTTTGCCTGGGGTGTGTTTAGGTGGGGAACTCATTTCTCCTGAGGCTTTTCCTTCGACTAGAGGTCACATCCTGTCTATTCGGCCTCTCTGAATTCAGTAAGGTGCTCTTGGCTTTAGTTTGCCATTTATTTGACACAGGCTGTGGTTTGCCAGAACGTAGGGCCATACAATGGGTATTTTAGAGCACCCTGAGGGGGCTGTTAGAACAGATTAACAATAGTGGCTGTTGTATAGTAGGTATCTGAAACATACAGTGTGAAAAGAGCTTGCTTTGGGGACCCAATCAGACTATTGCACTGATGATATTCAGGGATTTGATAGTTAATGGATGGAGCAGCCAGCCAGCTCCGGCAATGTCTCTTCTGGATCAGTGGTTCTCAAACTTTACTGTGTAATTACTTGGAGAGCTTTTAAAAATCATGATTCCAGAAAACTCTCCATACCAAATTAAATCAGAATCTTTGGGAGTGGGGCCCAGGCATTAGTGTATGTTTTTTAAAACTCTCCATATTATTCCAGTAAGCAGACCCGTCTGAGAACCACTCATGGCTGTAGAAATATACTTGCCCATAAAGTAGCCACTAGCCTCTTGTGCTAATTTAAATTTAGATTAATTAAAACTAAGTGACACTTAAAATTGGGTTCCTCAGTTGCACTATAGCCAAATGTTAAGTGCTCAGTAGCCACATCTGACTGATGGCTACCGTGTTGGACAGCCCAGGTTATAGAACATTCCTACTCCTGCAGAAATTTCTATTGGACAACTCTGCTCGAGAATCTAGCATTCTAGATTTCTGTCCAATTCCTTAGTCTGAAGGAATACTGAATGGCTGCACTGCCAATGAGAATTGTAAGCAAAATATTTGTGGGCATTGCCAGGGTTTTTCCATCTTGACCCCGATCTCTGAAAAGGTCAAGTTATGACTAGAAGGCTAATTAAAATGATTTATTTTATGGCCAAAGCGAAGTCCTTCTTGGGAGAAAGGAATCTGATGTACAAGCCAAAACAGCGGCGTGCTTTCTTGAGTCACAGTTGTGATGATGCTCACGGTTGCCCCAGGATGCCTACTTTCACCCCACTGTCCAGCCCATTAGAAAGGACGGCCTCGGCAGAGGGCATAGATGGGTCTGTGGGCTCAGAAAGGCTCTTAGAGTCCTACAGGTTTATTTCTTTAGATCTCTGGTATTTCGCTGTGCAAACAAATCCCGTTTAGAACTACCCCTTCTCAGCCCCGAATCCTTGAATCTGTGCCGAATTACTAGGCTTGCACCATTGTATTCCAATTCTGTAGATCAGCCTAAAGCAATGTGTCTCCAAAAATAGAAGGTGAGCAGCAGATTTCCTCTCAAGTTCAGTAATGAAAAGTATTAAATGTAGGTCTTTTCTAGAAAAATCTTATATGTAGGTTAGGGCTCTCAGTAAGTTGCCTGACTTCATTACAATGGGCTTAAATTAGGAGTTTAATTTATTTAGGGGTTTAATTATAAAATGTTCCCATAGCAAGACTATAGGATGAACCTTCTCAGGGGAAACACAAAGCTGAGGACTGGTAGTTTATTTGGAAATAGCATAGATTTGATAAAATGACTCCATTTGAATTCACAGAACTAAGTTCACTTCCAGAACTGTTTTTTTTTTTTTTTTTTTGTTTCCTGCAAGGATAAGGGACAGCAGAAAAAGATGACAACCAGGGTGGACGCTGATCCCTCTGCACTGCTCTTTAGGGCAGATTCTCGACATTTTGACTTTTTATGGATCTTCCCACTGAGCTTCCTGTTCCCCAAGATGCCCATGTCAATCCCTCACGAGAATTCTATCTGGGCTGAGAGCTCTGAGTACCAATGGAGACACTGGTGTGGTTCTAATAAAACAGCAGTGAGAAAACTCCTCTTCAGGTTTTGGATACATCATTCGACCGGGAAAAACAAGAGGCGTTCATGAGCACAAGCATCAGTTCTTCAAGAGAGGAAGCTAAGAACCAGGGTCGCTATGAGCTGGAATCAACTCAACGGCAACGGATAGGAAGGCCCCCGTTGGATAATCTTTACCCAAGTTGGCTTTCTGTTGTCCTTTTCTACATCGTTCACATGTGCGCGCACACACACGCACACACGCACACACGTGCACACGTGCATGCACACACACATGCACACACGCACACACGCACATGCACACACTCACGCACACACACGGGCACACGCACACACTCACGCACACACACGCACACACGCACACATGTGCACACGTGCATGCACACACACATGCACACACGCACACATGCACATGCACACACTCACGCACACACTCACGCACACACACGGGCACACACACACACTCACGCACACGCACACACTCACGCACACACACGTGCACACGCACACTTCCTTACAGTGGGCCCTTCACAGCTCTTAGAGGTGCTATCTAAGTGTTCTTTGAACTGTTGTCGTTTGGAAAATTCTGAAACTTTCCTAATATTGAAGTATTCATTTATGTCCTTTTGCATATTAATCACCGTAGCAGGTATAAGAGACGTATAAGACACAGCCCTTTGTTCTTTATATAATCTCAGTCCATCCACGTCCTTTCAGATATGAAAATTTGAGACTTGAGAAAAAGACCAAGGAAAAAAATTACAAGTGACCCATATCTAGACGTAGGAACTCAGTTCTGAAGTCATACCCATTTGCTTCTTGATCTTTAGGAGGAAGATGACAGTTTTTTGTTTTTCTTTTTTTCCACGGAAACTTCAGGGCTGACTCTGCAGGCAACTGGTGTTTCATATTGTAAGAGCTCATCTATAACTCTTGGTGGAAGTGAACAAAACTGGCGGGGACTTTGTAAGGTAAGCCCCATCTCTGCCACCCACTGGACTTTTGGGCTGGAATCAGATGGGTTTTGTTGACTAGTGTAAGAATTAACCAATTTACCTCTGAGTTAGCTATATGATTCTCGGAGCCCAGCATCCTGATGAATGTATAAAAGGCATCTTGAAGTGGTTTGTGCTAGTTGTCCTTACATTTGCACCTAAAGTTGACTCCCTCTTAAAATTCCTCTAATAATATTATTGTTTTTCTAAGTGTCTGGAAGGTAGTGTCTTTGTTTCCTAGGGAGTGCTTCTTTGAAAACAGATTAATCAGCATGGTTGTTTATTATTGTTTTAATCACAACTGACAGTAGCAATAGAATAGTCTGAACCCAAGTTAGATCCTGGTCCTATTTTTCTGACATTTCTGACATCTCTAGAGCAAGGATGGCCAAATCATCAGGATTTCCTATTCTGATTGATTGGTAGTGGCTGGAGGAAGGATTCTGAGACCAAGCCAGAGAGCATCAGGAGGAAGTGCTGTGATCAATTATTGATGTCTGCCTTGATCAAGGTTGGAGGGATGTGGCAGGATGCACACCCAGTATTTCCATTATCTGGGCTGGAGAATTAAGCATGTAGAGGGAGATGGGAAAGGGTGGGCTCCTGTTGACAGGGATTGTGAGAAAGGTATCCTTAATTCCTCAGGCAGAGGAAGAGCCACAGGGGAGGCCTGGGAAGCCCAACTGGCCACATGTGTCAGGTGAAGTGGGGTGGAACAGCTAGCCAGTGAACTAGGAGTCTGCATAAGAAGAGACAAGGATAGCGTGGCTGTGAGGAACACAAGAGCTGCCCACAGGGAACCAGGGAGCAAGAGGAGCCAAGGATAACCATGTGATCTCAGTTTTGGCTGACTAAGGGGCGCTGGTGTTAGTTTATAGACGCTTTTATTCTTCTTTATCTTCTAAAGAAAGTGCTTATTACGCCGCTGTTGTTGCTGATGTTGGGTGCTGTCGAGTCGATTCTGACTCATGGCAACCCCAGGTGGCAGAGTAGAACTGCCCCATAGGGTTTTCCTGGCTGTAATCTTTAAACTATTTAATGAATAACACGTAAATGAATGGATGAATGGAATCAGGAGGAAGAGCTCATTTTGAGGGAAAGAGGGCAAGTTTTACTTTAGACATTCTGAGTTTTGGGTGTCGGTAGAGCCTCTCTAGAGGTTTGTGTACAGGTCAGATGTAGCTCCCCAGTCCCCGGCAAGCCCGCCTACGCACCACTTTCCCTATAGCTGATCTAAGATGCTCCTCCAGGAAACCAGGCCACTGGTCTTCAGCTGTCTAGAACAATTACCATTTATAGAGGACTGCATTAGTAGCCCTGGTGGCACAGAGGTTAAGCGCTTAGCTGCTAACTGAAAGGTCAGTGGTTTGAACCCACCAGCTGCTCTGCGGAAGAAAGATGTGGCAGTCAGCCTCCATAAAGATTACAGCCTTGGAAACCCTACGGGGAAGTTCTACCCTGTCCTGTAGGGTCGCTATGAGTCAGAATAGACTCGTCAGCAACAGGTTAATTCTCAGAAGTAGATCACCAGGCCTTTCTTCCTATTCTGTCTTAGATTGGAAGCTCCACTAAAACCTTTCCAGCATGGGTGACCCTACTGGTGTTTTAAATACCAGTGGCATAGCTTCCAGCATCACAGCAACACATAAGCCACCACAGTACAGCAAACTGACAGACAGTTGGTAGACGTGCACGGGACATAACTTTTATCTTGGCCAACTAATGGTGGTGAACATCTTGGTGGTGGAGTTGTTTAGAATGAAATGTCACTTCACCAACCTACCTGCCCATCCTCCTTCCACAGAGCTGCTGAGCCCACGGTTACTGTGAGGTGGATGCTTGCCATGCATGCTACCAACGGCCCTATGGGCATAAACCTGTGCTTCCAAATAGCTACGCACCTGTTACCTATTGCTGTCGAGTCAACTCCGACTCATAGCCACACTATAGGACAGAGTAGAACTGCCCCATAGGGTTTCCAAGGCTGTATATCTTACAGAAGCAGACTGTTACATCTTTCTCCCTCGGAGCAGCTGGAGGGTTCAATTCGCCCACCTGTAGGTTAGTAGCCGAGCACTTACCCACTGTGCCACCAGGGCTCCTCAAATATCTATATAACTAGATCAAATTACATCCAGAGCTAGGCTGTGATGCACTGATGCTGTTTACATTTATTTTTCATTGACTCTGAGTTGCTAACGTTTTAGATCAGTACTAACGAAGCCCAGTCTGCGGCACGGAGCTTTGTCAGTGGTGGGTGAGATCGGTCTTTCACCAAGTTTTGATGTGTGTTGTTATGACTTCTGGCAAGTTGGAGTCACCAAGATTTATTAGCAGAAAAGGGAAAAATTACTCTTGTTTTACTACGTTCGATGTATACTGAGGTGAAAGTAGACATTTGTCAAGACCTATGTTCCTTTTTGAATAAAAACTTCCTAGGCTTTGCGTTGGGAGGCATTGGTGGCTCACTGGTAGAATTCTTGCCTACCATGCAGAAGACCCAGGTTCAATTCCTGGCCAGTGCACCTAAGGGGCAGCCGCGTGGAGGCTTGCGTGTTGCTATGATGCTGAGCTTCCAGACTAAGACAGACTGGGAAGAAAGGTCTGGTGATCACCATAATCTGCTTTCAGAAGTAGGGTTCATGTAAACCCTATGGATCACAACAGTCTGGTCCCATTGTGCATGGGGTCGCCATGAGTTGGGGACTGACTTGATGACGGCCAACCACAACAGCCGACCTTGTCTTAACCTTGCATTGGCTGGGTGTGCAGTGCACCATACAGCCCTCACTGCTGGAATGGACCAGACCTTCTTGGCTCTACTTGCTCCCAGGTCTGAGTGGCTCTGGCAGTGACCACCGTCACAAAGCAGTGGTTGTTGCCCCCACAGACCCAAGAATCCCATGTGATGCTGGCTGACAAGGTGGTAGGCTACATCTGCCCACCACCTGGACTGGACTCCCAGATGCTCCAGCTTCCCAGGTGTCACCTGGAGGTAACAATCTGGAAGTGCAGGGGGACCTTTGATCAAAGAGCGATAAAGCGGGGAGGGGCAAGCAGGTGAGTTATTCACCTTTGTTCCAGAGTGTTCTTTTTCACTCTCCCTCCCACTTCGGTGCTCTTTTTTTTGCTTTAGGTGAAAATTTACAGAGCAATTAATTTATCCTCCAACAATTCATACACAAATTGTTTTGTGACATTGATTGCAATCCCCGCGACGGGTCAATACTCCCCCCTTCCCCACCCAGGTTTCCCCGATTCCATCTGTCCATTTTTCCTGTCCCTTCCTGCTTTCTCTTCTTTGCTCACACTTTTTATTGTGTCTTAATTCTACATTTGACAATTCAAAATATGAGTGCTTTACACTTAATCGATTCTTAAAGCGTGAAATTAATAAAGAGGATTAGACAGGAGGCCAAAATATACTCTGTAATTAAAAAGAAACTGTATTACTCACACGTTAACTGATTCTAGTTAATGTGTTTTGCATAAAGAGAGCCAAGAACTAAATTCCACAGTTGCAGCCTTTCCTTCCACTACTAAGTGCTCCTTTCTGGGGGCATTGGTGATTTCTAACCAGGATAGGTTGGACTTAAACCTGGGCTTAAATTCTGACTCCGCTATTCAAACGTTCTGTGACCTTGTTTTCTTACGTGACTTGGTTTCTTGGTTGCTCGTTTGTTACAGAGATCATTCTTTCTCAACCACACGTGTTGGTAGTTTGGGGAGAGAAATGACATCATGGCTAAATAGGACCGTGACCATCTCCCAAGGCACCATGGGTGCAGGGATTTTAGCATCAACAGTAAGAGAGTGATGAATGCTAACGATAATACTAATTGAACCAGCCCCTCACTGAACATGACTGAGACTTTTTTGTAAACTGGTTAGAGCAGGGTTTCTCAGCCTGAGCACTGTTAACATTTTGGATCGGGTTATTCTTTGCTGTTGGGGGGCTGTTTTTACACCATAGGATGTCAGCAGCACTAGGTGCTGGTCACACTCCCCCACCCCCAATGTAACAACCAAAAACGTCTTCAGACATTGCCCAGTGTCCCCTCCTGGACAAAATCCCTCCTAGGTGAGAACCACTGGGTTAGAGCATGTCCAATCCAGCTACAGTCTTTTTCCCTTGTAGGAATGTTTTGACAAAACTTAAAAAGCAAACATAGTAGATAACCACATAAACAGCAAAGTGGGCAGATGCAGTTGATGTACACCACCGGGCATTTGCCAGTGCTTATACAGAGCTGAAGGAGTCTCTGGGTGGCTCAAGTGGCTAAGCACTCAGCTATTAACTGAAAGGCTGGCAGTTCAAATCCACCCAGTGGGGCCTTGGAAGAAAGCCCTGGCAAACTACTTCCAAAAGGTCACAACCATTGAAACCAGTAAGGAGCATAGTTCTACTCTCAAACACACAAGTTAGCTTGAGTCTGAATCAACTCGATGGCAACGTTTTTTTTTTTTTTAATACATAGCGGCAGAGTTATCCGTAGACAGCTACAGTGGCAGACAGTCCACACTAAGGACAGACCAATGTGGAGACAGGACCAGCCAGCAGACTCCGCTCCATAAGCCCCCTCTGGATCAGAACGCACAAGCGAGCAATGACTGAGAATCGATTGACGACCCCAGCGCTATTTGTCCACACACGTCAGGTGAAGTTTGAGGCAGACAGACACAAGCTGCCGTGTTCCTGTTTCCTCTGGGTATTCGTTTGTGACAACCAGTTAGAACTCAGCCTTTCTGTTTCTTAACAAGAGCACTCTGTCATTTCCGAAAATGTTTTAAATTAGTCTAAAACTTGGCTAAATTTAGCTTTTATAGGAGGAAGAATAAAACATAATTAACTGTTTAAAGAAGAAAACAGAAACCACATGAAGGAATGAGACTTGCTGGCGAGAAATCTAACAGTAGTGCTTGGTAGCTAACCCATCTCCTGTGGAACAGATGTTTGCAGATGGAAGCGGAAACAGGACCGGCACCAGCGTGGAAGACATTTGGGACAAAAAGGCGGTAACTGCGTAAAATGTGGGAGTGGTACAGGTGCTGCATTCGCCTAACTGCCTGGAGATGGGAATCACCAGGACACAGGAGTGGCCGGTCGGCGTGGCTAGAAATCCTGACAGGTAGGGGCTTGGCAGGGTCCCGGCTGGCTGGCGCGCTGGGGCTGTCTGCACGCTGATCATTGCCGGTCAGGATGGAAACACAGGCACTTTGTTTTAAGGCACTTGAACTAACAGTCGCTGGTTTTAGCAGAACATCTAACATCTTCTGCAATTTCTGTGTAAATACTGCGGAGTCGAGAAGAACTGTTTTCTCTCTTCAGGCTCCTCTACATGGCAGTTCAGTGGGAAAAGGGGTTAATTTGATTTAAAAACTAAAAATGATTTTCTATTTGGCTTAAAAAACAAAGTATTGAAATAAAATTCTGTGTAGAACAAAGAGAGACAAAAGCTTCTACTGTGCCACCGGTTTGGGCATGCCGTGCCTCTTCCGACTGAGCACAGACAGAGGGCTGGTCGAAGCTGGCAAGACTGTGCACAGATGGGCCCAATCTCTGTCAGCTAATAAAGACTCACTGAATCAAAGGCCAAGTGATCGTTTATTCTGCTGGACGGACTAATGCGATATTCACTCTTTAATGCTGTCTTTTGTTCATATCCAAACAACTATGGTTATGACTATTGTTGTTGTTACTACAATATTTTAAAAACACAGATGGATCTGGTGAAACACCTCTGTAGCTTTGTGGCTGTTAGCCAAAAAAAGTACAATGATCTATTATTGGGTGGAGTGCCTCCGGTGACTCACAGAGGGGCTGGAGATAATGACTGGGAAATCATCCAGGTCACTTAATTGGCGAGTTATGTCTTTGTTCCTCAATTTCCACATTTTAGCTCCTGTGCAAGACTCATGTTATTTGTGGTGTTAATGAGTCAAAGAAACGACCAACCAGCACCTCGCCAGATCATCTCACTGCGTTAGTTTGCGACGAGTCGGCCTGGACTCATCGGCGGTGCCCGTAGGTCTAACAGAACGAAATGTCGCCCTGTCCTGCGCCATCTTCCTGGCTGTTGGTAGGCTTGGGTCCATTGTTGTGGTTATTGAGTCAACCGTCTCATTAAGGGTTTCTCTCCTTTTCACTGACCCTCTGCTTTACCTCACCTACCCTTTACTTTATCTTATTAATGACCACTTTTTATTTGAGGTCACCCTAAATATTCAAGGAGTGGTTATCTTCAGTTGGGGAAGATTTGAAAAATTGGATTAAAACACTTCCTAATGTTCAGTGTGGGAGGTGCTAGGATTCACCTCTTGTGTTATACGGGATTCCATGAGGCGATGCAGTTTCATACCGGGACACCGAAAAGAAACCAAATGCCCTTGTTCTGTGGGCAGGGGACTGGGAAGGGAGACTCCCTCACTGCCTAAGCGATCCTACGTTTCATCCACATTTTCTGAGTTTTTCAATAGAGAATGCCAGAGGAGTTTGTGCTTTCTTTTTCTAGAGCCATTTTCTCTTTAACTCATGGATTTAATCGTCACACGAAAGGTCTCAGTGCCTCCAAGAAGGTAGAAGTTTGCCATCTCTTCTTTTACACCTTCCCCCTAAAGAGGCCAGCCCTTAGTACGTGAGCCAGGAAGGGTTCCAACTACTGCAGGCTGCTCTGCCTTTCAAATGTGCTGAGTGCTAATTTATGGCCTCTTGTGATTACATTTTGATTAACTGGAGCAATTCACAAATCATGAGTTATAATATTCAATGAGAACACCCAACATTACCAAGAAAAGATTGAGCTATTAATGTCTATATTTATTATATGTGATTTTCTTGAATTAGCCTCATGCCAATTATGTTCCTGGGGAATTAAAGCTGAGTCCTTGGGTGGTAGAAAAGGTGAACGCACTCAGCTACTAACGAAAAGTTTGGAGGTTCAAGTTCACCTAGAGGCACCATGGAAGAAAGGCCTGGCAATCTACTTCCAAAAAATCAGCCACTGAAAACCCTGTGAAGCACAGTTCTACTCTGACACGCGGCGGCAGCCATCAGTTGGGCAGGACTTGATGACGACTGGTTTTTTTAACTTCTTTTATATAAAGTCGGTGAGTCCTCTCTCAGAGCTTAATGTTCAAACAGCTATCCCATCTCTAATTTAGCGCTAAGTTAGTTCTCACTTCTTGTTGTTGAGTCAATTCTGACTCATGGTGGGCCCGTGTGTGCAGAGTTAAAACTGGTCCACGACGTTTTCACGGCTGTGGCCTTTCGGAAGCAGATCGCCAAACGTTCCTTTCGAGGTGCCCCTCGGTGGGTTCAAATTGCCAACTTTCATCTAGTATTCGAGCACTTAACTATTTGTGCTACCCAGGGACGCCTTAGCTCTCACTAGAATGAAAACATTGGAATGATGTTCTTCTATCTTACACTTAAACTCTCTTCATCTGACATCTTACTCAGAGTCTAGCGCAGGCAAGTTTTATTTCCTAGTTCCTCCCACTTTTTTCCCTGTTTCACATTTGCTCTCCTTTTTTTTTTTCTTCTTGGAGCTCAATGCTCTCCTATATGTGGGGCTCTTTCTGATCTGCCAAGTGCCACATCTGCCGAAATGCTGAGCACACGTTGTTTAAAAATCGGGACGGAAAGTTGGACCCGCACTGAAATCTCTGTAACAAATGCTATTCTTGTTCTTCTCCGCACTTTTTTGTGCTTAATTTTATAATTTGTGATCCTTCCTCATCGTGTCTTTTCCTGAAGATAGAGCCCTGGTGGCGCAGTGGTTAAGAGCTCGGCTGCCAACCAGAAGGTTGGCAGTTTGAATCCTTGGAAACCCCACGCGGCAATTCTACACCGTCCTGTAGGGTCGCTGAGTCGGAACTGACTCAACAGCAACGGGTTTGGGTTTGGTTTGGAAGATAGAGTAGCAAAAAGGAAAAACCTTCAGAGAATAACGTAGTCAGCATGTTCCTGAGAATGATTCCCAGGCTAAGGAAAAATCTTGATTTTTGTTGCTCATCTGGCAAAGTGTTGGGACCAGAGACTTAAGTCTTCCACTAGCAAAAAACATTTCAAGTGAAGATCGTATGTATACACCACTATGTTTCTAGATGCAGGTTCATATGTAAAGGTGACTTTCATATCTTTAAATATTTTCTTCACAAAACTTTTACAGATGACATTAATGAACAAATCAGAAGATTAATCAATTAGAGAAACTTAATGGATTTAATGGTGGGTTTTCCATAAAAAAATCCCAGGGAAGAAAAAAATAAATCAAGAATCATAATTCAGTGCTCAACAGATACGCTTTCTTATTCTGAGGGCTGCTCCTGCAGACAACATCGTCAATGTACAAATATTATTATTTTTACAGCTGTTGTTCTTGTTAGGTGCCGTTGAGTCGGTTCCAACTCATAGCGACCCTATGTACAGCGGAATGAAATGCTGCCCGGTCCTGTGCCATGCTCACAATTGTTGTTATGTTTGACCCACTGTTGCAGCCACTGTGTCAATCCATCTCCTTGAGGGTCTTCCTCTTTTTCACTGACCCTCTACTTTACTGAACATGATGTTTTTTCTGCAGGGACTGGTCCCTCCTGATAACATGTCCAAAACACATGAGATGAAGTCTTGCTATCCTGGCTTCTAAGGAGCATTCTGGCTGTACGTCTCCCAAGACAGATTTGTTTATTCTTCTGGCAGTTCATGGTATATTCAATATTTTTGGCCAACACCACAATTCAAAAGTGTCAATTCTTCTTGCATCTTCTTTATTCATTGTCCAGCCTTAACATGCATATGAAGCGAGTTGAAAATACCATGGTTTGGGTCAGGCACACCTTAGTCCTCAAGGTGATATCTTTGCTTCTTAACACTTTAAAAAGGTCTTTTGCAGCAGATTTGCCCAGTGCAATGCGTCTTTTGATTTCTTGACTGTTGCTTCCATGGGTGTTGATTGTGGATCCAAGTAAAATGAAATACTTGATAACTCCAATCTTTTCTCTGTTTATCATGGGTCCAGTTGTGACGACTTTTGTTCTCTTTATACTGAGGTATAATCCATACTGAAGGTTGTGGTCTTTGATCTTCACCAGTGAGGGCTTCAAGTCCTCTTCACTGTCAGCAATGAAGGTTGTGTCACCTGCATAGTGCAGTTGTTTATCGGTCTTCCTCCGATCCTGATGCCGCGCGCGTTCTTCTTCATATAGTCCAGCTTCTTGGATTATTTGCTCAGCATACAGATTGAATAAGTATTTTTATAGCAGAAATGGTCAGTCTGTTGGGTTACCAATTGCTATAGCATTAGTTTGCTTAAACAGCTTCTAGCCATGCTTATGCTCTGCTTAAACAGACATTAGAGAAGAATAGAATGACTACATATTCAAGGCAGAAAACACATACCAGATAGTTCACCCAGGTAAGTCAAAGTATACCTGCCACGTCAGAATGAGAGAAGAAACATGGGTCCACTAGTATTAGCCTCGAGCCCCAGTCTGAATCTAGCACTTTAGGCAAACCCCAGCACTGGGCCTCAGGGTCCAGCCTCCCATCGAGGTGGGGAGTGTGACGGTCTAGAATCTTCCCCCAGGACACAGGCTAAACAGTTGCTCTCCAGTGATCATAGTGACCCCATGTGTGTCAGAGTAGCACTGTGCTCCACAGGGTTTTCAGTGGCTGATATTTCAAAAATTGATTGTCAGGCCTTTCTTCCAAGGTGCCCCTGGGTGGACTTGAACCTCCAACCTTTTAGTTGGTAGCTGAGCACATTAATTGTTTGTCCACCCAGAGACTAAAACAAGGTCTAGCTAGAGAGTGCCTAAAACTTTCTACGTAGAGAGTCTAAATACATCTGCAAAAACAATAGCCTGTGGAAGTGGAGCTGCAGGCGTTAGTGGGGATTCTCGACTCCCACCAGCGTCTGCATGGGTGGGTTTGAAAACTCTGGAACACGGGGCGTGAGAGCTTCAGCATTTCCAACTCTGTGATCTTTGCCTAACTTGTTTCTGGGTATTTTTTTCCTCCTCCCAGACAAGACCTTTCAGGTGAACCCAACAATTGAGCAACATCTAACCAAGTGTACCTCGCCCTTCATATTTTCTTTTGTTTTTAATTTAAGGGGGAATCAACAGCCGTCACCCATTTAATGATCTGCAATGAAGAGACCAGAACGCTCCAGCCTTCTGACTTTTCCGGATTCCTTTCGGTGTTCAAAAAAAAAAAAAAAAGTTAATTTCTCCTGGTACACTGTCAACTCCTAGTGTGTGTCCAGTGGGTGACACAGATTGAGAAGTTATGTCAGAAAGTGGCCGCCAAGAATCTCGTGGAATGGAGGGTGCTGACGGGTGGAGAAGCAGTAACGATTTACAAGGCAGGTTAGTAACAGCAGCTTCTACTTAAGCTATAGCCCAGGATTCTGGGGCTGTAGGTAGAGTCCCATGTGGTGTAACAAGTAGTAACTGTTTATTGGTTCTTTAGTGTCCCAGTTAAATGCATTTTATGTTAGTCATCAAAATCCAGCTTTTCTCAAGCTAAGTTCTAAATACACAGAAAAATAATAAATAATATACAACATGAATAATTATTCTCATTTTTATAATCAATCCTTTGATAGTGCAATATCCGTGTTCTTACACACATGAGTGTGGGTGAATATATATATGGAGCCCCGGTGGCACAGTGATTAAGGTGCTTGGCTGCTAACTGAAAGGTCAGAGGTTCAAACCCACTAGCCACTCCTCCGAAGAAACATGTGGCAGTTTGCTTCCGTAAAGATTTACAGCCTTGGATATCCTATGGGGCAGTTCTACCCTGTCCTATAGGGTCAGCTGGAATTGAATCGAAGGCACTGGGCTTGGTTTTATAGCTATATACATATATATATATATATATATATATATATATATATATGCTTTTATCCCAGAGATAGATTAAAAATAACAGTTGTGTCCAATATTTTTCTAAGTCCTAAATCAGAGTTGAGGGAAAAAATGAGGTTGGCTGTTTAATTTTTTTCCAGCAACAGGAAGCTTTCGAGCTCCCCGGAAGTCTCACCATTAATCACACCCCATTTAGCCTTGAACTATCCTGCTTTTCAAGTGAAGTAAGATGATGCTTTACTAGAACTTTCATAAGAAAGTGTAGGAACTTTCTGGTGACTTAAATGCTGATAATTACTAGGTGTCTCTCCCACTGGGCTTGGGAAACTTTGCTTTCTGCTTCTGGCTCCTCTAGAGCATATCTGCTGACTTCAGCTCAAGCCTGACCTGCTGTTTTCAACTCAAGCCTGACCTGCTGTCTTCAACTCAAGCCTGACCTGCTGTCTTCAACTCAAGCCTGAACTGCTGTCTTCAGCTCAAGCCCGACCTGCTGTCTTCAGCTCAAGCCTGACCTGCTGTCTTCAACTCAAGCCTGACCTGCTGTCTTCAACTCAAGCCTGACCTAATGTCTTCACCTCAAGCCTGACTTGTTGTCTTCAACTCAATCCTGACCCACTGACTTCAACTCAAGCCCGACCTGATGTCTTCAACTCAATCCTGACCCACTGACTTCAACTCAAGCCCGACCTGAGGTCTTCAGCTCGAGTCTGACCCACTGACTTCAGCTCAAGCCTGACCTACTGACTTGATGGAAGCTCTGGCCCAGCATTATTCCAACATCCCACAGAGAAGTAGAAATGTCCAATTGTGATAGTGCCATGGAAGGACTGAGGCTACCCCTGCACAATGATGCCTAGAACAAATACTGGTCCATCCTCCGGTCCTTGTGTCCTAAAAGTCTGAGAAAAGGGTTACTCTGCCCTTTCTCTAGCCTGCATCATCCTATAGATGTATGAACAACTGAAGTATCCTCCTGATACGACTTCATCCAGAATTATGACAATGGTACTCTAGTGTCCAGGAGTCAATCTGGCTCCCTTTGTCCCGTGTGCCTCCAGGGGTTTCAGACAAGAGTGGCAAGAATGTCCCTGGGTAGCGCAAATGGTTGAGTGCTCAGTTACTAACCAAAAGGTTAGTGGTTTGAACCCACCCAGAGGGGCCTCAGAAGAAAGGCCTGGTGATCTGCCTCTGAAAGGTCACAGCCTTGAAAACCTTATGGAGCACACATGGGGTCGTCATGAGTTGGAACTGACTCCACGGCAACTGGTTTGGTTTATATCCTGTTAAAACATGGTTACCACCAGACAAAAGTGTCAAATTGCTCAAGGATGAAGTATTCTACTCATGTGACCTAAACCACTGGCCTAAATTAGTGTGATGAGGTAGAAAGACCACTGAGTTGGGAGTGGAGACCTACTCTCTCCTCCTGGCTCTGCCACGAATTAGAAGTGAGACCTGGGGCAACTTCCTCTCTGGGCCTCCATTTCAATCTTTAAAATGAAGGAGTTGGCCATGATTTCCAAGAACTAGAGCTATAGATACTCCACCACTAACTTTCTATTCTTTGGGAGTGCAGTCTTATGCAGTGCAGTTTTTCCTAGCCTGCCCCACTCCCCATTTTTTTTAGAATAAGAGAAATAAGGTAAAAATGCACATGACTGACACTCTTGGAGGGAGAGAGGTGAGGTTGACTGTGGAGGATGCCTGTCCCAGGGGGAGAGGGAGATGGTGGTTTTCTACTGATGTAGAATGTATTCTAAGACACCTACCTGTTCCCCTCCTCCCTTCATCCTGGAATTTCAGCCTCTGTTTCTGCAGCAGCTCCTGGGGCTCCCCCACATAAAACCCACTCGCTGTCCCATGAGAATAACTGTCTTCTTTTCCCTGTGGCTACTGGTTTGGGCCTGAGGAAGGCACATGGCTTCACTCCACAGAAGAGTCTGAATATGGGACACAAAGACCTATCCAAACAGAAGTCCAACGAGACATGCTTTGCTTTGTGAATCTTAAAACAGTCTACCAGTCCATCTTTCAAAATGCTTGTCTTTTCATGTATGACACGTTGAGACTCTCACTATAGGGCTCTCTTAAATGTCAGCCCATACACTCTGCAGAGAACGTTTTAGTTCTATCCACCCACATTCTTTTTGAAGGTCAGTTTACCAAAGCCAGATTCACTGAATGATTAATCTATGAACTCTAATTTCTCAACGGTATAGAAGGCTAGTAACGGTTTTATCGTTTGGTGTTTAGCTATAGACAATGATTTTGTCTTTCTTTTTTTTTTTTTTTTAAGTTCAGAGGATTATTTAATGAGAGACATACGCAGCAAGTTAAAGCTTGCAAGCTTACTTCATCTCGGTAATGCAGAAAACTCAAATCGCTGATTTTTATTTTTATTTTTTGGTTTTTGTGGCAGGCACTCTGAATCACGCAAAATATGATGTGGATCCACAAGGAAAATCAGAAAACAACAAAGAAAAAGTACCTCTAAACTTTATAAGCCTATTTCCGCAATGCAACTCAGGGCTGAATTAGTGAGATTCAGAAATTAGAGACGTTATGGTAGTGGGTGGCCTAGCAGTCACTCCCAGGCACCCATCTCTGGTGGGATGCACCTCTTCCATCGACACAGAACACAGAACCAGGTCCCGGTCCAATTCTTAGACTAGGTGGTTGCACATAGTCTACTGAGGCTAAGATTTTTCCGTCGTCCAGCGGGGGCTCTGAGCTTCATAAAACTGTGTCTTTGGATTTCCTCTTGTTGCTAGTTGCCATTGGTCAGCTCTGACTCTTGGGGACCTTACATACAGCAGAATGAAATGCTGCCTGGTCCTGCACCATCTTCATGATGGTTGGCATGTTTGAGCCCATTTTTTGAGGCTGTTGTGTAGTGTCTTCCAACCTAGGGGGTTCATCTTACTCTAATGCACTCAAATAAAAATCACATTTAATTCACCTGTACGTTGACGAGTAGTCTGGTAAAACTGCTGAGGGGACTTCTGACCTTCCCATGCCCGCTGTGTACAAACGCGATTGTGCAAATGTTTTCACTGTGTTGGCGTGCTGTGCAGGTTTCATGGCGGACTGTCACCCACCAGATGCCTCCAGGAGCACACGCTTACTTCACTCTGCCCCAAGCTCAGGTACAAGGGTCCATTATGGCTCGAAGAGTGCATTTTGATTGTGCTTAATTGATATCTCCATTAGTGTGATGAATACAAATGGTATTAAATGCCAGGACTGGACACAAATTGAATATGAGAGATCCCCTGGGAGGGCAAGCAGGGATTCTTCAGGCAGAGTGGTGAGGACAATTAGCAGTGTTAATGGACTCTTTCCAGTAGCTAGAGGACGCCAGATGCCCCTCTGTTGCTTTTGCTCAGAGCACATTCAGGTCTGCCTTTATCCAGACAGCAGATTACACTGGCTTTGGAGACTGGAGGCTCCGTTTGGCAATGGCACAACTCTATGTTGCTGACATAAAGCAGGGGGGCCTCAAGTGGGACTGAAGCCTTGGGTCAGGTTGAAGGAAAGTTCCTCCTCCTGGCCACCCTCCCCACCCGACGCCCACATCAAGCAAGGGCGCGAAAGCTGTCTGTAAAGCTGTTATCATCTCCTCCCTGCTCCTGCTTTGGGTTCAGAGCTGCAAGTAAGACTTGTCAGCTTTTAACACACTTTCTTTCTGCCTCTACTGGCATGTTGTGTATCTCTCAGTAAATGGGATCTATGGAAAGCCTAAATGGAAAAGGTCTTAGGGGACACTCAATCATGTCATCAAGATCAGTTTCAGAAGAAAACAACCACAGATGTTTGAGTGAAAATCACCTGATTTCACCCTGACTCTTGTCCTGTTCTTGGTTTTATGGCCGTGTTTCTCACACTGTGTGGAAAAGTACAAAGAACTGCCCCCGGACTAAGAGCAGTCAATAATCTGTTTGGAGAAGCTTTCTCCCCCTTAACTTCTTTGCTGCGTTTACCAGAGGTACCCTGTCAAGGTTTAATTAAGAACCACCCAGTGGACCTGAGGCCCATTCCAGCACACAGGAGTGTAAGCATGGATTCTGAAGTCACACACAGTGTCTTTAATATCTTCTTGGAAAAGTATGTTGCATGACTTGCCAGTTTTCCTGTTGTTGTACCAAATGAAGATAAGGGCGCCAACCAATAAAAATTTGTTTTACTTAATACGAAAGAGAAACAACGATCATAGGAGGTCAGATGATCATGTGGTTGTGAGGATAAATGTGGAAGCGGGTCTCAGTGTTGGGTCAAGTTTTAGCCCAGGTGACTGTACCCAGGTTATTTCTGTTGACCTTTTCCCTCCAAGGAGGCTTAGAGACTTATAAGGTTGTGTCTTTGGGTCTAATATACTCAAGTAAAAATTACATATTGATATTCCTTGCCAGTGCACCTCAAGAGCAGCCACTGCCGTCAGTGGAGGCTTGCATGTTGCTATGATGCCGAACAGATTTCAGTACAACTTCCAGACTGTCATGAATTGAATTGTGTCCCCCCAAAATATGTGTCAGCTTGTCTAGGCCATGATTCCCAGGATTGTGTGATTGTCCACCATTTTGTCATCTGCTGTGATTTTCCTATGTGTTATATATCTTACCTCTATGATGTTAATGAGGCAGGATTAGAGACAGTTATGTTAATGAGGCAAGACTCAATCTACAAGATTAGGTTGTGTCTTAAGCCAATCTGTTTTGAGATATAAAAGAAAGAAGTGAGCAGAGACAGGGGGACCTCCTACCACCAAGAAAGCAATGCTGGGAGCAGAGCCTGTCCTTTGGACCCAGATCCCTATGCTGAGAAGCTCCTAGACCGGGGGAAGATTGATGACAAGGACCTTTCCTCCAAAGCCGACTGAGAGAGAAAGCCTTCCCCTGGAGCTGGTGCCCTGAATTCAGACTTCCAGCCTCCTAGACTGTGAGAGAATAAATGTCTGTTTATTGAAGCCACCCACTTACGGTATTTCTGTTATAGCAGCTCTATAACAAAGACACAGACTCAGATGGACTAAGAAGAAAGGCCTGGAGATCTACTTCTGAAAATTGGCCATTGAAATCCTTGTGGATCACAACAATTGGATCCTGTTGTTCATGGGGTCACCATGAGTTGGGGGCCGACTTGACAGCAGGTAACAACAACAACATACCTGTACGCTAATGACTGGGTCTGGTGTCTGGCAAAACCGTGACAAGAAGGCTTGTAATTCTCCCCGATCCACTGTGCACAGATGTGACTGTGCCAAATAGTTTCACTTTACAGTGACTTGGCAGGGGTATTGGGGGTAGATGCTGGGAAGAGATTCGCCTAAATAGAGCCTTTGCATATATAATACCCTTTTCCATCCCCAAAATATTTTATTTTTATAATGTAGGAAGAAAGGAGATTTAGGAAAACATCTTATGTGCCTACTATAGCCCCAGCAATTTTCTCATTCTTTGAGATTCTTATCCTTAATTAACCAAGAAAAAGCATTCCCCCTGGATTACACAGTAATCAAGGTAAGTCTGGGTAAACTCAGATCATGCCACACTTCTTTCCTGGAGTAGTGCTTCTGAGAACTAGGCAGGGAGGGTGTTCTTCTCCACTGGCTAACATTTGTATGAACCTGCATGCCAGCACATGAAGTGCATGGCTAAATATTGTATTATCTTGAGTGCTTTACCCGATATGAGTGCTTCCCCTAGCAGGAATGTCACTTGGGAAACTTGGTCTTCATGTTCAAACGGATGATGAAGCGGGGAGAAGAGAGACTGCGGTCTTCACTCAGGCCAGAAGGCACACACTGCAATGGGTAGGGTGGAGTCGGGGTGACTGCTTTCTGTTTATGTGTCTAGAAAACAAGCTAACCATCAGAACCACGTTGTGGCCCCGAGTAAAGGGAATTATTTTAATTTCACTAACTTCAGTGGCTAAGTGCACGTTTTGAGAAATGGAGAGAATGTAATGACTTGGCAAATGTCAGTATTTGAGATTAATAAATCTATAACTATAGCATATTCTTTGACTAATGTTAATTAATCACCTAATAACTACCAATCATTAGCAACATAATAGATAGTTTCAGTGCTGATACTTCCACTTGCAAATGAATTGTTTATTTAACAGATGGCTTCTGACTTATTTAAGAGCTGCTAGAATGCAGTGGTTAAGGGCTACGGCTGCTAACCAAAACGTTGGCAGTTCGAATCCACCAGCTGCTCCTTGGAAACCCAATGGGGCAGTTCTACTTTGTCCTATAGGGTTGCTGTGGGTCGGAATGGACTCGACGGCAGCAGGTTAGAACAGCAGAGTGTAGCTTGCTGCTGGAGACTGATGCACTGCCTTTGAGTTCCACTTTTCGCTCCCAATGCTACTTTCTAAATTAGCTTTGGATACCCTAAGATTAGCAATGAGCACAGTATGAAGTAAATCTTTTTATTGAGAAAAGGCATGCCAATATACATGCTATCAAGACATATAATTTGTCCAAAAATATGTGTTGGGTATCTTCCATTGCCAGTCATACAGTGGCGAACATATATTGGCCATTAATGGACGTTAGCTAGAATAGACACACAATCTGTGTTTTCATGTGGACTCAAGTTAATACCATAACCATGTGAAATACAGTAAAAACCATCCTAGAGTTTTTGTGTTTCAGGAATAAAACAACAGTGACTCTAAAGCATGGATGAGAACTCTGAGGGGCAGAGAGCATCTGTTAACGGTGAAACCACAGGGGCAGAGATGGTGAGAACAGTGACGTGATGTGACGTATGGAACCATCATCGATGAACTGTAAGTGTACAAATCGTTGAACGAGTGTATGTTTTGTTGTGTATATTTTTACCAAAAGTAAAAAAAATACAAAATTAAAAAAGAAACAAAGAATAAAACAGGCCCACAATCTCACAGACCAACACAAGTCTGTTTCTCTTTGCTTACAAACATCTCAGGCTTGCCGAACGGGCCCTGGACTCGTCTTCCCTTGACCTTGCTGCCTCCCCCCTTTGCGGGTGCATTCTGTTCTTACTCCGCTTCTCTGCCAGACCCCCCCAAATGAAAGTCCCACCTCCAGCCTCCAGATTCTTACCATCTCCTCACTCCCCAGCCGACGCCTACTTCTCACTCCCACTGTGCTCCTGAAATGGTTCTCTCAAATATCACTGTCATCATTGCAGGTTCAGTTCTTCCCGAGGTTCAGTTCTTCCCATCAGGACTTCTATACCGTTGACCACACCCTCCCTGAAATGTTCTCCACCCTTGGTGTCTCACTGACACTGTAGCACCCCAAGACTTGTTTTCCCGTCAGGACTTCTACACCGTTGACCACACCCTCCCTGAAATGTTCTCCACCCTTGGTGTCTCACTGACACTGTAGCACCCCAAGACTTGTTTTCCCGTCAGGACTTCTACACCGTTGACCACACCCTCCCTGAAATGTTCTCCACCCTTGGTGTCTCACTGACACTGTAGCACCCCAAGACTTGTTTTCCTGTCAGGACTTCTACACCGTTGACCACACCCTCCCTGAAATGTTCTCCACCCTTGGTGTCTCACTGACACTGTAGCACCCCAAGACTTGTTTTCCCGTCAGGACTTCTACACCGTTGACCACACCCTCCCTGAAATGTTCTCCACCCTTGGTGTCTCACTGACACTGTAGCACCCCAAGACTTGTTTTCCCGTCAGGACTTCTATACCGTTGACCACACCCTCCCTGAAATGTTCTCCACCCTTGGTGTCTCACTGACACTGTAGCACCCCAAGACTTGTTTTCGCCTTTCTGACAGCTCCTTCCATCTTTGCCTTTGCCCCCTAGGTGGGAGCCTTTACTGGGGCTTTCTTTTCTCTCTGTACACACCCCTTCTTGTAGACTTTGGGTATTTCCTTGGCTTTAACTCTTGTGTCTGTGGATGGGACTATCGACATTCTTCCTCTAGTCCTGGCTTCTCCCTGAATCTCACCTTGCATCTCCATTTGTCAGCTAAACGTCCCACCTCTTGATGAGTTTTGGGACTCAACATATCCTAAAACAAACTCAACGACTCCCTTTCCCCAGTGATTTTCTCTTCCTGGTTTTCCGGTTTGGGACGTGGTAACCTACTCTCCCAGCCACCCATATAATCACAGATGTGGATAGTTCCCTCTCGATTGGTTGTCTAATTCTGTCGGTCCCATCCCCACAGTATCTAGTAGCTGTCCCCACCTTTTGGTTTGCCCTGCCACCACTCCCACCCAGCCCCTCATTAAATCCCATTAGGAACTGGTCTCCCTAGCTTCAGTCTCTTCCACCCTCCAATTACGCCTCTCAAAACGTCAGGTTAATCTTTCTAAAGAAATGATATCACTGTGACATTTCTCTGCTCAAAAATGCTTCATTGTATTTGACCCCAACTCGTGTTTCTAGCTTTTCTTCCTTAAAGATGTAACCATGGTCCTTTCAGCCCAACGGCCTCGGTAATAGGTCCAAATCACATGTCACATTCCTCTCTCTGCCTCTCTGTCCATGCTGTTACAGATACGTGGAATGCCCTATGTCACACACCTCTGACCCTCTCATCCTTTGAGGCTCAGGTTCTTTGTCACACTCTCCATGAAGACTTCCCCTTTTGGTGATGCTCAGAAAGTTATAGAATAGGGCTTTGCACTTTTCTGTAGTTTGGCTCAATTAATGCTCTGTAGATAAAAAGGTTGTAGGGGTCTCATATTGACACAGCACCACATGATCAACAAATCATCTCAGCAATGGGTAGTGTTTGCCAAGAGCAGAGGTTTATTTCTCAAATGGTACATCTCTGCAAACTGAGTGTAGAAACATACAAGGGCTTCCCTGGTCAGGGTCACCTGGGGAGGTGCAGACTGGGGCAGACGGCCGTCAGACCCTACAGATACAGACACGGGATGTAGCTCACAGCTTTGGGCTGCGACATCTCAGTTGTCTTCTGACTTTCCCTTCAACACAGAGGGACTGGTCAGCCCCATAAAACAGAGAACGAAAACCAAACCAGTTGCTGTTGAGTCAGTTCTGACTCATGGCAACCCCACGTGTTTCAGAGTAGAACTGTGCTCCATGGGGTTTTCAGTGGCTGTGATCTTTCAGAAGTAGACCACCAGGCCCTTCTTCTGAGGCCCTTCTTCTAGGTGGATTCGAATTGCCAACCTTTTGGTTAGTAGGTTCCATAACATGGTCATCACATGTCTCCTGAGTTCCAGAGAAGATACAAGCCCATCCATCACTGAACTCACACCAGTCCCTACTCCGTCCGCAATCAGCTTCTTTCTACCTTGGATAAGCTAGCTCATCCTTAAAGACCTGCTCAAAGGCCTCCCCTCCATGCTCTTCCCTTAACCCACGGTCGTGAGTTCTCCTCTCTCCTGACCACACGTGGTGTTGAATCTGTGCCTCACTTGCTGGGGTGCTGCTCTCCCTTACTTTACATGTATGTCCTCACCAAATGTGGTGTAAGGTTTCTGAGTGCAGAGTCTGACCTTTATCCGTTTGATAGCACCTAACGCAGTCCTTTGCTCATAGCTGGGATTTAAGAAATGCTGGTTGAGTGAACATTGAGTAGATGAAGATTCAGATTCTTTTGGCCTCCATCACTCTGAGATGTGTTTCTATAAATGTGTATGTGTGCCATGTAAAAATGTATTTATTTACCAGTGTGCTGCTCATATTTATGATTCCTGTAGGCTTCTAGGTAAGGCAGCACCAGCTATCTGTTAGTATGTTGTACTGTGGTGGCCTGTGTGTTGCCACGATACCAGAAGCTATGCCACTGGTGTCTCAAGTACCAGCAGGGTCACCCAGGGTGGACAGGTTTCAGCAGAGCTTTCAGACTACGACAGACTAGGAAGAAAGGCCTGGTGATCTACTTCCAGACTAAGACAGACTAGGAAGAAAGCCCTGGTGATCTATTCTGAAAAGCAGCCAGTGAAAACCCTACAGATCACAATGGAACATCATCCAATATAGTGCTGGAAGATGAGCCCCTTAGGTTGGAAGGCACTCAAAATACCAGTGGCCACAGCTATGGACTTGAGCAGACCAACAATCGCGAAGATGGCACAGGTGACATTTCATTCAGTTGTCCGTAAGGTCGTTACGAGTCTGAGCCAACTCGACCCCAACGAACAGCTACAACAGGTAAGACGGCTTCTAAACTAAAGAGACACCCGCGGGCACAGCGTCACAGGAGTGACCGGGTAATCACAGACGTCACTGTTCATATAAAGAGACACCCGTGGGCACAGCGTCACAGGAGTGACCGGGTAATCGCAGACGTCACTGTTCATATAAAGAGACACCCGCGGGCACAGCGTCACAGGAGTGACCGGGTAATCGCAGACGTCACTGTTCATATAAAGAGACACCCGCGGGCACAGCGTCACAGGAGTGACCGGGTAATCGCAGACGTCACTGTTCATATAAAGAGACACCTGCGGGCACAGCATCACAGGAGTGACCGGGTAATCGCAGACGTCACTGTTCATATAAAGAGACACCCGCGGGCACAGCTTCACAGGAGTGACCGGGTAATCGCAGACGTCACTGTTCATATAAAGACAAGTGGATACTCTCAAAATTCGTTCATTTCCTGAAGGTGCAAATCCTCATCATTACAAGCGGTTCATGTCTTAGAAGGAAGACATATTTTTCTTTTTGCCGACTTTTTCCCCTGATATGCTTATAAAGGTGTCCTGTGTGGGAGAGCTCTACCCAGCTCTGTTTCTGGCTGTAAGAAATTTCACAGAAGCCTTACAGATTGTGGTAAATGATACAAACCTATCTTATTTTCTCCACAAAAGTCTTCGTTTTTCTCACTGTCTGAAGGGACCTCAGCGTATGTCATCCACAAACTCACCTTTGGGGTCAAATCTAGGAGAACGTGGCCTGACTGGATTCAGAGACAGCAAGGATTGTGGAGATGGCGCAGGATCGGGCAGAGTTTTGTCCTGCTCTACGTAGGGTCGTCACAAATCGGAACCGTCTAAAACCAAAACCAAGCCTGTTGCCTTCGGGTTGATTCTGACTCATCGTGACCCTGTAGGACAGAGTAGAACTGCCCCGTAGGGTTTCCAAGGCTGTAATCTTTATGGAAACAGACTGCCACATCTTTCTCCCATGGAACGGCTGGTGGGTTCGAGCCACCAACCTTTCAATTAGCAGCCGAGCATTTAACCACTGCACCACCAGGGCTCCTTTGGAGCTGATGAGACGGCAGCTAACAGCAATTTGGCAATGGTTGATTGATTGGGATGAGGTTCCCCAGGCAGCTGGAATGACGGAGCAGACAAAAGGAGAACCACTGCCAACCCCTCTCCAGGGACCCATACAAGGGAATGTGCAGAATTTCTTGCCTGGAAATGTTCATTTATTTATAAGTTACTTCCCTGCCTTATTCCAAAGGCACAACAAAACTTGGCTTGTCTGCAGATTTGGAAGAAAGGAATGAACAGATGTTTGTGGTACTTTAGTTAAGGTTGACACACGAGAGTCCTTTTTGTTAAAAACCAATATCAGTAAATGATTAGTTTTAATATTCCCAGTAGCCCACTTTTGGGGCACACTGACAGGCAGGACATAAAGATAATAACCTCTGTCTTATTAAATAGATGCTCTCAGCTGCCAAATCATCTGTAAAGCGAATTTCTGTAAAGCAAATCGTACTTTTCCATCTAATTTTCCATAATAAAAAGGAGATGTAGCCTTCAGTGGAAAGATAATCTATGAAGCTGGGTTGATTACCTCAGGGAGGAGTTAGGATGACATTTTGAAAGTCTAATCTACCATGGAATGAGGAAGCTGGTCCCTCTAGGTGGACCAGGTTGACCTCCCTAGGTGTGCTTGTCAGTTACGAGTAAACCAGGGAGGCGTCCCAACCCTGAGACAATCTCAGTGGAACCTGTGACCCTACCAATCAGGAAGGGCCAGCAAGGAGCTTTACAAATCTTGTAGTAAGTTGAGATACAACTAAATGACTTAGAGTTTCTTATAAAATGCCAAAGCTAGACAAACATTACTATTATCTGGTCTAAGCCTTCCTTCCTTCCTGTCTCCCTTCCTCCCTTCTTCCCTCCTTCCCTCCCTTCCTTCCTTTCTCCTTTTCTTTTTGTAAACTTTTAAAAACATCTGTTTCCTCCACTAATATGTAAGCCCTGGGATGGGAGGGACCACATCTGTCTTGGGCACCGTTTTATCCACAGTATCTGACACATGGTAGGTTCAAAATGAATATTCGTTGAATGAATGGCATACTAAAAATATGTATCACCGTGTTATTGATGATCACAGTCCTGGCTATTGTTCCCTTCTGATAAGGACTCTTGGTAAAGAGACTTGGTGAAAAGAGCCAGCCTTTGGAAATACATTTACAGCAGACAGCCGTTTGGAAGCTCTGCTCAAGCCCATCTAATCATTCATGAGCAGCTGAAAACACAGATTGTTCTAAATATATTTATTTTAACACAAAATCTTAAATGGGGCTGATGATGTAAGGTTTAGAAACTTCAGTCAACTTTTATCTGGAGGCACTAGGAGTTCAATTCCTAGAATAAATTTGAACTTGGAGCTCTTCATTTTATTACATGATCCATTCTCCTGTCCTGGCCACACAGACCAGCTGTATGACTGTGGGCAGGTTAGTCTTGGGCCTCACTTTCCTCATCTGTAAAATGGGAAGATCAACACAACTGCACAGTAGTTACGAGGATAAAACTAGTTACTACACTGGAAGTGCTGGGTACAGAGCTTGGTGTCTAACTTATCAATGGATCTTGCCGTGATGATGATGGTGATGGTTGTGCTGTTGTTTTTCTAACAGAGTATTCTTTCTACCTTGAGAGTATTACTGATTGGGCCTTTTGTTGGAAGATTTTCTAGAGAGGGCTTAAATTACAGAGGATTCTAAGACTGAATTGAAAGGCGTCTTCTGGGAGGGGACGTGTTCCCTGGCTCCACCTAGCTCTTCTTTTCTCTGTGTAGATCATCCCAGCCATGTGGCAGCTCTGGGGAGTCCAGTCTCATTTCCCAAGCCTGTCCACCCCCTCTTCCCTTTGGCCTCCTGTGAGCATCTCTGCCTGGAAGCACCAGCCTCAGAGGGCAGCACAGATGTTCCAGCAGGCCCAAACGCAAAGCAGACTAACAGAAAAAGTTCAGTTCAAGTCACTTCATCAATAACTTGTTGCTGTTTTCGTTAGCTGTTGCTAAGTTGTCCCCGACTAATGGTGACTTTGTGCACAATGGGATCGGACTGTTGTGATCTATAGGGTTTTCATTTTTCAGTAGATTTCTAGGCCTTTCTTCCTAGTCTTAGTCTGGAGACTCTGCTGAAACCTGTTCAGCGTGACAACAACACGCAGGCCTCCACTGACGGGTGGTGGGTGTGTATCAGGTGCACTGGTCGGGATTCAAACCCAGGTCTTCTGCCTGGAAGGTGAGAATTGTACCACTGAACCACCGATGCCCTCCAATAAAGTGTACGGAGTGCCGTATATGAGACCGGCACTGTCCCAGGCACAGGGGCACCACGTACACCAGACACGCCCACAAGGGCCTTAACATCCAGGAGGAGACGTTCACTCTAATGGATGAAGTCAGTGAGTCACGAAGGAGTGTAAGACTGAGAACTGCAGGCGGCTCTGGACCAAATGACAAACCATTTCTAAAAAGCTATCTTTTAGATAAATAACGGTCAGTGAGTTACACATGGGTGAAGTTTTTAAATCCCCTCAAGAGCCCAGGATTAAAGCAAAGCCGCACGGAGAGCTAGGTAGCACATGTTCAGTGTTTACTTTGCACATGTACACCAGACATTGTTGCCCGGGTCTTTTAGAAGGATGAGGCACTAATCAACTATTACCAGTTACCAGTTGTCGCTGAGTTGATTTTGACTCACTGCTCCATAGTGTTTGCAGTGCTGATTTTTCAGAAACAGATCGCCAGGCCTTTCTTCCAAGGCACCTCTGGGTAGACTCAAACCTCCAACCTTTCAGTTAGCAGCCGAGCACATTAAGCATTTGTACCACCCAGAGCCTCCAAAAATTATTAGTGTGCCTCTTATCGGCTACTTTATGCGAGTGGTTTCTTTGTGTATATTCTGCATATTTCAGATAAAATGACTGATTTGCCACCATTTAATTGGTTTCAACTCTCAGGGCTGCTGTTCAAGAGATGGGTTCCCAGGCCCTTGACGTCCCAGCTCCTGGGGTCTCTCCAAGTATCAGAACAAAAACTAACATGCTAAAGCACTGGACCTCCAACCCATGTGTAATTTAGGGGTACCATCCCTAAAGCCTGGGAACCAGGTGTGGGCCTTTGTGCTAACTTCCAGCATAGTTTAGGGGAAGTGCTAACATCCTGTAGCACCCTGGGGAATATAATTAAAGTTCTGTTTATAAATCCTTTATTGACAGTTAGTGAATGATTACAGTACTACAAGCTGCTCTGCTGTCTAGTAGCTCATTATGAAGTTCGTTAGAAAAGACATCAGGGGCAATTTGTCAACAGCCTCTGGAAATCAAATGACAAGGTATCTGTGTTTTACAGTGTTGCCAGCTGTGAGACATCCTTTGCAGGTGGCGATTCTTCACCAGCTCATGCCAAAGGGACAGTTCACACAGGCAGCTCAGCTGTTTCAAAGCCATGCAATCATAAATTCTAAAAGTCAACAAGAAGAACGTGGCAACCCCACTACAGTGGACCTTGTCGCATTAACTTGAGAAAACATGTTGGATTTCTTTCTTTTTTTATTGTACTTTAGACGAAGGTTTACAGAACGAACTAGCTTCTTATTAAACAGTTAGAACATATATTGTTTTATGACATTGGTTAACAACCTCACGACATGTGAACACTCTCCCTTCTCGACCTTGGGTTCCCTGTTACCAGCCCTCCTGTCCCCTCCTGCCTTCTAGTCCTTGCCCCTGGGCTGGTGTGCCCCTTTTAGTCTTGTTTTGTCCTATGGGCCCTGTCTAACCTTTGGCTAAAAGGTGAACCTCTGGAGTAACTTCATTGCTGAACTAAAAGGGTGTCCCATGGCCATACTCCCAGTATTTCTCCAGTCTCTGTCAGGCCAGTAAGTCTGGTCTTTTTTTGTGAGTTAGAATTTTGTTCTACATTTTTCTCCAGCTCTATCCAGGGCCTTTTATTGGGATCCCTGTCAGAGCAGTCAGTGGTGCTAGCAGGGCACCATCTAGTTGTACTGAACTCAGTCTGGTGGAGGTCATGGTAGTTGTGGTCCATTAATCCTTTGGACTAATCTTTCCCTTATGTCTTCAGTTTTCTTCATTTTCCCTTACACCATTTGTTAAAAAGACTGTCTTTTCCCCATTTGATGGACTTTGGGCCCTTGTCAAAGATCAGGTGACCATAGGCGGATGGATTCACATCTGTGTTCTCAATTCTGTTCCATTGGTCAATGTGACTGTCACTGTACCAGTACCAGGCTGTTTTGACTACTGTAGCTGTATAGTAGGTTCTGAGGTCAGGTAGTGCGCGTCCTCCTACTTTCTTCTTCTTCAATAAAGCTTTACTTATCCAGGGCTTCTTCCCTTTCCATATGAAGTCAATGATTAGTTTTTCCATCTCTTTAAAGAATGTTGTTGGTATTTAGATCAAGATTGTATTGTATTTGTAAATTGTTTTGGGTAGAATTGTCATTCTCACAATGTTGAGTCTACCTATCCATGATAATGGTATGTTTTTCCATTTATGTAGAGCTCTTTTGGTTTCCTGCAGTAGTGTTTTGTAGTTTTCTTTGTATAGGTCTTTTGCATCCTTGGTTAGACTTGTTCCTAAGTATTTCATCTTTTTAGAGGCTATTATAAATGGTATTGTTTTCCCGATTTCCTTTCATTGTTCTCTTTGTTGGTGTATGGGAATCCAACTGATTTTTGTGTTTATCTTGTATCCTGCTACTCTGCCGAATCTTTCTATTACTTCTGGTAGTTTTCTCATGGAGTGTTTTGGGTTTTCTATGTATAATATCATATCTCCTACAAATAGGGATAGTTTAACGTCTTCCTTTCCAATTTGGATGGCCTTTATTTCTTTTTCTTGCCTTATTGCTCTAGCTAGGACTTCCAGCACAACGTTAAATAGGAGTGGAGATAAAAGGCATCCTTCTCTTCTTCCTGTTCGCAAGGTGAATGTTTTCAGCCTCTCTCCATTAAGAATGATGTTGGCCATTGGTTTTGCATAGATGCCATTTATTATGTTGAGAAATGCCTATTTTATTGAGAGTTTTTATCAGCAATGGGCAAATGCCTTTTCTGCATAAGTTGAGATGGTCACGTGATCCTTTTCTTTTATTTATGTGGTGGATCACGTTGATTGAGTTTCTAATGTTGAAACATCCTTGCATACCTTGTATGAATCCTACTTGGTTGTGGTGTATTATTTTTTTGATATGATGCTGAATTCTATTGGCTAGAATTTTGTTGAGAATTTTTGCATCTATATTCATGACATTGGTCTGTAATTTTCTTTTTTTGTGATGTCTTTGCCTGGTTTTGGTATCAGCGTTATGCTGACTTCATAAAACGAATTTGGAAGTATCCTTTCCTTTTCTATGTTCTGAAATAATTTGAGTAGTACTGGTGTAAGCTCTTCTCTGAATGTTTGGCAGAATTCTCCAGTGAAGCCATCCGGGCCAGGGCTTTTTTTTTGGGAGTTTTTTTTTTTTTTTTTAATTACCTTTTCAATCCCTTTTCTTGTTATGGTTCTGTTCAGATTTTCAACATCAGTTCAGGTAGGTAGTGTGTTTCAAGAAATTTATCCATTTCCTCTGGATTTTCTAATTTGTTGAAGTATAATGTTTCATAATATTCCGTTATAAACCTTTTTATTTCAGTTGGGTCTGTTGTAATGTCCCCTATTTCATTTTTATTTGGGTTGTTTGTGTCCTCTCCTGTTTTTCTTTTGTCAGTCTGGCCAGTGGTTTGTCGATTTTGTTGATTCTTTCAAAGAACCAACTTTTGGTTTTGTTGATTTTTTCTATTGTTTTTCTATTCTCTATTTCATTTATTTCTGCTCTGATTTTTATTATTTCCTTTTTCTGGTGGCTGTAGGCTTCTTTTGCTATTCTCTTTCTATTTGTTCGAGTTGTGTGGCTAATGTTTTGATTTCGTCCCTTTCTTTCTTTTTTGATATGTGCATCTGTTGCTATAAATTGACCTCTGAGCATTGTCTTTGCTGTGTCCCAAAGGTTTTGGTATGATGTGTTTTCATTCTCATTTGATTCTAGGAATTTTTTGATTCCATCTCTGATTTCTTCTATCACCCAGTGGTTTTTAAGCAGGGCGTTATTTGGTTTCCATGTAATTGATTTTTTTCTCTTGCTCTTCCTGTTGTTAATTTCTACTTTGATGGCATTGTGATCAGAGAAGATACTTTGTATTATCTCAATGTTTTGGATTTTGTTGAGGGTTGATCCGTGGCCTAAGATGTGGTCTATTCTGGAGAACATTCCATGTGCATTGGAAAAGAATGTGTACTTTGAAGCTGTTGGGTGAAGTGTTCTATATATGTCTATGAGTTCAAGTTGGCTGACTGTGGCCTTTAGATCTTCTGTATCTTTGATGAGTTTCTTTCTAGATTTTCTGTCCTTTACCAAAAGTGGTGTGTTGAAGTCTCCTACTATTATAGTGGAATTGTCAATTTCTCTTTTCAGTGCTGTTAAAGTTTGTTTTATGTACTTCGGAGCCCTGTCATTGGGTGTGTAGATATTTATTATGGTTATGTCTTCATGCTGGATCGTCCCTTTTATCATGACATACTGTCCTTCTTTGTCTTTTATCGTGGATTTTGTTTTAAAGTCTATTTTATCTGAGATTAGTATTGCCACTCTTGCTCTTTTTTGGCTGTTTACTTGATACGTTTTTTTCCTTCTTTTGATTTTTAATCAATTTATATCTTTGTTTCTAAGGTGTGCCTCTTGTAGACAGCATATTGATGGATCCTGTTTTTTTATCCATTCTGTCACTCTCTGTCTCTTTATGGGTGCATTTAGGCCATTTATGCTCAGTGTAATTATTGATAGGTGTGAGCTTATTATTGTCATTTTATAGTGCTTTTTTTTGTGGTGCTGATGATTTCTCTGTTCCTCTTACTCTCCTGTCCTGAATTCCTTTTGTTTGTGGATTTTTTAAATTTCCTTTGTTTTTGTAGATTTTGTTGTTACTGAGACTTTATGTTTTTCTTCCTTATTTTGATGAGTAGGTTTGTTAACTTTCTTTGTGGTTAGCTTGAAATTTACCCTTATCTTCCTAAGTTTGAATCAGTCTATTATTACTTGGTATCACCTTGCCTTCCTCTCCATTAGAAAGTTCTATACCTACACCGTTTAGTCCCTCTTTTATTGTTCTGACGTTGTTGTCATTTGCAGATTAACCTCTCGTGTTCCCTGTTGTAAATATTTTGGTTTTGAATGGTCCTTGAGCGTTCATTTCCTAGGTTGGTATCTGGCTGGTGCAATCTTGTGTCTTACATTCAGGCTGTCATGTGATATTGTTTGTTCTCAAACTGAAGGACTCCCTTTAATAATTCTTGTAAATATGGTTTGTTTTTTACATATTACCTTAATTTCTGTTTATCTGGAAATGTCCTAACTTCACCATCATATTTGAATGAGAGTTTTGCAGGATATATTATTCTTGGTTGGCAATTTTTTTCTTTCAATGTTTTATATATGTCATCCCATTGCCTTCTTGCCTGCATGATATCTGCTGAGTAATCTGAGTTTAGTCTTATTGTTTCCCCTCTGTAGGTGACTTTTTGTTTTTTCTGGAGCTGCTTTCAGGATTCTTTCTTTCTCTTTGGTTTTAGTGAGTGTGATTATGATATGCCTTGGTGATTTCTTTTGGGGTCTATCCTATATGGAGTTAGTTGAGCTTCTTGGATTGTCAGCTTTGCATCTTTCATGATATTAGGGAAGTCTTTTGTAAGCAATTCTTCAAGGATCCTCTCTGTGTTTTCCATTTTCTCCCCTGTTCTGGAACTCCAATTACTAACAAATTTTTGCTTTTGATTGTATCCCACATAATTCTCAGGGTTTCTTCATTTTTATTTGTTCTTTTTTCTGATTATTCCTCAAACAATGCTGTTTCCAAGTTTTTGTCTTCAATTTTGTTGATCCTGTCTTCAATTATTTCAAACCTTTTCCTAAGCCATTCTATGACACTGTCCATTTCTGAAATCTTGGTGTTTATCTTTTGGTTTTCTAATTGTAGTTTTTATGATTTCTAGCTGTTAATTTATTTTGGCATTTGTTCCTGTATTATTTTCCTGAATTTTTCCTTTTTTTCTGTATTTTTCCTGAATTTGTTTTTTTTCCCCTCATTTTTGTCTGCTTTTTGCTTCAACTCTTGGGTAGCTCTGAATATTAGAGATATGAATTCCCTATCAGGCAGTTCTAGTGCCTTTTCTTCTACTGGAAAGTCATTTGGTTTTTTATTTTTGATGCCTACTGAAACCATCCTGTCCTGTTTTTTAAATATGTTTTGATATTATCTGCTGTCTTCGGGACATTCAGTAGTTATTTTCTTCATTTATTGATTGTAGATTTGTTTGTTTTGTCTCGCTTTTTTGTTTTATCTGGTTATGTCTGAGCAGGCAGGCTGTCCATTCTTTGTTGTTTGCTCGTCTGTGGACATGATATTTTTCAACTCTTTGTCCAATGGGCAGGGCCAGTTGCTCAGCTATGGTGTAGCAGGGCAAGTCCAGCTGAAGGGGAAGGGCTGGGATGGGTTGTCTGTGGCAAGTACTTGAGCCGACAAAATGAGCCAGTGGTTGTTGCAAGGCAGGTTCCAGTAGGTCATGCCTGTGCTGCTCAGGAGTGCAAAGTTCAGCACACAGTGCAGATAGGCAGGAGGGAGGGGGAGGGGGAGGTTGTGATGTGTGGAGCCAGGTTGGGTATGGAAAAGAAGAGAGAGAGGAGAGAGAAATGAAAAAAAAAGTGCTGAGGGAGCTTTCTGTTGGAGTGGAGAGACAAGAAACTGAGACATGAAGAAAAACAAAAAGAAAATAAATAAAATTAAAAAAAATGTCCCCAGGGATCCCACCAACTTGGCTGCGCAGACTTGGGAAGTGGCTCCCAAGCCACGCAGTACAGCCTGGCTAGAAGGGGTGGAGACGATACATAGCGCCAGGTATTCAGGAGATAGGAAAAGAAGGTAAGTAGAAAGAGATGAGAAACCAAGAAATGAAAAAAAATAAAAAGGAGAAAACAAACAAGCAAAAAGCCCTCAGGGATCCCACCAGCGTGGCCATGAAGACCTGGGAAGGAGTTCACCAGCTGAGTGGCACTTCACAGTCTGTCAAGAACAAAGATGGCACACCAAATCAGGTGTTTGAGAGAAAGGAGGGGGAGGAGGTGAGAGGTAGAGAAGAAACCAAAAGAGGCTGAAAAAAAGCAACACCAGCAACAAAGAAATGGCTGTGAAGAAGCTGGCCGGTCTGGGCTGGGTGAATACTCATGGCACGGAACTGGTGCCTCCCCTGCCATGGTCATGGCCCACTGGGAAGCAGCATACTGGCCCTCTGGGAAGCAGTGAATTGGCTCTCCAGGAAGCCAGGAATCAGCCTGCCAGGAAACAGTGAGTCAGCCCCCCGGGAAGCTGGGAATTGACCCTCCCAGAAGCCGCAGATCGGCCAGCTGGGAAGCGGTGAAGGTTGAGCAGAGGGAGGCAGGGTAGAGGATGGGAATATGTGTCTCGCTGGTTACCAAGTGCTCTGTCTCCTGCTGGTAGCTCCATGAATCTGCTTTCCTGTACTTCCTGTCTGCCAGTCTCTGACAGGAGTCCAAGATGGTGGATCCATGCTGCATTAGCTGATAGGTGACCTACGCTAGTAACTCTCCTTGCTCTCTGTTCTCTGTCAGTTTCTTATTCCATTCAGTGCTTGGTTGAGTTCTTTATCTCTTCATTTGATGCTTAGGGTTCCAGTATTGATGTTTGTCTCTGTTTTACTTAGTTTTTTGGGACTTTTCTTTGGAGGGATGACATGGTGCTTCTGTCTATAGTGGCATATTGGCTCTGCCTCCCTCCCACGTGGGATTTCTTTTATGGTTTTCTTCTTGTTGTTGCTAGTCACTTTTGAGTTGGCTAATGGTGACCCCATGTATAACAGAACAAAACGTTGCCCGGGGTTGTGCCATCTTTATGATCCTTGGTATGTCTGAGCCCATTGTTGAGGCTATTGTATCAATGCATCTCATGGAGGGTTTCCCTCGTTTTTCACTGACCCTCCACTTTATCAAACAAGATGTCTTTTTCTAGCTACTGATTTCTCCTGATGATGTGTCCAAAGTAAGCAAGCTGAAGTCTTGCCATCCTCACTTCTAAGGAGCATTCTTTTTGTATTTCTTCTAAGACAGATTTGTTCATTCTCTGGCAGTCCACGGTATATTCAATATTCTTCACCAACACCACAATTTGAGTCCATCAGTTCTTCTTCCGTCTTCCTTTTTCATTGTCCAATTTTTACATACACATGAGATGACCAAAGAGACCATGGCTTGGGTCAGGTAAACTATGATTCTATTCTTTCAACTGGAAAAGGAAAACTCTTGTTTAAAAAAATGTGTGGAATTGGCCCATCCTTCTGCTGGGGGCCTGAGATCACAATTTGGGGTTACTTTTTACTACTTATTCACATATAACAGTGTCTGGCATGTATAAGGGAATCAATAAATAGTATCTAGGGGAGAGAATGTGTTGTAAGTTTATAATTGCTTTATGACTTCTAAAGCTCTCTTGTTTAATTATCTTGCTTAAGTCTCTGCTTTCTTCTGGACCCTGAATGCACGGTTTATAACTGATGGAAGATAAGAAAAGTGGAAACACTTTTACTGATCCCTAGAAGAGGCGAGGAGCCCTTGGGTGGCACAAATGGTTAAGCACTCGACTACTAGCCAAAAGGTTGGCGGTCTGAACCCATCCAGTGGAGCTATGGAAGAAAGGCCTGGATATCTGCTTCTCTAAAGATCACAGCCAAACATCTAGCTCAATTGGCATAACATACATAACACAGTTTATAAAGAAAATGTTCTACATCCTATCTTGGTGAGTAGCGTTTGGGGTCTTAAAAGCCTGTGTGCAGCCATCTAAGATACTCCAACGGTCTCACCCCTTCGGGAGCAAGGGAGAATGAAGAAAACTAAAGATACAAGGAAAAGATTAGTCCAAAGGACTAATGGACCACAACTACCATGGCCTCCACCAGACTGAGTCCAGTACGACTAGATGGTGCCTGGCTACCACCACTGACTGCTCTGACAGGGATCACAATAGAGGGTCCTGGATAGAGCTGGAGAAAAATGTAGAACAAAATTCTAACTCACAAAAAAAGACCAGACTTACTGGCCCGTCAGAGACTGGCGAAACCCTGAGAGTATGGCCCCTGGACACCATTTTAGCTCAGTGAAGTCATTCCCGAGGTTCACCCTTTATCCAAACATTAGACAGGCCCATAAAACAAAACGAGACTAATGGGGCACACCAGCCCAGGGGCAAGGACTAGAAGGTATGAGGGGACAGGAAAGCTGGTAATAGGGAACCCAAGGTCAAGAAGGGACAGTGTTGACATGTTGTGGGGTTGTTAACCAATGTCATAAAACAGTATGTGTACTAACTGTTTAATGAGAAACTATTTGTTCTGTAAACCTTCATCTAAAGTACAAAAAAAAAAAAAAAATTAAAAAAAAAAAGTTGAAGACTTAAAAAAAAAAAAAAAAAGAAGACCACAGCCATGGAGAACCCTTTGGAGCAGTTCTACTTTGAAACACATTGGGTCACCATGAGTCAGAATCGATTCAATGGCCACTGGTTTTGGACCCAAATGTCTGAGAAATAACGGCAATCTGGCATTCTGTGTTTAACAAGCCTCCCAGGTGACTCTTATGCTCAGTAAAGTTAGAGAACGACGTCCTAAGAGGTAATATTAGATGAGATGATGCAAATAAAGAGCTTAGCGTAGTACCTGGCACAGTGTAAGTGCTCAGTAAGTGGGAGTAAATATTTTGCGTTTAGAGAACACTCCAGCGTGGACTCTAAATTACTCAGAGAACCCAGGCACGTACTTCAGGGGTAAAAAGGGAGTCCCTCTTTCTCAGGCTTACAGCTCAAGTCCCAGAGGAGTCAGGAGGGCAGGCACACTGAATATAACCCGATTTGACTTAAATTGAGAGTTGAAACAAAATGCTGTGATGTGTTGCATATTCAGCAAGAAAATCACAGCCTGGAAAGAGATGCAGGAAAAGGTCACTCTCCAATCAGCAAAATCCCTTAAGATTCCCTGGGCTTTGCCAAGGTGAGTTTTTAAGCATTGATGGAATTGTGTTAATGAGCGTATAAAAATGTGGTTGGTTGGTGACCACCATGCCTGAAGCTCTGTTGAAAAATTATTGACAGCTATATTGCTTATTCCTGTAGTGGTTAGGAAATGAAATGCCTTTCTCTAATCAAGTAATTGCATTGAGAAGCTACTGGGAATGTTTGGTTGCTTTTTCAGAACAGGCAAGAAGTCAGCTGTGCTCCAACCAGGTGAACTGTCAAGAGGAGTTTGGCTCAGATTTCTTTGAGCTCAAATAACTTATTTTTCCCTCATGCATATGCAAGCAGAAATGTAAAAATAACATCAATTAAGAGTCAAAACAAAACAGTACAGTTGTAACAAATCCTGCATGTTTCCAAAATGAAATTCAGAAAAAGAGGTGTTTTTGTTTTTCCTTTTTTTGGGGGGAGGAGATGTGGGTGGGTTTGGGGACATTACTAAGCCCTGGAATGAGCAGCAGAAGAACTAGGATGACACGGCCCTCCCATGACTTGAGACTGGCTGCTCTGGGCCCAGCCCTCACTCAGAACTTCAATGTACATTTAACTACAACTGGAGCAGGGAGAGACATTTTCTAGTTAGGATGGCTTCAATTGGTGGCATTTTCCTGAAAATACAAAGTCAATATTGTTTCTCATTTTAAAGATAAACTAGGGGAAAATTGTGAACACAGAGAACAATAAGTAGTAAAAATTGCTAGTTTTTTGTTGAAGTAGTTTGGTGATGGGGGAAAGGCCCTCAGGTCCCTGGGTGGTGTAAGCAGTTTGCTCTCGGCTTCGAACCTAAAGGTTGGAGGTTTGAACCCACTTAGCAGCATCACGGAAGAAAAGCCTGGCCTTCTCCTTCTGTAAAGATTACAGCCAAGAAAACCCTGTGGAGCAGTTCTGCTCTGTGACCCATGGGTCACCGTGAGTCAGAATCCACTTGATGGGTTTGGTTTTTGGTTTAAAGGCCCTTAGGTCTTCTAAAGGCCACTTTACTTCAGTACGTTCACCAAGATACAGCCACTAAGTAAACACAGTCACCCGGCCATTGTGTCCCCACAAGGTCAAATCTTGGCCAGCCATTATTGTAACTGAATTGCCGACAACGTGTGCTGTTTGTGCGCTGCATACCAGACACAACCTTGTGAGCTTGCGTGTTCTCATGCCAGGCTGCATGACCACCTCGCTAGCCATCGGTGTCCCAAACCCCTGGACAGTGAGCAAAGCAGATCTGACCTGCTGCAACTTCTGGCCTCCCTCTCCACATTCCCCCTCGTCCGCCTCCTCGTTTTACTTCATCCACAGTAATGTGTGGGGCCGGGGGTAGGGGGTGGGTTACTGTTATCATGTGTCGTAAAGTCTACAGAATCACTTCCATTTGTGAGGTACACTTGCTCTTTTCCCCAGCCTTGAATTTGACCACCAGGCTTGCTGTGAAAAATGAGCTTAAAAATAAACTAACGATTTCCATGCGGCAGGACGGCAGGTTACGGAGCACAGCATACACCTCCAGGACCGTCGCCCACTCTGTTCTAGTTTGAAATGATAGCCTGGTATAGAAGGAGTGAGTCTGGTGCCAGGGAAAGGTGGCACAGGAGAGAAGCTGGTCACCAAGCACCGGGCTCTGTGTCATTATGCTCGTCCTGCCCTCTGCCCATCGGCTGTCTCCTCAGAACCTCCCAGTACCCAGGTGCCAAATGGGAGGAAGACGCTGACTGGACCATCGCAGGTGTTATGGGTGTTTGCTAATATTTGCTGACTGCTTTGAAGATGGAAAGCATTATGGGGCACTAAGCACGATAATTATCAATTATAAAAACTCACACAACTCCCTGGAAAATTAGGGATAAATGGCAGGAAATAAACCTCTGTGACAGGAAGAGGGAGCCAGTGTGGCTCGTGAAATGTGAAGAGCTCGTCATACACTGCCTTCACCTGGGGCAGGCTGGGCACTCATTTATCTTTGGAAAGAACATGCTTCCTTGAGCTAATGTGGCAATATTGGGAGGGGGATGAACGGAAGGCTGCCTTGGAGTCAGAGCTGGCTGAGCATCCACTGGGTTCTTGGCAAGGTGTGCATTGGACCTCTCACCTCCTGAGGGGAAGAGGGTCTGGAGTGTGCCTCAGGGAGGCCAGGACGGGGTACTATGCTGGGCGTCCCACCTGGGCTGTTTCCTCATCCTTTCCCTATGACCTGGGGGTAATCGGTTAATGTGCCGGGCTGCTAAGTGAAAGGTTGGAGGTTCGAGTCTACCCAGAGGCAACAATAACAATAATAAGGCCTGGGGATCTACTTCTACAAACCAGCCATTGAAAACACTATGGAGCACAGTTCTACTCTGACACACCATGAGGTCACCATGAGTCAGAGTTAACTCGATGGTGACTGGCTTAATGGGGTGATCCAGCCTGTCAGTTGGTTGTACTGTGGTGGCTTGCATGTTGCTGTGATGTTGAAAGCTCTACCACCGCTGTTTCAAACACCATGGTGGACAGGTTTCAGCAGAGCTTCCAGACCAAGACAGACTAGGAAGAAAGGCCTGGGATCTACTTCTGAAAATCAGCCAGTGAACACTCTGCGGCTCACAACAGAATATAGTCCGATACAGAGCTGGAAGATGAGCCCCTCGGATCGGAAGGCACTCAGAATACACAGTGGTCGCAACAATGGACTCGAACACGCCAAAGGTCGTGAAGGTGGCACAGGACCGGGCAAAGTTTTGTTCTGTTGTACACGGGGTCGCCATGAGTGAGAGTCGGCTCAATGCCAGCTAACAGCAATAGGGTGATAAACCGAAGACCTTTGGGCCATCGAGGCATCCACACATCCTAAAAAGCCACTGAGCTCTGGTGTGGCTCCTGGAATGAGGCACAGCTCCTGGGGACATTTGATTGTGTTTACAAACTTGAGCTTTCAAGTCTAGAAAGTCTTTCACCTCTTGTGGGCCATCTGGAGTCATGAGGCTGGTGGCATGCCTGGCTGATGACTGTGTGGACAGTTGTCTGGGTGGCCTCTTTTGAGGGGTGCTGGACAGGAAGCCTGGAGCCCTGGTGGTGCAGTGGTTAAGATCTATGGCTGCTAACCAAAAGGTCGGCAGTTCGAATCTACCAGCCACTCCTTGGAAACCCCATGGGGCAGTTCTACTCTACCCTATAGGGTCGCTATGAGTGGGAATTGACTCAATGGTAACTTTTTTTTTTTTTTGGTGGAGGGGAGCAGGAAGCCTGTGCCAATATTCAACCCATGTGCCTGTCATGGCATCACTGGCTGCTCATCCTGCCTTTGGTTTGTCGATGAGTCTCCAGTTAAATGCATCCTTGCAAAGGATGGTGGCAAAACAAAAACTCCTCCCAGTATCTCTTTTTCTAAAGACAGAGAAGAATCTGGGGGCCACTCATAAAAATGAAAATGTGGTTATGTCATTTTAGATAAGGGTGTCTCTAACAAGCTGATGTGCGGGCATGGCAGAAATGACTTGAGTTTGTACTCTGCTTGAGAGAGTGGAGAACGCATGGTTCAGAGTCCAGCTGGGTGTCTGTGGGTGAGCCCCTTCACCTCTCCAAGGCTCAGTTTAAACAGTAAAATGAAATGTAACTGGATGTATGATTTTCAGCTCCTTTCTAGCTAAAGACTCAATGTTCTTTGAAATCTGTCTACACTGGTATTACCAGGGGAGAGGAAAGGAGAGAATTATAACTTGCATAGGGAGAAACTACTAGCTGTGTGACCCTGGGCAAGTTACTTAACCTCTTTGCACCTCAGTTTTCTTAACATTAAAATGGGAATAACTATAGTAACTATTTTATAGGGTTCTGAGGAGTAAATGAGTTGATGTTTTTAAAGCACTTAGAACAATGCCCAACATATAATAAATGCTGTGCAAATATAAAGAAAATAAACTAGATTGCTTAATCCGCTAAACCAGTTGCCTTCGAGTTGACTCCAGCTCATGACAACCCCAGGTGTGTCAGAGTAGAACTGTGCTCCACAGGGTGTGCATAGGTGATTTTTTGGAAGCAGATTGCCAGGCCTTTCTCCCAAGGTACAGCTGGGTAGACTCAAACTGCTAACCTTTCGGTTAGCAGCTGAGCAGTTAAATATTTGCACCACCTAGGTAGGGTCTCCCTTAAGCAGACAGAGAGGCACAAATGAAGGCCCATGAGCCAGCCACAAATGCATTAAAAAACAAAAAAAGATCAGAAGAAATAGGATAAAAAGACCTCTGAATGTACTAAAGAAGACAAGTGTTTAGAGAAAGTTAAGAAGGAGTTGACATGTTTAGGTTTGAATGAGTAGGGGAGGGCAAGTTAATTCTTGAGGAACCCAGGAGCCCAGGAGAGAGGAATCTTGACTTGGACCTGGAGGCAGACACAGAGAAGCAGCATAGAGAGTGCCAGTGACTCAAGGCTGGGGGTTCCTGGAATGACTGCTTGTTGCCTGGGGAAGAACAGAAGTCAATGTAGAGTGGGTGTTTGGATTAAACGGTGTCCCTTAACAGTATGTGCTGGAATCCTAACCCCTATGCCTGTGGATGCAATCCTGTTTGGAACTAGGGTTTTCTTTGTTATGTTAATTACAGTATACCCAAGTAGGATGTGTTACAAGGAGCCCTGGTGGCGAAATGTTTAAGTGCTTGGCTGATAACTGAAAGGTTGGCGGTTCAAACCCACCCAGTGGCTCTACAGCAGAAAAACCTGGCAATCTTCTCCCATGAAGATTACAGCCTAGAAAACCCTATGGGGCCAGTTCTACTCTGTCACGTGGGGTTGCTATGAGTCAGGATCAAGTAGCAGCACCTACACCACCACCACCAACAACAGGGTGGGTCATAAGTCTAATCACTTCTGAGATGTGGAAAGGGCAGAATGAACACAGAGAAGCGCTCAGAGAGGAGCAAGACAGATCATGAGGACAGATGCCAGCACTGCCGAGGTGGCTGAGTCCTGTGAGAGAAGTCATTGCCATCAGCTGTGGTAATTTTCACACCATGTCATTGGCCATGAGCAGATGAACAGACAGAGCGTTTAATGTGTCTGAGAACACGGAGAAGATGAAGAAGAGCCACTGGGTGAAGTAAGGACAAAGGGTGAGCGTCAAAGGGAAGGCGACGGGGAGTTTGCTGGAGCCGCCTTGGAAAGGTTTTCTGTAATTCACAAGTCAGATCAGGGCTTGGAGCCCTGGTGGCACAGTGGTTAAGAGCTCAGCTGCTCACCAAAAGGTCGGCAGTTCAAATCCACCAGCTGCTCCTTGGAAATCCTATGGGGCAGTTCTTCTCTGTCCCATAGGATCTCTATGAGTCGGGAGCGACTCGACGGCAATAGGTTTGGATTTGGTTTTATCATCAGCTAACTCCTTTGGTGAATCAGCAGAGAAACCGTAAAGAGAGAATACAGCTGAGACCTACGAGGCCATGGCAGAGGTGCAGGACTGCAGAGGCATATTCATTACCGACCAGATTTTAACAAAACCTAGTAAGTTTTAAGAAACAAGGATATTCATACGTTTCCTAAAAGTTTTGACTCACTACTTGATAAACTGTGATATATGAAGAAAATTTTGTAAAAGTCCTGCAACAGACCTTGACATTCAGCTCTCCCAATACCCCGAGCGTCAGTTCCTGGCACCTTGTGAAGACGTGACACCTTTCCTTGACTGTGGTGTCAGCAGGACAAGGCGAGTGACCTCAGGGCGACCACGGCAGCTCTCGCGTCCCAAATATAAAATAATGATGTTTGACCCTGAGTCAGTCATTTATTGTGGGCACTGCTGGCTCAGTGGTAGGATTCTCCCCTTCCATGCAGGAGAGCAAGGTTCGATTCCTGGCCATGCACCTCATGCATAGCCGCCACCTGTCTGCCAGTGGACGCTTGTGTCTTACGACACTGGACAGGTTTTGGCATAGCTTCCGGACTAAGATGGACTAAGAAGAAAGGCCAGGAGATCTACTTCCAAAACTTAGCCAGTAAAAACCCTTTGGATCACAACAGTCTGGTCTGCACCCAATCATGGGGAAGGCGCAGGGCCGGGTAACATTGTGCTCTGTTGTGCACAGGGTCACCGTGGGTCAGGGGCCGACTCCATGGCAGCTCATAACAATAAAACCTTTTATTACAGTTCCTAGAGTGAGCAATGCCTTTAGTCATGGTGCACAGACAATAGTCTTTTCCAAACAAACCTTCCCCAAGAAGTGGGGGGACCAGGCATTTTTGGTGTTGAAGGATAGATAGCTCTCTCAGTAACTTATGTTTCCAAACAGTGTGTCTCTCTAAGTACCCAGCATTGCAGAGTTTTTATCCATTTTCATGGAAGTCCTATTTATGTGTTTTATTAATTTATAGGTTTTTGATGTTTGAGAAGTTCACTGCACTTTCACTCCCAGGAAACATTTTAAAACATTTAGCAAGAAGAGCCTGTGTTTTGCCAAAGGCAAAGGACTGAGCACCCGCTGGAACTTAAGAGTTTGCTTAGAACTCAAACAGGATGTTCTGTTTGACCAAAAGCAAACTTCTTTCTCTGCTTTTAATTCTCCTGTTAGCTCTTCCGTTTTGATGGGACTTAAGAGATAGCATCAGTAAGCCAGCCAGTAAATGAATGACTTACAGAAATGTGTAATAATCTGGCAGTGTTTTTTCTCTAGTCCTTTGAACCTTGAGATCTCTCAGCCACAGAAACTTTTGTTGTTGTTCATATGTTTATTTCTTTGCCGTGCCACCCTGGCGTTTTGAGCTGATGCTTGGGTTCAAAACATTAAGCCAAAGGATTTTGATCACATAGCCCAAATCCAGATTTACACATGGTTAATATATACAAAAAGTTATGCATTTAAACTAAAGCCTATCCAACTGAGTGGATGCCCTCTTCCCCAGGCCCTGAGATTCACCGTTTTCTGTGAGGGAGCGTTTGACTCCAAGCACCTCCCCTTTCAGGAAATAGGGGCACACGTGTCCTCCACAACCCTCTCTTGCAGTGATGGTGCTGCTTTGCTCATTCTCAAGCCTTTTCTGATCTTCTAGGCCCTGGTGGCGCAGTGGTGAAGAGCTTGGCTGCTAACCAAAAGGTTGGCCAGTTCGAATCCACCAGCTGCTCCTTGGAAACTCTATGGGGCAGTTCTATTCTGTCCTACAGGGTCACTATGAGTCGGAATCGACTCAACGGCAACGGGTATTATCCTGAGTCCCTGGGTGGCACAAAAAGGTAAGTGCTTGACTACTGGCTATAGGTGGGTGGTTCAAGCCCACACAGAAGTGCCTCAGAAGACAGGCCTGGTGATCAGCCTTCTAAAGGTCATAGCCTTGAAAATTCTATGGAGCACACACGGGGTCTCCATGTGTTAGAACTGACTCCATGGCAACTAACAACAATAAATGTATTGAATTTCAGGCCTGCCCCCTTCCCCCCCCCCCCCAAAAAAAAATGTTGAATTCCTAACTCCTGGTACCAGTGAACCTGACCTTGTTTGGAAATAGTGTCTTTAAAGATGTTACCAGTTAACTGAGATCATACTGGAGTAGAGTCCCTGGGTAGTGCAAATGGTTAAACACTTAGCTACTAACCAAAAGGTTGTCAGTTCAAGTCTACCCAGAAGTGCCTTGGAAGAAAGTCTTGGCAATCTACTTCTGAAAGTTCACAGCCTTGAAAACCTATGGAGTAGTTCTACTCTGATGCTCCTGGGGTCACCATGAGTCAAAGTCAACTCGACGGCACCTTTTTTTAAATATCGGAGTAGGGTGGGTCCTAATTCTATATGAGTGATGTCCTTATAAAAGAGGAGAAGAGACACAGAGAATTGGAGGGAAATAGACACGTGAGGACAGAGCTGGAGATTGTTGGAGGCAGAGCTGGAAGCTGAGGAATGCCAAGGAGCTGGGAGTCAGGCTACAGAAGCTAGGAGAGAGGCATGGGATAGATTCTCGCTCAGAACTAGTTACGGATTGAATTGTGACCCCCAAAGGTTACGTTGAAATCCTAACCCCTATACCTTTGAAGGAAACCCTGGTGGCGTAGTGGTTAAGAGCTATGGCTGCTAACCTAAAGGTCGGCAGTGTGAAGCCACCAGCCGCTCCTTGGAAACCGTATGAGGCAGCTCTACTCTGTCCTATAGGGTTGCTATGAGTCGGAATCGACTAAATGGCAACAAGTTTGTTTTTTTTTATAACTGTGAATGTGACCTTGTTATGTTAATGAGGTCATACTGGAGTAGGTTGGGTCCCAAACCTAACCTCTCCCAAGTGGTGCCTTATAAAAAGAGCAGAACAGACACGGGGGCAAACAGAGACCATAGAGGGACCATCTGTAAATCAAGGAATGCCTGAGACTGTTGACAAAAGGAACCCTCCACTACAGTGTATGTCCTGACTGGGACGTCTAGCCTCTCAAACTGTGAGACCATACATTTCTGTTCTTTAAAGCCCCCCATTTGTAGTATTTTGTTAGGGCAGCACTAGGTAGCTAAGATATAGCCCTCAGAAGGAATCGACACAGCTGATACCCTGATTTCAGACTCCTGGCCTCCAGAACTGTGAGACAATTCTCTTACAAGCCAGGCAGTAAGGGATATTTTGTTACAGTGGTCCTAGGAAGCTTACAAACGCCCCATGTGATTTTCCATTTCCTCAGTCACAGACATACACGTTCTCACAGCAATCACTTTGCAAAGTGGGCTTTAAGAGATGGTGAAAACGTGTCGTTTCTTCTGAGAAGTGAATGAATAAATTGACCTACAGCTATCACTTCCCTGCCTCACAGCTGTCGCTTTCCTGGCAACCTTGGAGAACACGGCTGAGGGGATAAAATTTGAATACAGAGTCTCTTGCTTTGCCAGTCAAAACACAAATGCATGCCCCATTGTCCTTTAAGACAGCCCGCTGCAGATAGAGGCCAGGAATAAAACAGCTGTACCCCACAGCAACACTTTTTCCTCTGGGTATTTTTTAAAAGCTCCTAAGGCAACTCTAATTTGCAGTTTGGGTTGAGAACCTCTGCTCTAGGGCATTTTATGTCTTCAAACTGAGGTTAGACTGTGGTCTTGAGGGCAGGGCTGTGTCTCAGCGGGGTTTGTATCCGGGGCACTTGGCACGAGAGGCAGTGTGGGAGAGGCAGAGGGATTCAGTACTGCCTACGGGGTGGAGGAGCCCACTCCTTGGTTTTGAAGGGCCAGTCCTGCGCTCCCTCCGCCCTGAACCACTCCCCTGTGCTTACAGCCACTAGGACAGAGCTGAGGCCTCATGGAGATGACACCTCCCTTGTGATGGTTAAGGTCGTGTCTCAGCTTGGCTGGGCCAGGATTCTCAGTGGTTTGGCTGTTATGATGTAGTTTGACAGTCGTATAATGACATAATCTCCTCCATGATGAGATCTGATAGCATGTTATCACCTCCATGATGGGATCTGCTGTGAGTAGCCAATCAGTGCAAAGGGAGTTTCCTTGCGGGGGTGGCCTGCATCGAATATACGTGGCCTTTCTGGCAAGGCTTGTGGGCTTTTGCTTGCTCTGGATCCTGAAGCTGGCTCATGTTCATCTGACCTCTGGTTCTTGGGACTTGAGGAAGCAGCTTAGCTGCCATCTCACCTGCTGATCTTGGGGTTCATAACAGCCTGTGAGCTAGAGGCTGCTGTCTGACATGCTGATCTGGATTTGTCAGCCCCTGCAGCTATGTGAGTCTGGAGAAGCCTCCAGTCTGACCCATGGACTTGGGACTTTGGACAACATAGAAACAACCCTGTGAGCCATTTCCTTGATATAAATCTCTTTCTCTATAGATCTATACACTTCACTGATTTTGCTTCTCTAGAAAATTCAGCCTAAGTTGCCCCTCTACCCTTCCACTGTGGAGTCCAAGTCTGTCTAGGCTTTTTAAATATGATGCATCTGTCAGTTTGTTGTACTGTGGTGGCGTGTGTGTTGCTATGATGCTGGAAGCTGTGCCATCAGTATTTCAAATACCAGCAGGGTCACCCATGGTGGGCAGGTTTCAGCACAGCTTCCAGACTAAGACAGACTAGCAAGAAAGGCCTGGTGGTCTACTTCTGAAAAGTAGCCAATGAAAACTTTATGGATCACAACAGAATATTGTCTGATAGAGTGCTAGAAGATGAGTCTGTAGGTTGGAAGGCACTCAAAGTGCACAGTGGCCACAACAGTGGACCTGAGCTTAGCAATGATAGTGAAGATGGTACGGGACCCGGCAACGCTCAGTCCTGCTGTCCGTGGGGCCACCAGGAGTCCTAGCTGACTCGAGGGCAACTAACAACAGCGATAGCCTTGCAAAGCTCGTGCAGAGAGAAGGCATTCTCCAAAGGTCTGGGGAGCTGCTGGGTGAGGGCAAAAAGCTCTGAACCGAACAAGCCCTTCACCCCTGCCCTGTCAGAGTCTGGCTCAGCAACAGCACTTCCCTGGGCCCCAAACACAACTTGAGCTGGCTGCTCTCAGATGGTGCCCAAGGCCCTTTGAAGCTGTTGAAACTCCATCGTTCCATCTGCTAAAATGCCAGGCCCTTCGCCCAGGGAAGAAGTGGAAGAAAGGGTCTGAAATGTGGAGGGAAGGCGGGGTTGATAACTAGGGAAGGTGTTTGTGTTTCCCCCATGATGTGCTGCTCAAGGCTAGCCCTCTCCCCCATTACAGCAGCCCTGAAGGCAGAATGAAGTGTGGATTTTGACGGCGGATCAACGGGACATTAGTCAGCACAGCTGTTTCTGTCACGACGCTAGAGCAGGGCGCTCAGAGCACACAGTGACAAGGGGAGCAGAGTCCTTGGTGAGGGAGGCTCCCAGGGGGCCGGGCTCGGCCTGAATCTCAGCCACAAGGACGCACTGAGCAGGTATACCTGGAGCAGTCTCTTACTGGCCTTGAATATTTTAGGAGCACACTTTATTTAACTTCAGATAAATGAAGCTTTTTTTATGTTGGGTGGAAAGTTGGGGCTGCAATTCATTCATTCACTCACTCATTCATTCGCTCACTCGCTCATTTATTCATTCATTCCAGGTCTGCCCCTGTACTCAGAGAGCTGACGAGAGAGGGAGAAAGAACAGCACACAGTCATGGGGTCTGGTAGAGTTGGAGAGCACGTGCTGACTAACTCATCTATATGCCCAGGACCCGTGATTCCAGCTGCTTAAGACCACTGAAGCCACTCTCCTCCGGAAGTGAAGAACTAGGTAGGAAGGCCGGGTGCTCTGTGGTGCAAAGGGCATCTTAGTGCTACCCTAGGATTACAGACAGCCCTCAAGAAGGACCCAACAGTGTGTCCCGCATAGAGGGTGTTGGAAGTGTGAGAAATTGGGGTGGCAGGTGGTGGTGTGTCCGAGGGCAGCAGGGAGTAAGGATACAGTGACATGAAGTAGAGGGCAGGGGGAGAGGACATCTGCGTTCTGCTCCAGCATCTGCCTAGACTAGCTTTGCCACCAGAGGCAAGCTGTGTCCCTCCCAGCGCTCGGGTGCTCACCTCTGCACCAAGTGGGCTGGAATGCAGTGTCTGACATCCCTCTGACTTCGTCTGAGGGCATGATGGCTGCATGGAATGGCATCGACACCCACATGGCTCTCAGTTTCTGCATGCAGCTATTGGTCTCGTGCACACACAGACGCACAGACAAGCATGGCCACACCTGCACATTCATGCTCACACCCACACATGCACACACACACCCACACTATATGCTTGTGCACATGCATACACTCAAACACATAAGCTCACACGTGCACACACACTCCTCACTCGCATGCACAAATGTGCACACACACACTCATACATATGCACACACATACACTCAAACACATATGCTGACACATGCACACACTCCCCACATGCATGCACATGCTTGCTCACACATGTGCACACTCACACACATGTTCGTGCACAAAATGCACACATTCCTGTAATGCACTCCCACCCGTGTGCACGCATGCACATATATGTGCATACAGTCACAGCACAGTCCCACACACATGCACACTCCTATATACATACATACTGTCTCATGCACACAAACACACACACACAGATCTGAGTGTCTCATATTGCACACTTCATCTCCAAATTTTCAGAAAGCAGTAACAGACCGGTCAGGAAATGAAAATAAAAATCATCTGGGGTGATTTTATAGGATCCTGATGATCTCCCGCCTCTGGTTTAGCCCCTGTTTTCCACTGCACAGGGCCAGGCACTTCAGTTTCTACACAGGCATTTTTGTCCAGGGAAACAAAGCACTAGAAGAAAAGAACTAAAGGAAGGGCATTTATAATGAAAGAAAAAGCAAAGGAAAAGGAGAAAAATGAAAAGCCCTTCCACCTCCATCCACAGCAAAAAAAAAAAAAAGGATGTTTGGAGTGTTCTTTGAGAATATTTGTATAAAGAACTGCATGTCTTTGTTTACTTTCCATGGAGCCCCATTTCCTCCACTAGAATTCCTGGTGGTCATACTCACCAGTTATGGGGCTCTTTAGATGAAAATCTGAGACACAGAGAGGGGCCGGGCAATCCTGTGGGCCCGGGTCTCCTCTCGGATCAAGTGTCTGCCCTGATCCTTGCCACTCTCTCTCCAACCCGGCTAGAGCTGCAGAGAGAAGCTGAGGAGACATTCCTGAGGTCATGCCCCTAAGACACCTGTGTGGCCTGTGGGAACAGTTCAGAAAAGCAGAGGAGAAAGCCAGTGTCCTCATATCTTAGTTACCTAGTGCTGCTGTAACAGAAACACCACAAGTGGGTGGCTTTAACAAACAGAAATTTGGTTCTCTAGAGAAGCAAAACCAGTGAAGTATGTGTCTATATATATATACATACACACACATATACTATATATATATATATAGAGAGAGAGAGACAGAGAGAGAGAGAGAGAGAAATTTATCTCAAGGAAATGGTTCATGTGGTTGTTGAGGCTGGCAAGTTCCAAGTCTGTGGGTCAGGTGTCAGGATGGAGGCTTCTCCTGACTCACATAGCTGCAGAGGCTGACAAATCCAAGATTGGCAGATAAGATGGCAAGCGGCTGGTTCAAGTCCCAAGAACAGGAGGTCAGATGATGACAAGCCAGACCCAGGAGCCAGAGCAACAGTGAACTTTGCCAGAGCGTCCATATATGTTGGGTCAGACCACACTCCCAAAGAAACTCCCCTTCCAACAGATTGGCTGATCACATTAGATCACATCATGGAGGTGATTGCATTATATTACTTACGGGAGATCACAAAGTGGAAGATAATTACATCAGATCACAAAATGGAGGATAATTACATGACTGCCCAACTACATCATAACAGCCAAACCACTGAGACTCAAGGCCCAGCCAAGCTGACACACAACCTTAACAGTTACACCCCATAAGCCTGCAAAAGGATTGCTGTGGAACTTTCTGGAATTCTGATGTCCTCAGGAGAAAGGCAGGTTTAAGGTCTTATGTTCGTCTGTGTGCTAATGTCGATTAGATAGAGCCCTGTTGTACAAATAAGGAAACTGAGGCTTAGAAGGATTAACTTGCCCAAGATCACATGGCACGTAAGTACTACAGCTTAGACTTGAGTTTGTATCTCCTAAGCTTGAATCTGAGGGCATTGGTGGTTCAGTGGTAGAATTCTTATCTGTCATGCAGGAGACCTGGGTTTGATTCCTGGCCAATGCAACTCATGCACAGTCACCACCTGTCTGCCATTCGGGGCTTGTGTGCTGTTACGATGCTGAACGGGTTTCAGTAGAGCTTCCAGACTAAGAAGAAAGGCCTGGCAATCTACTTCCAAAAATCAGCCAGTGAAAACCGTGTAGATCACACCGGTGTGATTCCCAACCAATCACGGGGACGGCGCAGGTCCAGGAAGCATTTTTTTTGGTTGTGTGTAGGGTCCCCCCATGAAACTGGGACTGACTCCATGGCAGCTAGCAGCAACAAGCCCGAAACTAGTTTTTTCAAACTATTGTATCATGAAAACAATAGCTAACATTTTTTAAAGGGTTTACCAAGTGCCTGGTACCATCTTCAGTGCCTTATACGGATCAAAGGAGCCCTCGTGGCACAGTGGTTAAATGCTTGGCTGCTAACCAAAAGGTCGAAGGTTCAAACCCACCAGATGCTCTGTGGCAGAAAGATGTGGCACTCCGCTTCCGTAAAGATTACAGCTTTGGAAACCCCATGGGGCAGCTCCGCTCTGGCCTATAGGGTTGCTATGAATTGGAATCAACTCCATGGTAACGGGTTTGGTTTGGTTTTTGGTTTATATGGATCAACTTCTTCAATCCTTACCACCCTACAAGATGGGTACTTATACTGTCTCTAGTTAGCAGATGAGGAAATAGAATCCCAAAGGGTGAAGCAATGTGCCCAAAGCCACATGGCCAATGAATGGAGAAGTGGAGGCTTTGGTCATCCATAATAATCACCTTGCTGTCTGGAGGGTTGTCTGGGCCCCTGCCGGCCTCTTCCACCCATGTGTCAATGCCCAACACCAGGAGCGCCTCACGCTAACATGCACGTCCATCGAAGGTTTCACCCCACCAATCAATGACCTACTTTTTACCCAAGGATCCAATAATTGATCCAACTATGGGTTTGCTGCAAATTGAAATTAATGTCATTTGTCTTTCTATTTCTTTTTGATTTTCCCGCTGAAATTGTTATTATGGTTCCATATGCCGTACGTCAATTAATTTCCACCAAAGAGTTTTCGATTTTCACTTTTAATGGTGATGGAGTCTAAAAACAAGGGAGGTGCAATTACTGTAAATACTTTTCTTCACTCGAACATGCTGGATACAGGGAAGAAATGAGCGGCCAGAAGCTGGAGAGTTAAAGGCACATTAAAAAAATATATACACATATTCAGACAATTATCTAATTTCTTCTGTAATTAAAAAAAAACCTTAGGATGTAATTAAAACAAATTCACAAACATGTTTTTTTAAATAGCGTTTTGTTTTTCAATTGCACCTGATTTGACTGAGGAGTAATTTATCAGCTCTGGGCTGCCAGGCCATTTAGCTTGTGAGCACTGACATCAGTCAGCAGCTCTTGTCAACAGGGCCGGGGGGCAGAGGGAGTGGCTGAGCTCCACCCAAAGCCCCCAAACACTGGGGCCACCTGTTGTTGCACATGGGCTCTTTCGTAGGCGTACGCAAGGCTCTGAAGAGTCATTTCTGGTGTTAAGTTGAAAAGGTTAATTTAGTGTTTTAAAGGCAAAAGGATTCTCCAGCCCCGGGGTGTTGAGAAGTGACATACAGCCACACTCAGTAAAATGACTAGGCATGATGTGGCCGTAACATTCAAGGTGACTAATTAACACCAACATTGGAATCCGGAGACCCCTATCCAACTATTAACCACTTGTCATCTGGTTGACTCCGACTCATGGGGACCCCGTGCGTGTCAGAGTATAAATGTGCTCCACAGGGTCCTCAATGGCTGGGTTTTCAGAACTAGATCATCAGGCCTTTCTTCTGAGAACCCTCTGGGTGGGCTCGAACCTCCAACCTTTCAGTTAGCAGCCGAGCTCATCACTGTTTTCACCACCCCCTTGCAGATCCTAGATCTTTGACTGAAGGACTGCAATGTAAAACTGACAAAACCATGTCACACTCAGCTGGGGCAACGGTCACTTGTTTCCAAGGAGGCTTCCATCAAAGAAAGTTATAGCTCACCATGGCACACAGTCACCTAGTTCTGAGAGACAGCCTCTTCTGCACTTCAGATCAAAAGCATTTTTGATGCCTCTGAAATGCAGGTGTTGGGAGGGAGCAAAAGGGGTCCCCAGGGGGAGGGGCAAATGGTTAAGCACTCTACTATTAACCAACAGGTTAGCAGTTCAAACCCGCCCAGAGGTGCCTTGGAAGAAAGGCCTGGTGATTTGCATCCGAAAGGTCGCAGCCTTGAAAACCCTACGGAGCACAGTTCTGCTCTGATACACATAGGATTGCCATGAGTCAGAATTGACTCAACGGCAGCTGGAGATTAAAAAAATAAATAAAACAGCCAAGGAAACAAGAGAAAGAGGGCTCCTCTTCCTCCCTCTACCCCGTTTCCCCAGTGCCTTAAAGTCCTTGAAAAATGTTGATCAGCATTTCTGGTCTGTTATATCTCCCTCCCCAGCCCTTCACCCTAGACCCAGCTCTCAGCTACCCTCCCAGGGAACAGAGCGTCCTCAGGAGGCATCTTGCAGGATGGCTTAGCTTAAGGACTGTGTCCTGGTGTGCCTATCCATGTCTGAGACAGCAAGTCCGTTCTAAGCCCTCTACAGAGGTCTGGTGCTGCTTGTGGTTTCATCCTGGTGATTCTCCCAAAGCATCTCAGCACGCCTGTGCAGGGACCCGCAGATCTACGTGACAGTAAGGGATAGTCAGAGGAGATGCTGGGAAGCTCTAGAAATTGAGGCCTTAGTTGAAAGGACCCTTTGACATGGCCTTTTGAAGAGTCCAAATTTGGAATAGGTCCCTCTGACAGCAGTGCCTTGGGGAGGCATTGGCATGGGGCCAGCTACCATTGGCAAGACTTCTTTACGTCTTCATGGAGGCAAAGCCTTGTCTACCTTATCTGCTCCTCCAGTGGCTCTCTCTGTGACTTCCTTATCGATTCAGCACTACCGGAATGTTCTTGTATTCTGAGTTTAGCTGACAATATTAGTATGGGGGTGTGGATGGGAATGAGGAGATCTGCAGTGTGGCTTGCCCCAGGTGTCCCCCACAGCTCCCCTTTAATCCCAGGGTGGTCTGGCTCACTGCTTCGGGCACCTAGTGCAGCCTGCAGGAGTCGGCTTTGGAAAAAGAAGTTTCTGGAACATTCCAACACTGTTGTAAGGTGCCTGTGAAGCATCTTCCACAGTGAGCAGGTGGCCTGACCTGTGGAAACCTTCAGTGACTCCCCTGAGGGTGAGTAACTGCTTTTGAGATTTGAAAAGCTGGTGCTGACAGAAAGTTTAGTCATTTCTGAACTTCTTACCCTCGTTTGTGAGTGCTAGATTCATGTATGTTAGGAAGCCATATTGGGGTTTATTAACATCCAGCAAAAATAATTCAGGCCTTTGTGTGGGAAGTCAAGGAGGAAAAGTCCCCTCCCGCTGTCTAGAAGCCATTGAGCAGAGAGGTACAAGTCAGACTTCGCATGCAGGCTCCCTCTGTGTGAAGAGGAAGTTGAGTTTTCATTTGTCTCTTGTGTCCTTTGAAGTACATGCCTCCGTCTGCTTAATGGCCTAACCCGGAGAGGCCAGGATGAATTCTTTTGACATTAAACAAATCCAAGTCTGAAAAGGCAGTCGTATTTCTAAACAAGTAAACCCAGCCTTGACTTTGGCAAAGCTCAAGAGAGTTATCCAGGAGTGTTCTAATGGAGCCAGGCTTGAATGTGCCTCTAGCAAGGACCTGGTGGATGGGCAGGGAGAGACTCCAGCAGATTTTCCAGCCCCAAGCCCATCTCCTCTTCTAATCTATCCTACTCATTGAACAATCTGTCTTTTACAGGAGCTGATTAAAAAGAGGGAGAGGGAGACAGGAGAGAGAGAGAAGCAAGGAAGAAGAGATAAAACGAGGAGAAATAGCAAAAGGAAATGAGAAGAACTTTACGGTTTAGTTTCTTCTCCTGCCTGACCCAATTATCAGATTTTGCATTTAAGTTTAAGACAGTAGATCAAACAGCAAGAGGCACTTTGTACTTGTGCCAGAAGACCATATGATATCTCTCATGGACTCTCCTGCACGCCTGGAAGAAGGCGCTGTGCCTCTCAGCCAGGCCCACATGTGGCGCAGTGTGCAGAAGAGACCAGACTTCATCACCGCTGCCCTTGTGGAGGACGGCCAGGATTTACGGCGCTTTATCAGTTAAAGAAAAAAGGCAGCGCACAATCGAATTATAACTTTCCACGACTAAGTCACCAGTGGAACGAGAATGAAAGGGCAAAAGCCTTGTGTCACGCTTGCCTTGCAAAATCGATCGTCTCCAGGGCTGCTTTTACGGGATACAGAACTTTGTCCAAGGAATGGATCATATCTGTTCTGGGTCTTCTGACATTTCTGGCAAGGGCCACGGGTATCCTCCATGAACACAGAGGACTGGATGGAAGACCTTAGCTTCTTCTTTGCATAGTTACTTTCCTCCTGAGAGAATTACTTTAAGAATGTGCTTTATTGAGCTCGTTTATGTCGGCTATGGCATTAAAAGGGTCCCTGGGTGGTACAAACGGTTAATGTGCTCTGCTGCTGCTGAAAGGTTGGAGGTTCAAATCCACCCAGAGGCCCCTCGAAATAAAGACCTGGTGGTGATCTACTTCTACAAAATCGGCCACTGAAAACCTATGGCGCACAGTTCTACTCTGACACACATGGAGTCACCGTGAGTTGGAATCCACTCAACAGCAGCTGAAAAAAAAAAAGGCTTTTCATGCCTTCGGACTGGGCTTTGTATTGTTGAATGAAATAAGATCTTGGAAAATGTCACTTCTCACTTGCAAGAATCATGACGCTCCGTGGAAAGCCCTGACTTCCATTTCAGGACTTGGGTGTAGGAGGGGATGGGTGCAAGGATGTCCTGCTCCTTACGGTGACACGTTTGGAGCACTGCCAAGGGCCTCTACTCCACTAACGACGGTGGAGTCAGGTCGGGCACAGCCGCTAATATTCCGCTAATACTCTTCGGAGATTTTTCAGACTCAGGTCGTCTCCTGGGAGAAGACAGATGGCATTGCACAGGGAAGGAGCTGTTTTGTTCTGACACTGGGTGACTCAAAGGTCACCTCCTCCTTCACGGCGTCCTGCTAGCTCCCACTTCCCTTCTCCATGGGGAGACCCACCTCCTTCTTTGTACCTGTACTGGATGCCCAGGTTGGTCAGAGGTCTTGCCTCGCTTTGTGGCAGCAATAATTTGCACGTCTTATTCTTCACATCTGGGAACTCATTTAATGCTCACAATAACCTTACAAGGTAGGCACCATTATTCTGCCCATTTTACAGAATTTTTATGGACCGTATAACACACTGGGAAACCCTGGTGGTGTGGTGGTTAAGTGCTATGGCTGCTAACCAAAAGGTTGGTGGTTCAAATCCACCAGGCGCTCCTTGGAAACCCTATGGGGCAGTTCTACTCTGTCCTATAGGGTCGCTATGAGAAGGAATCGACTTGACGGCAAAGAGTTTTGTTTGTTTTAATAACATACTGATGAAAAACTTGGGCTCATCTGGCATGATGTTAACAATAGGTCAGTCTGGGCAAAGAGTATACACCAGTTCTTTGTGTTATTCTTGCAACTTGCTCATTTGTTCAAATTATTTCAAAATAAAAAGTAAAAAAATAAATTTTTTTTTCAGAAGTTAGATAGTCCTGTATTTCAGTATTGGCTAGGCCACTTAATAGGCGTGTGTGCATATGTGTGTGTGTGTGTGTGTGTGTGTGTGTGTGTCTTGAGTAATGTGTCAAAAAAGCGTGTGCTCTTATATGCTATGTGCTCTTATATGCTTCTCCACACTAAGCTCCCTAGAGAAGTCTGTGGATGTTGTGAATGGTTAAGTAATTGGCTACTAACTGAAAGGCTGATGGTTTAAATCCACCTAGAGGAGCCATGGAAGAAAGACCTGGTGATCTACTTCTGAAAAGTTACAGCCACTATGGAGCTTAAATCTACTCTGCAACACATGGGGTCACCATGAGTCGGGATCAACTCGATGGTAACTGATGGTAACCTCCCTGGAGCTGTGAGGAAATACAATGTTGTGTCAGTTCCTTTCACCAGAGAAAATTGTATGAGAACATATTGTAGCTGCCGATCAAGGGTCTAACCTTCAAAGGTGCAGCATGCAATTTATTATTCCTTAACTTCCCTTAATTAATTTTTAGACAATATATCATTAAGGAGAACCCAGGGAAAGGCTAACCATTTGGAACTTTGATAATTTTATCTCTTCTTTGTAACCATGACAGTTTAAAGAATGAGAATTCTTTTACCATATCATAAGAAAGTACCTTACTACCTTGATCACTTCCATGCACATTTTAAAATTGTGTTATACTTCCTTCCTTCCACCCACTCACCTACCCACCCCCACCCCCACCTACCCATCCATCCATTCATCCTTTCTCCCACCCACTCACCTACCCACCCACTCACCTACCCACCCACTCACCTACCCACCCACTCACCTACCCATCCATCCATTCATCCTTTCTTCCACCCACTCACCTACCCACCCACTCACCTACCCACCCACTCACCTACCCACCCCCACCCCCACCTACCCATCCATCCATTCATCCTTTCTCCCACCCACTCACCTACCCACCCACTCACCTACCCACCCCCACCCCCACCTACCCATCCATCCATTCATCCTTTCTTCCACCCACTCACCTACCCACCCACTCACCTACCCACCCACTCACCTACCCACCCCCACCCCCACCTACCCATCCATCCATTCATCCTTTCTTCCATCAACCCACCCACCCACCCTCCTGTCCATCCTTCCATCCTTCCATCCACCCACCCAGCTGCTCACCAATCCATCCATCCATCCACTGACACATCCACCTATCCTTCCACCCATTTCAGATAGTGTACATTCTATGAACAAGGCCTTTGGCAAAGGAGAAGTGTGCATCTTGACTTCACTGAGTTGAAGGATGAGTTACACACATAACCATACGAGAAGGTAGGAGTCAGTCATGTCAGCAAGAGGGCAACAGACAAGTGGTGAACTCTGGCAGTTAAGGTGAGGGAGAAATGATTCTTCATGGGACCCACAAATTGTAAAAATTCAACCTCAAGCACCACATATTTTACAGAACAAGCATAACAACATGTTGTGTGGTTCACCAGCTCCTTATAAAGGCTTTCTGTCGCCTGCCCGGATGTAGCAGTACATTGTACTGATGTCTCCTCTGGAGAGCAGTCTCTAGGATGATTTTAATGGCCCTTGGCAGGGTCCTAACTGATCACTTAGAGACTATAATTTTCTAAACATAGTTTAGAACACTTTCTCCTAAACACATTAACTGGCCAACATTTGTGTGTATGTGGCATTTTTATATCTACTACCTAGATCTTCCTATAGTTTATTCCAGTTACATGACACTAGAAAAGCTAAATGTTTCACTCTTTGCTGCTCCTACTTTCAGATGATTCATAAAATACGAACCTAGAGGGCCCAATACTGACCCCTGGGGGCCTGAAATTAATATGTTTCATATAGAGAAATGGTCATTTGGTTTTTGCCTCCATATCAATATTCTATAATGAAACATCTTTCAATTCCATAGTAATTAAATAAATAAAAATTTTTACTAGGCTCTGTGCCAAAGAACCTTAGTAACAGAAAATTGATTACATCTGTTGGTTCCATTTGTCCACTTGCTTATTCTCTAACTAAAGAAATATACAGTATGCATTGCTGTAAAAAGCAAACGACAAAAAAAAAAAAAACAAACAAACAAAAAAAAAAAACCACAACAAAATCAAACCCATTGCTGTGGATTGAATTGTGTCCCCCCAGAATACGTGTTGTAAATCCTAACCTCTATGCCTGCGGCTATAATTCCGTTTGGGAATGGGTTGTCTTTGCTGTGTTAATGAGGCAGGATTAGTGTAGGATGTAACTTGAGTCAATTTCTTTTGAGATACAAAAAGAGATAAAATGCAAAAGCAAGCAGAGATGGGGTGAGAGATGCCAAACCACTTGAAGATCAGCCAGGAGCAGAAGCTCAGAGAGACAAGGACCTTCCCTCAGAGCCAGCAGAGAGAGAATGCCTTCTGCTAGAGCTGGCTCCCTGAATTTGGACTTCTAGCCTCCTAAACTGTGAGAAAATAAATTTCTGTTTGTTAAAGCCACCCACTTGTGGTATTTCTGTTATAGTAGCACTGGATGACTAAGACACCCATGCTCATAGAACATTGTGGTTAAATGCAATTTTTGTTTTGTTTTTGGTGAAATGGGTCATCTGTTACCATCACTAAAGAAATCCCTATTGGATAGATTTCTATTGTGAAGCCTATCAGAAAATAATCATCCTTGATTGATCTTTTGGGTAAACGAGTTTTTGTTTTTTTTTAAAATATGTTTGGTTTATTTACTATAGATTCTCCTACAGTGAGGGGCCCTGGTGGCACAGAGGTTAAGAGCTTGGCTGCTAACCAAAAGGTCGGCAGTTCAGATCTGCCAGCTGCTCCTTGGAAACCCTACAGGACAGTTCTACTCTGTCCTGTAGGGTCACTATGAGTCAGAATCAACTTGACAGCAATGGGTTTTTTTTGGGTATCCTACAGTGAAGGGCCCCTGGTGGGTCCTAGAGTGGATAAGTGAGGCATGACTTCCTATTAATGGGAAAAAGCAGCTTGAAATTTTACATTGATCAATCCAGCAATCTCTCTTCCAGTTGATGGTGTGCAGCCTCAACCATGGTTGTCATCTGCTAGGCTTGTGCTCCTCTAAAGGCCTGTGCTATCCAGCTGTGTGCACAGGACCCATGGTCAAAGGCTCTGATGGTTCCTTTGGCCCTCTTCTCCAACGTCTCTCCCTGGGTGATGTCATTCACCTATTACCTTCACGTTACCAACACCAAAACCAAACCCGTTGCTGTCGAGTCGATTCCTACTCATAGCGACCTTATAGGCCAGAGTAGATCTGCCCCATAGGGCTTACAAGGAGCAGCTGGTGGATTTGAACTGTCAGCCTTTTGGATAGCAGCCGAGCTCTTAACCACTGTGCTACTGGGGCTCCACCTGCACATTAGTGACTCCCAAATCCATGTCTCCAGTCCAGAACTCTTTCTTGGGATTCTAAACCTAAATTTCTGGAGGCTTTTGAGAGTTCTGGTTGTGTATTTCAAGGGATTCTCAAAACCAATAAGTCCCAAACCAAGCCCTTCACTTGCTAGTCCTCCTGGATTCCCTAGCTCATTGGATCGCATTACATTATAAGGCTCCTTCCATTTGTCACAGTCAATGCACTGATATAAAGACATTATTATTAACTAAAGTCCATAGTTTACATTAGGGTTCACTCTTCATCTTGTACAGTTCTTTAAGTTTTGACAAATGCTTAATGCCATGTGTCCACCATCACAGTATCATGCAGAATAGCGTCACTGCCCTAAAAATGTCCCATGCTCCACTGTTCATCCCTCCCCTGCTCCCTCTGAGCCCCTGACAACCAGCGAACTTACTGTCTCTACAGCTGTGCCTTTTCCAGAATGTCCTGTAGTTGGAATCATACAATGGGTAGCTTTTTCAGACTGGTGTCTGTCACTTAGCAGTATGCTGTTAAGGTTCCTCCCTATTTTCTTCATATCTTGATAGCTAAATAATACTCTACTGTATGGATGTACCACAGTTTGTTTATCCACTCACCTACTAAAGGACATCTTGGTTGCTTCCAATTTTTTGACAATTGTGAATAAAACTGCTATAAACATCTGTGTGCAGGTTTTTATGTGGACACATGTTTTAATTTATCTGGGTGAACACCTCGGAGCACAACTCTTGGATGCCTTGGTAAGCCTTCCCTCCCGCTTTTTTTGATTTGTTGCTTTTCAAAAATTTTCTTCTCTGTTTTTGTAAAAGTCAAGTGCAAAGATATGAACTCATTGGCTGTGTTTTTTTGTTGAAAGCCTGATGAGTTCAGTGGTCTTAGTCACCACAGGAGCAAGATTGCTCCAAAACCCGACCTTCTGCGGGCTGACTGGGAATTACCAGCCCCATGCTGGCTGATGGGCAGGGCCCACGTTAGCTAAGGACTTGACCATGCTCGGCCAGGATCTCTTCTTCTGAAACTAGGGCAAGCTTGCATGAAACCTCATTTTCAAACTGAAACCATGAAAAAAAAATGGTGGTTCAGTGTGGTTTTTACTCAAAACCAGGTGAAGCTTTGTGGTTCAGCCAAGTTTTGACTTGAAGTCAGAGCTAGCTCTCAGAGTTTGGCTGGATCCTGTTTTATGTTTTATGTTCTATTAGGTGCTGTTTCCCAAACCTACAGTCCGGGGTTCAGATGTGGGGTGTGAGGGTGTGAAGATGGGTGTGTTAAGATGAGTGTGTGAAGATGGGGGTGTGAAGATGGGGGTGTGAAGATGGGGTGTGAAGATGGGGTGTGAAGATGGGGTGTGAAGATGGGGTGTGAATATGGGGTGTGAATATGGGGGGTGAAGATGAGAGTGTGAAGATGGGGGTGTGAAGATGGGGTGTGAAGATGGGAGTGTGAAGATGGGGGTGTGAAGATGGGGTGTGAAGATGGGGTGTGAAGATGGGGTGTGAAGGTGGGAGTGTGAAGATGGGGTGTGAAGATGGGTGTGTGAAGATGGGGTGTGAAGATGGGGTGTGAAGATGGGGTGTGAAGATGGGGTGTGAAGATGGGGGGTGAAGATGGGTGTGTGAAGATGGGGGTGTGAAGATGGGGTGTGAAGATGGGGTGTGAAGATGGAGTGTGAAGATGGGGGTGTGAAGATGGGGTGTGAAGATGGGGTGTGAAGATGGGGTGTGAAGATGGTGTGTGAAGATGGGTGTGTGAAGATGGGGTGTGAAGATGGGGTGTGAAGATGGGGGGTGAAGATGGGGGGTGAAGATGGGTGTGTGAAGATGGGGTGTGAATATGGGGTGTGAAGATGGGGTGTGAATATGGGGGTGTGAAGATGGGGTGTGAAGATGGGGTGTGTGAAGATGGGGTGTGAAGATGGGGTGTGAAGATGGGGTGTGAAGATGGTGGTGTGAAGATGGAGTGTGAAGATGGGGTGTGTGAAGATGGGGTGTGAAGATGGGGTGTGAAGATGGGGTGTGAAGATGGTGGTGTGAAGATGGGAGTGTGAAGATGGGGTGTGAAGATGGGTGTGTGAAGATGGGGTGTGAAGATGGGTGTGTGAAGATGGGGTGTGAAGATGGGAGTGTGAATATGGGGGTGTGAAGATGGGGTGTGAAGATGGGGGTGTGAAGATGGGGTGTGAAGATGGGGTGTGAAGATGGGGTGTGTGAAGATGGGGTGTGAAGATGGGGTGTGAAGATGGGGTGTGAAGATGGGGTGTGAAGATGGTGGTGTGAAGATGGGAGTGTGAAGATGGGGTGTGAAGATGGGTATGTGAAGATGGGGTGTGAAGATGGGGTGTGAAGATGGGTGTGTGAAGATGGGGTGTGAAGATGGGTGTGTGAAGATGGGGTGTGAAGATGGGGGTGTGAATATGGGGGGTGAAGATGGGTGTGTGAAGATGGGGTGTGAATATGAGGGTGTGAAGATGGGGTGTGAAGATGGGGGTGTGAAGATGGGGGTGTGAAGATGGGGTGTGTGAAGATGGGGTGTGAAGATGGGGTGTGTGAAGATGGGGTGTGAAGATGGGGTGTGAAGATGGGGTGTGAAGATGGGAGTGTGAAGATGGGGTGTGAAGATGGGGTGTGAAGATGGGGTGTGAAGATGAGAGTGTGAAGATGGGAGTGTGAAGATGGGGTGTGAAGATGGGGTGTGAAGATGGGGTGTGAAGATGGGTATGTGAAGATGGGGTGTGAAGATGGGGTGTGAAGATGGGTGTGTGAAGATGGGGTGTGAAGATGGGTGTGTGAAGATGGGGTGTGAAGATGGGAGTGTGAAGATGGGGTGTGAAGATGGGGTGTGAAGATGGGGTGTGAAGATGAGAGTGTGAAGATGGGAGTGTGAAGATGGGGTGTGAAGATGGGGTGTGAAGATGGGGTGTGAAGATGGGTATGTGAAGATGGGGTGTGAAGATGGGGTGTGAAGATGGGTGTGTGAAGATGGGGTGTGAAGATGGGTGTGTGAAGATGGGGTGTGAAGATGGGTGTGTGAAGATGGGGTGTGAAGATGGGGTGTGAAGATGGGTGTGTGAAGATGGGGTGTGAAGATGGGGGTGTGAATATGGGGGGTGAAGATGGGTGTGTGAAGATGGGGTGTGAATATGAGGGTGTGAAGATGGGGTGTGAAGATGGGGGTGTGAAGATGGGGGTGTGAAGATGGGGTGTGTGAAGATGGGGTGTGAAGATGGGGGTGTGAAGATGGGGTGTGAAGATGGGGTGTGAAAATGGTGTGTGAAGATGGGGTGTGAAGATGGTGGTGTGAAGATGGGAGTGTGAAGATGGGGGGTGAAGATGGGGGGTGAAGATGGGGGGTGAAGATGGGGGGTGAAGAAGGGGGTGTGAAGATGGGGGGTGAAGAAGGGGGTGTGAAAATGGGGGTGAAGAAGGGGCTGTGAAGATGGGGGGTGAAGAAGGGGGTGTGAAGATGGGTGTGAAGTGAGTAGAGTGAGGTTGGCCTGAAATCTGGTGCAGATGAAGACCATATTATCTATGAAGTGGCCACGTCACTGTCTTTCTGGAAACGAAATTCCCCACACTCGAAAATTCCCTGAGATTTCTTTGGAGGAGCAGAATTAATTAACACCATGAAAGCAAAGATTATTTTTCTCCTGTTTATGCTAATAGACCCACTAACTAATCTGTTTTTTTCAAGGCAGCCATTGAAACTTTTGGAGAAAACATTTTAAGCAGCGAACTGTGATGCATGCATCGATTTATTTAACCTGATTTAAGCATCTGCTGTGAGGTATTGGTGGTTGAGTGGTAGAACCACCTTCTTGCCTTCCACGAGGGAGACCTGAGTTCAATTCCTGGCCAGCACACCCCCTGCACAGTCACCACTTGTCTGTCAGTGGGGGCTTGTGTGTTGCTATAATGCAGAATAGGTTCTAGCAGAGCTTCCAGACTAAGATAGCCTAGGAAGAAAGGCCTGGGAACCTGCTACTGAAAATTGGCCAATGAAAACCCTATAGATCACAATGGTTCAATCCACACTGATCCTGGGGATGGTGCGGGACCAGGCAGCATCTCATTCCATTGTGCTTGGAGTCACCATGAGTCAGGGGCTGACTTGACGGCAGCTGACAACAAGAGCATTTATTACGTGCTGGATTCTGTGTTACATTCTCACGCTATTTCACAGTCTCCTGCAGACGAGGAAACCAGGCTCAGAGAGATTAGACAACTTGCCCATCTACTAAGGGGAATGCAAGGGAGTGTACCACTAATTGTAATACTAGGCAGACCCAGCTAGCTGCCCCCAGGTCTTTCCATTAGACCACGCTGCCCCGAAATCAGACCCAAATTCTGTGCTTCAGCAGCTTTTAACTTGGTGAAGGAGCCAAAAGGTATACCTAAAAACAAAGCATGCAGCAGGGAGTGCTAAGTGCCGTGAGAGCAGTCCACATGGTGTGCAGAAGAGAGGAGCAATTACTCCCAGTTACGGGGTGCGGAGGAAATCGTGAAAATCTTTAAGTGACATTTGGAAACCTGAAGAACATTTGGAGATGGAGTTGGTGAGGAAGAAGGAAAATTATTGTTGGGGAGACAGGCTGAGTAAAAGCACAGAAGTGAGAGCTTTATTTGATAGAGTGTAGAGTTCATAGTGGAGCTTAGACGAAGGTGATTTGGAAAGTTAGGTTAGACTAAATCATGGAGAGACTGGGTCATAGGACCAATGAGTCTGAATTTTATTCTATCTTCAGAGGGAAGCCACTGAACATTTTTAAGCTAAGAACTGGTAAACTAAAAGCAAAAATTTAGGATTTAACTCAGAAAGCTAACCAGTGTCACGTTGGCAATTCAGAGGAGAATTTTAAAACACAGTAATTGGCTTTTTTAAGATTTTAAATGAGTGAAGAATAACTAACCATCCCACGCTGTTGGGGCTCAACAATGAGATGTACTAGAAATTCCAGGTTAATGCCAAGCCCTTGCGTGAATTGTGAAGTTAGAGCCTATGGGCACGTCTTGCATGAATACACTGTCAACTGCTTCTGTCTCAGATTGAAAATTTTTCTCAAATGTATGGGCTTTTTTATTATATAGATCAGTTTTCCTCAACTTTTTTTTTCAATATATCCTCCTAAGAAGAAAAATTAAATTGGACTTAAATTCCCCCTAATGAGAGAAATTAAATACTGAGGACTAAGATAGTGTATGGTAGGATTGAGCTTTGCAGGATCACAAACCCTTGTGATATCTAAGATTTTCTCACCCTTAAGAACCAACTTTCTCCCTCTTGGGGGCAATATTGCCAGTATAACTGGGGATGCACGATACCGACCCAAACTTGTTTGGGTGCTACTTTGATGAACACAAAGGAAGCTGTAATGTTAATGTTGCTGGCATTACAGAGGGGAGGACGGGTACAACGTCCAAGTCAAACAGGATGACAATTGCCCGAGGTGCCACCTGAAAGATTAGCTGCAAAGATCACTCAAAGGATACCCCAAGAGCCATTGGAAGGGCAATCTCATTAGAGCACCATGGTCAGCCACAGCCTGGTTGATTATGTTTCCTTTTGGCTACCAGTTCTACCTCTAAAAATAATTTTCACTTATTTTTTGCCATGTATATTGCCAGGCGATGACAGTAGAAAAGTCAGGAAAATACTATCTATATATTATTGTTAGGTGCCAAAGAGTTGGTTCCAGCTCATAGCAACCCTATGCACCACAGAACAAAACACTGCTCCATCCTGCGCCATGCTCACATTCACTGCTATGCTTGAGCCCATGGTTGCAGCCACTGTGTCAATCCATCTCGTTGACGGTCTTCCTCTCTTTCACTGACCCTCTACTTTACCAGGGACTGATCCCTCCCGACAGCATGTCCAAAGTATGTGAGGCGTAGTCTTGCCATCCTTCCTTCTAAGTAGCATTCTGATTGTACTTCTTCCAAGACAGCTGTTAATTTGTCATACTGTGGGGGCTTGAGTGTTGCTGTGATACTGTAAGCTATGTCACTGGTACTCAGATACCAGCAGGGTCACCCATGGAGGACAGATTTCATCTGAGCTTCCAGACTAAGACAGACTAGGAAGAAGGACCTGGCAGTCTACTTCTGAAAATAATTAGCCAGTGAAAACCTAATGAATAGCTATCTATATAGATCCTACAAAATACAACAGAATCAAGGTGATCACTAGTATAATATACTTCTGAAGCCTTGACTTTACACTGGCTCACAAAATGTTTCAATTATGCAGACAATGTTCCTTCAAATGATAGCTGTAAAAACATCCATCTTAGCCAACTAGACGGATAGTCTTTGGAGAAATCTCCATTAAAATAATAAAACAGCAAACACTGATAATTTAATAGATTACAGTCAAGGAGCATTTGCTTTTAAAAAAATTAAATATGCCTATTACTTGAATAATTCCTGTTTTATCAATAAAAATGATATATTCCATCTTTTAAAAGAGAAGGGAAAACTGGAGCACCGTGTTCTTCTCTGTGTCCGAAGGTCAACTGTTCTTCATTCCCAAAAACAGATTGCTGAGAACGTTCTACTTTCAGTGGTCTCCCATTTACAGAATTCTTATTTCTTTCAAAAAAATATCGTCAAACGAAAGGATTCTATTTTTACTGGGATAACAAGATGCCACTGCGAGAACATTACTTTACTGGAATGTTGTTTTTTGTTTTTTTTTGACTTGTCTACCACAGCTTCACATATTTCATACTTGTGTGCTTCCTGGTTAAAAAGCACTAAGTTTTCCAAATTTGCTGCTCATTTTGTGAGTCAGACCAGGGCAAGGAAATGCCAATATTTAAGAATAGCTGTAGAGGGTAATTAAGGGATCATCTGATGTTTCTCCCTGTTGTGCTAATAAACTACAGACTGTTTTATTATTTAAACTCCTGTCTGCTGGAAGGCTCATTTTTCTGATACCGAGGCATGTCTGTCTAAGCCACCTGGATGCAAAGAGAAGTTGTTAGGTGACCATAGGGTGTTCCCTGACAAGCAACCTGTCCATCCTGGGCCAGGGAGGGCTCCTCATGTCTCTTAGGAGCTGGGCAATTCTCCTGTGAGTTGAGGAGAGCAGAGGTCCCTTCTGACTCCCACTATCCCCAATGGACGCTGAGCACTGAAGTTCCAGGCTGTGCGTGGCTGATTCGTAGCCGGCAAGCCTCTAGGATACTGGACTTGTTTCCATGCCCAGGTTCTGGAATATCACCTATGACCCACAGCCCATGGGATGAGAGAAAGATTCTTCCTGGTTTTGTTTTTGCTCTTAAACATATGCTGTAAACCATCTTACATCTTTTCTGTAAATCACAGTCTTTATGGGCAAAGCTTTTTTTTTTTTTTTTTTGGCATAGATCAGCAACTCAAAGGTCAATGCCAAGCATTCTCTAGACCCACCACCAAACATTATTTACTAAAAAGATTTCTTTGTGGGGGCTTTACCAAGCACTCTACGAAGAGAATTATTTAGGTAAATATCTGGTTTGAAGGGGTTTATGGTCTCATTTGGTGTACCCTGGTGGCCCAACGGTTAAGTGCTTGGCTGCTAACTGAAAGGTCAACTGCTCAAACCCACCAGTGGTTCCTCAGAAGAAAAGACCTGGTGATCTGCTCCTGTAAAGATTACAGCCTAGGAAGCCCTATGAGTCAGTTCTACTCTGTCCTATATGGCCGCTATGAGTTGGAATGGACTTCACTGCACACAGCAACAGCACAGTCTCATGCAGGCAGGCTTTGGCAAACAAATGCTGATATAAAAATCACACCGGCACCCAGCTCTTCCATCTGGGTGGACACATGGTTGGCTCACGGCCACCCTCCTTTCTGATGGTTGATACCTGTGCTGTGCTGATTGGTCAGTGTTTTGATTCTATTCCCTAATAACGGTTTGGGAAATATATATTATTTGGTAAATTGTTATGGACTGAATTATGTTCTCCCAGAAAATGTGTGGCAAATCCCAACCCCTATACCTGTGCTTATAATCCCTGATGGGAATGGCTTTTCTTTGTTATGTTGATGAGACAGTATTAATGTATGGCGTGTCTTAAATCAATCTCTTTTGATATATAAAAGAGAATAAAACAAGCAAGCAAACAAGCAGAGATGGGGGAAGAGCGATGACAAGCCACATGAAGATCACCCAGTCTCAGAAGCTCAAAGGAGACAAGGACCTTCTCCCAGAGCCAATAGAGAGAGAAAGCCTTCCCCTAGAGCTGGCAGCCTGAATTTGGACTTGTAGCCTCTTAACTGTGTTAAAAACTCTGAGCAAAATAGGAATAAAAGGGAAATTCCTCATCATAATAAAGGGCATTTATACAAAGCCAATAGCCAGCCTCATCCTAAATGGAGAGAGTCTGAAAGCCTTCCCCTTGAGAACGGGAACTAGACAAGGATGCCCTTTATCACCACTCTTATTCAACATTGTGCTGGAGGTCCTAGCCAGTGCAATTAGGCTAGAAAAAAAAAATAAAGGGCATCCAGATTGGTAAGGAAGAAGTACAAGTACCCCTATTTTCAGATGATATGATCTTATACACAGAAAACCCCAAAGAATTCACAAGAAAACTACTGGGACTAATAGAAGATTTCAGCAAAGTATCAGGATACAAGATAAACATACAAAAATCAGTTGCATTCCTCTGCATCAACAAGGACGAAATCACCAAATCAATAACATTTATAATAGCCACCAAGAAGATAAAATACTTAGGAATAAACCTAACCAGAGACGTAAAAGTCCTATACCAAGAAAACTACAAGATACTACTGCAAGAAACCAAAAGAGACCTACATAAGTGGAAAAACATAACCTTGCTCATGGATAGGAAGACTCAATATTGTGAAAATATCTGTCATACCCAAAGCGATCTACAGATACAATGCAATCCTGATCCAAATTCCACCGGCATTTTTTTATGAGACGGAGAAACAAATCACTAACTTCCTGTGGAAAGGGAAGAGGCACCGAATAAGTAAAGCGTTACTCAAGAAGAACAAGGTGGGAGGCCTCACACTACCTGATTTTAGAACCTATTATACCACCACAGTAGTCAAAACAGCCTGGTACTGGTACAACAACAGATACGTAGACCAATAGAACCGAACTGAGAATCCAGACATAAATTCATCCACCTATGAACAGCTGATATTTGACAAAGGCCCAGAGTCCTTTAATCGGGGAAAAGACAGTCTCTTTAACAAATGGTGCTGGCATAACTGGATATCCATCTGCAAAAAACAGAAACAAGACCCACACCTCACACCATGCACAAAAATTAACTCAAAATGGATCAAAGACCTAAATATAAAATTTAAAACAATAGAGAAAATAGGGACAATGCTAAGAAGCCTAATACATGGCATAAACAGAATACAAACCATAAGTAACAATGCGCAAACACCAGAACAGGAACTAGATAACTGGGACCTCCTAAAAATCAAACACTTCTGCTCATCAAAAGACTTCACCAAAAGAGTCAAAAGACAACCTACAGGCTAGGAAAACATTTTTGGCTATGACAAATCTGATCAGCATCTAATCACTAAAATCTACAAGATACTGCAAAACCTCAACAACAAAACAACAAATAACCCAATTAAAAAATGGGCAAAGGATATGACCAGGCACTTCACCAAAGAAAACATTCAGGTGGCTAACAGATATATGAAGAAATGCTCATGATAATTAGCTACTAGAGAAATGCAGATCAAAACAACAATGAGATACCATCTCACCCCAACAAGGCTAGTATTAATCCAAAAAACACAAAACAATAAATGTTGGAGAGGGTGTGGAGAGACTGGAACACTTATACACTGTTGGTGGGAATGTAAAATGGTGCAATCACTTCGAAAATTGATTTGTCACTTCCTTAAAAAGCTAGAAATAGAAGTGCCATATCATCCAGCCATCCCACTCCTTGCAATACAGCCTAGAGAAATAAGAGCCGTCACATGAATAGATGTATGCACACCCATGTTTGTTGCAGCACTGTTCACAATAGCAAAAAGATGGAAACAAGCTAGCTGCCCATCAACGGACAAATGGATAAACAAATTATGGTATATTCACACAATGGAATACTATGCAAGGATAAAGAACAACAATGAATCTGGGAAACATCTCATAACATGGATAAATCTGGAAGGCATTATGCTGAGTAAAATTAGTCAGTCACAAAAGGACAAAAATTGTATGAGACCACTATTATAAGAACTCAAGAGATGGTTTAAACACAGAAGAAAACATTCTTTGATGGTTACAAGGGTGGGGAGGGAGAGGTGAATTCACTAACTAGATAGTGGACAAGAATCATCTTAGGTGAAGGGAAGGACAACACACACTACAGGGGAAGTCAGAACAACTGGACTAAACCAAAAGTGAAGAACTTTCCTGAATACAACCAAACACTTTGAGGGACAGAGTAGCAGGGGTGGGGGTCTGGGCACCATGGTTTCAGGGGACATCTAGGTCAATTGGCGTAACAAACTTTATTAAGAAAATGTTCTACATCCTACTTTGGTGAGTGGCGTCTGGGATCTTAAAAGCTAGCGGGTGGCCATCTGAGATACATCAACTGGTCCCAACCCACCTGGAGCAAAGGAGAATGAAGAACACCAAAGACACAAAGAAAATTTTAACCCAAGAGACAGAAAGGGCCACATGAACCAGAGACTCCATCAGCCTGAGACCAGAAGAACTAGATGGTGCCCGGCTACCACCAATGACCACCCTGACAGGGAACACAACAGAGAGTCCCTGATGGAGCAGGAGAAAGGTGGGGTGCAGAACTCAAATTCTAGTAAAAAGACCAGACTTAATGGTCTGACTGAGACTGGAGGGACCCTGGAAGTTGTGGCCCCCAGAATCTCCGTTAGCCTATAGCTGAAACCATTCCCAAAGCTAACTTTTCAGACACAGATTAGACTGGACTATAAGACATAAAATGATACTCATGAAGAGTGTGCTTCTTAGCTCAAGTAGATACATGAGACTAAATGGGCAGCTCCTGTCCAGAGGTGAGATGAGAAGGCAAAAAGGGACAGGAGCTGGTTGAATGGACACAGGAAATCCAAGGTGGAAAGGAGGAGTGTGCTGTCACATTATAGGGAGAGCAGCTAGGGTCACATAACAATGAGTGTATAAATTTTTGTATGAGAAACTGACTTGAAGTATAACCTTTCACTTAAAGTACAATAAAAAAAAATCAGTTATGTGGATTTTTATTTCTGCTGTGTTTTCTCTTATAAAGCTACCTCCGCTATCCCAAGAGAAACATTTTTCCCCATTACTGATGGAAACTTAAGTCTCCTCCTAAGGAGAATTTCCTTTCCAGAAACTCAAAGCAAGAGAAAATATCATCAGACAACGTGATTTTGTGCCAGTGAGCATGGCCTTTTCCAACCATTTGAATGGAATGATTTGTTTTCACGGTTTATAGGTGGCAGATAAAGCCTACGTGGAAAAATGAACAAGAAGTGGAAAATAAGATGCAGAACCTGGAATGGTGAGCTCAAAAAGCAATCGGTTTGGCTTCAGCCATGCCTAGAAATAACTTGAGTTTAAAGAGTGAGTATTTCTACTGGAAGAATCAGTGACAATTAGGTCACTGACTTCCACAGGAGGCAGACAGAAACTTGAACACCAAGTCTATCATTATAAAGATACTTTATCAGCAAAACTGTCAGCTAGGGAGTGTTGACTTACAATGATTAAGAGGCTAAAATATCAAAGGAGCAGACAAGGAATTTGTGGAAGGGCCCCTGTTAAGATCCACAGCAGCTGAGGGTAGAAGTATGAGAAAGCTGCTTTAATAGTGTTTCTTGGGGGGTTTAGTTTTTGAACTCCTTGACTTCCACACCATTCTGACGTGAGAAAAACAGATACTGGTTCCTGTTAGGGCCCCTGTCTGAGCCACACACTCGGGCCCCACATTTCATTCTGGTGGTGACTAATTGTCAAATCTGTCATTATTTAGGATAGCTGAGAAATGTTACTGCTTCTAATTTCCCACCGAAAATTGGAAGTGAAAATCGGTAACAGTACTATTCTAACTTCCTCTAAACAATTAACAACTAACAAATTAAAATATGGAGCACCAAACCTATTTTAGCAACCTGGCACCAGTGAATGGGTTCTGTGTGGATCAACTTAGCTCACCCAGGAGCTGGTTTTATTTTTTTCCTGGAAGTTTATTTGTGAGTCTAAAAAAAATGTAATTATTTATTTGATACTTATCACCACATTCTTTCTGGGTTTTATAATGACCTGGTTTGCCAAATATTTAGATCCTTATAAAGCCACAGAATTCAGAAAATGTTATTTTCTGCTAGATTAATAACTGATTTTTCAGAGTAGACCTTACTCGACAGCTCATCTGATCCATTTGGTTTGATCGTTTAGCTGTTCCAAACCGCCAAACAATGATCTGTTTTTTAGAAAAACCTTGTCTCGTCATAAAAATAGGACTTCAGTTTTGCAGTGGTTGTGCTGATTCCCTTACCGACCAAACAGTAACTGTTCTTTGGCAACTGGAGTTCATTGCCATTACTGGTGGCAGAGGTGCAAACCCCCCTCTCCTCTATGTGGGGCTGATGGGTGAACAAAATTCTGGCTGACAAAAGTGTTCAATGCTAACAGTTAGCTGGGCACAATCATTAGTGCACACATGCACACATGCACACGGGACGCACACACACGCTTCAGTACACAACGTTGAAGGCAGTGATAGAGAAAGGGGGTGCTCCATTTCATCCAGGGTCACTGAGTGCCTTGCTCTGTGTCCTCTGACCTACACATATTAGTGCTTTTCTCCTTGAATCATGATAATTATGAATTAGTCTCTGTTTTCTCATCAGAATAACCTCTTTGCCACATGGTGGGTATAACCGACTCTGCCAGGGCAGAACTACCATTTATATCTGACGCCAAGAAACACGAGGAAGGTTTATGCTTGACGGTGGGGTTGTTCTTACTAGAGTTCCAGGTCAAGTCCAAGACTCAATCACGAAGTCAGAAGATACCTGTGTGTGTGCATGTGCCTGTGTGTGCGTGTGTACGTGTGTGTGTGCGTGCCTGTGTGTGCAGTGTGCACGTGTGTGTGCGTGTGTGCACACATGTGCACGTGTGTGTGCATGGGTGCGTGTGGGTGGGTGTGTGCACTTATGTGCGTGTGTGTGCGTGTGTGTGCGCGTGTGTGCATGTGTGTGTGTGAAAGGGAGAGAGAAACCAGGCAAGGAGTGCTACAATCCACTAGGCTCTTGGCCAAGTTGTCAGTTTTTTTTCTTTATGGTTATAAAAACTTTGCCTCATTAAAAAATTGTGATATTATGATCTCCATCTTTGAAAATAGGAAATGGACTCAGAGAAGCTAAGCTGTCATCCAAGGTGTTATAACCGATAGGTGTAGGATCAACATTTGAACCCCAGTGGGCCTGTGGCCAGCGTCTCCTGCACTCTGCTGCTTCCCAAGGGAACCGTCAGGAACATTTCAAGCACCCGTTCCTACGTGCTCTGTGTTTTCCCACCCACAGATATCTGGTAGGTTGGGAAGGGAGAAGTCTCTAAATGTAGATGTCAATCAGCAAGGGCATGAGGTAGGATTCTTGGAGTATTAAGGCCTTATTCCGCCACCCGTCTGTCAAGTTTGTCCTGCTGTGGTGGCTTGTGAGTTGCTATGATGCTGGAAGCTATGCCACTGGTATTTCAAATACTAGCAGGGTCACCCATGGTGGACAGGTTTCAGCAGAGCTTCCAGACTAAGACAGACTAGGAAGAAAGGCCTGGTGATCTTCTGAAAATCAGCCAATGCAAACAAACCCTACAGATCACAACAGAATATTGTCTGATATAGCAGACCAGGTAACGTTTGTTCTGTGATACATAAAGTTGTCATGAGTTGAAGCCGACTTGATCACAGCTAACAACAACAACAACAAAGCCTTATTAGCTCCCCAGATCACACCTCAGGCATCTGTCTTGTCTTGCAACGCACGAGGGAGCTTAGCCATGAGAAGCTATGGCCTCAGTGTGATTCACAGGAAGCACCAGGCTGAACTACACTCGTGAGTCATTCTTTCCAGGAACAATGACCCTTATTTCTCTAAAACTCTTGATAGACTTTTACAGATGGGGTAGCATGAAAAGCTAGTTAGTTTTACTACTACTAAAATAAAACCATCCGCTCCTTGGAAACCCTGTGGGGCAGTTCTGCTCCGTCCTGTAGGGTCACTATGAGCTCCAACTGACTTGACGGCACTTCACAACAACAACTACTAAATAGCTTTGTACTTTTCAACTTTTTGAAAACTTATTATCAACATGTTGGATTCTTGGAGTATCAAAACATCTAATAGCCTGCCAGGTGGATTCTGAGTGTAAAATAAATGCTAATCAGATTAAATGGCCATGACACACAATCTTTGTACTGTCTTGTCTCCCCCCACAGCCCCTCTTGTGTTCTGGGCCTACAACGAACTCAGTCCTTAGATAGTCAAGGTCACTTGCAACACTCATTCTGTGTGAATAAATAATGAAGGTAAAGAACTGTGTCAAAATGTGTTGTTGTTGGGTGCCGTTGAGTCGATTTCGACTCAGTGACCCCATGTGACAGAGTAGAACTGCCCCACAGGGTTTTCTGGATTGTAAACTTTACAGGAGCAGATTGCCAGCTTTCTCCCACAGAGCCACTGGGTGAATTCAAACCACCGACCTTTTAGCAGCTGAGCGCTTAACCGTTGCATCACCAGGGCTTCTTTGTGTCAGGACGTAGAAGGGATTTGATATGAATGTTAGATCGAAAGGCACTTTGTCCTTCCCTCCTCGGCCTCACCGCAGCGCCTTGCCATAAGGGGGGGTGGGAGTTGAAGCTATGGGCTGCTGGCAAGACCACATGGAATGCCTGGTCCCAGGGTTCAGGCCCGTCATGGCAGGTGGGCCAACCATTACCAAGGACTGCTAACTGGCTGCTGGGAGAACGGGGGGGCCAGAGGCACAGGGGGTCGCCATGAAGGTGGTAAATGGAGTCAGAAGGAGTGAGGATGGTAGACGGAAGGACTGGACGTGGTGGATAGAGGAAAATTACAGAATGTGAGATCTTAGCGGTGGCCTCATTTGACTCTGGAAGCTGTTAGGCCATGGTGACCATTAAAACGTTCCAAGGCCAACCATGCAGCCCCATGTCCTGACCCTCCTCCAGAAGGTGGGCGGAGGTCCTTGGGACGTCTTTTGAGAGTTTGTCTTGTATTCTTGTTGGGTGTGTTCTCCTTCCTCACACAAGGACAGTGACTGTCCTATATGGAACAGACACCTGTTTTATTCAGCCATATTTTGTTACCCTGTGCTTTCACATTGCGGTTGTTTTACCGCAGTGAGCATTGCTTTCTCCAGTGACGTGGTTTTAGACTGAAGTGTCTGGACTAGAACTCTTTGACCAATGCCTTGGAAGGATAATTAATGTCCCTGAGTCTGCCCACGGCTCTGCCTGCTACTGCACTCGTTTGCTTTCAATGTTCTTTCCATCAAGCCACCTGGTGATGTGTCAAAGGCCAGGGCTGTTTGTTTTCTCAAACACAAAACTTGAAAGGTCAAATTTAAACATTATGCACCAAGATTTTCCACCACCCATCTGTCAGTTTGTTGGACTGTGGTGGCTTGCATGTTGCTGCGATGCTGGAAGCTATGCCACCGGTATTTCAAATCCCAGCAGGGTCACCCATGGTGGACAGGTTTCAGTGGAGCTTCCAGACTAAGACAGACTAGGAAGAAAGGCCTGGCAATCTGCTTCCAAAAATCAGCCAATGAAAACTCTACGGATCACAGCAGAATCTCATCCAACATCATGCTGGAAGATGAGCCCCCAAGGTTGGAATGCACTCAAAACACTGGGGCCTCAACAACAGGCTCGAGCGTAACAAGGGTTGTGCAGATGGCATGGGGCCCTGGCAACATTTCGTTCCATTGTACGGAAGGTCACCATGAGTCAGAGCCGACTTGGTGGCAACTACCAACCACCCCCAAGATTTTAGTCTGCGGAGGAGGTTCCAGCATCTCAGACAGGAATAACTAAGTCCACAGGTGCAGATCGGGGGGTGATGTGGGGGACATGGCAAGTGAGCCCCAGTCCCCTTACCTTGGCCACTGGGCTCCCCACTGGCCAGCTGGGAAACCCTCCATGAGGCCACTTTGCCCCTGGTGTCAGTCCCAGTGTAACAGGATTTAAAGACTCAGGAAATCTCCCCCTAGAAGGCTGCTCGCCCAGGTAAGTCTGTTTCTTTGGACTGCCCTCCTCATGACAACGTTCTGACTATCTTTGTTCCTTTGAACTTCAGTCAGCGTCAGAACCAGGGACTTTGTTTTGACTGCAGTGCTTATTTCCCAAACTCCCTGCTGCGTGGTTTGCAGGTCAGATTGTCAGGGCTTTGTTCTGTGAATCATTGCCGAAAGATTCAATTAAAGCTCCTGGCCAGGGCTGCAGGGACGAAGAGAGAGCGTGAGTGTTTAGTGAGCTGCTGAGGAAAGGCAGACGTGCAGGGGGAGCAGGGTGCTGACACAGGGCAGGGAGCTCGGAGATTAGGGCCCCAGACGGCTGTGACTAATGAAGTCCCCAGCAGCTCAGCTTTTTGCCTGGAAGGCAGCTGCTGACTGCTGCCTGATGTCCTATTTTCAGACCCAAAAGAGAAAGTGAGGGGCTTTGCTACATCACTTGAAAGAGGCTAAAACATCGAGGGAGAGACAAGACATGTGTTCACACCATTGTCCTCTTCACGCAGGAATGAGAAAAGCACAAGTGGAGTCTGGTCATGATCTTAATGGGTTGGGGGAGGCTTCCTTTGAAGTCTGACATCACTAAATAAAATTCTCATAAAACCGTAGAGAGAGAGGGAGAGAATCATCACATCCAGGTTGGTTGAATACTGAAGAACATGGAAATGAGAAACGGTTATGGCTCTCTGCAGACACAGGGATTTGGCAGAACCCAAAGTCACTCAGAAAAAGAAAAAAATAAGAGGCATGATTTCTCCAGGGGCCTGGAAAATGCCACCTTTGTGGGCAGACTTCCGCGGGTGGGCGTGGTGAAGTGTGCCCTGTGATGCCAGAGATCGAGGCTGAGGGACAACTTCCACCCTGTGCACACCAGAGCCCCTTGTCAAATCAGGGAGCCTCTCTGAACTTCGGTTTCTCATTTGTAGAGTGAGGTGATTCCTGCCAGCCCTAGCTTCCCTCACAGGGCTGTGAGGCTCAGAGATGTGGTTTGTGAATTCACTGCGTAAATTTCTAAGCATCTTATAAATATAGACAAGTAAGGGCTGGTACAGATGAAGCTGGGCTGGGGACACCCTAGACATCACCATTTACCTGCACCACACCAGGTAACACCTCCCTGTTGGCCAAGCTGGGGGCCAGGGAACATCCATCCAGATTGTGGTGTCAGCAAAGAATATTGACCAAGGACATGGACTGCCAGAAGAACAAACAAATCAGTCTTAGAAGAATTCCACCCAGAATGCTCCTTAGAAGTGAGGACGGAGAGACCTCAGCACCCTTACTGTGAACACGTCATCAGGAAAGACCGATTATGAGGAAAGAGTGTTACTATTGGTAAAGCAGCATCAGCTGACTTTATCTTAATGATGCTATGTGGCTCTGACTGCATCCCAGGCACTATTGTAAATACGTTTCCAACACCCACTCCTTTCACGCTCTGAGGCCTGGATGCTATGATCGCTAGTTTTCCGATCCAGAAACATAGGCACACAGCGGGTAGGTGAGCTGTCCAAGCTCAAACAACTAGCAAGTGGTGGATTTGGAAATCAAACCCAGCAGGCTGGTTACCAAGTCTGTACTACCTGTAATGGGGTGGAGAGTGTTCCCCCAATTCACGTCTACCTGGAACCTCAGGTCCTTATTTGGACTTAAGGTCTTTGCAGGTATAATTAGTTGAGATGAGGCTGTATTGTGTTAGAGTAGGCTCTACACCAATGACTGGTGTCCTTGTCAAATGTCATGCAGAGACACAGACACATGGATGAGAAGGCCATGTGGAGGCAGAGATTGGAGAGAGCTAAGGAACACCAAGGATTGCTGGCAACCACCAGAAGCTGGAAGGGCCAAGGACTGGGTTCTCCTCTAGAGCCTTTAGAGGGAGCGTAGCCCCACCAACACCTTGATTTTGGACTTCTAGTCTCCAGAAAAGGAGTCCTAGTGGAGCCATGGTGAAGCACTCAAATGCTAACTGGAAGACTGGCAATTCGAACCAGGACTTTGAACCTGTTCTAAACAGTTCAGACCTGGCCGACAGAAACAAGGGTAGCATATGCATTGCATAGCAACCAAATCTCCTGTTGGATGGCTTTTGACCCAAGTGGGAAACAGGCAGCAGTGCCCCACTCAAAGATGGCGGCCAACCTTGCCTCTTTGAATGTGTCACTCTCCACAATCCTGATGATAATCCAATCTCCAGAATCTGACTCCTGAAAGTTTTCTGATATGGGGGATTGGATTATTGACAGGACTGTGGAGAGCAACACACATTCAAAGCATCAGGTTGGCTGCCATCTTTGAGCAGGGCGCTGCTGCCTGTTTCCTATTCAGGTCAAAAGCCTACCCACAAGAGATTTGGTTGCTATGCAACGCGTGTACTGCCCTTGTTTCCCTTGTCTGTGACTGAACCGCTTTGAACTGGTTTGAAGCCTTGCCTTGTTTCTGTCAGCCATGACTGAACCATTTAGAATTAATTGCAAGCCCTGGTTTGAACACACCCAGCCACTCTTTGGGAGAAAGACCTGGAGATCTGCCCCTGTAAAGATTGTTGTTGGGTGTTGTTGAGTCAATTTTTGACTCACAGTGACCCCATGTGACAGACTAGAACTGCCCCATAGGGTTTTCTAGGCTGTAATCTTTACGGGAGCAGATTTCCAGGTCTTTCTCCCACTTTGCTGCTGAGTGGGTTCAAACCACCAACCTTTCAGTTAGCAGCTGAGTGCTTAACCACTGCACCACCATAGCTCCTTTTCCATAAGAGCTTAGAAATCATATGGGGCAGTTCTGCTCTGTCACATGGGGTCACTGTGAGTTGAAAATAGACTCTATGGCACCTAACAACAATGGTCTCAAAGTCTGTGAGAGAATAATTCCTGTTGGTTTCAGTCACGCTGTTTGTGATCATTTGTTACTGTATCCCAGAAAACTACTGGACTCCCTGGGTTGTGCAAACAGTTAACACGCTCGGCTACTAACCAAAAGGGTTGGAGGTTCAAGTTCACCTAGACGTGCCTTGGAAGAAAGATCTGGCAATCTACTTCCAAAAAATTAGTCGTTGAGAACCTGCGGAGCACAATTCTACTCTGACACACATGGGGTCGTCACGAGTCGGAGTTGACTCAACGGCAACTGTTTTTTGGGAGACTATTAAACTGCCTCTCCAGAGAGTACAATGAGGGTTGTCCCTCCAGGGGCCTGTGGCATCCTCACCTGTTCCTGGGACAGGAGAGAGGGCCAGCTGGTCCTACTTTCCTTGGAAGCTCCACATGGAAACTGACTTTGTGGGGGATTCCCAGGCTGCCGACAAGGGTTGTCCAGGCCTGCGTGTCCCTTTGCACCCAGGGACTTTGGGAGGGACATCATGCTGGACCACAGGTCAGGAGCCTGAGACGTGTTCCAGGCAGCCAGACTTTCAGAAAGCCAGAAGCACAGCACCTGGTGCTGATTTCCCTTTTCAAAAAATGGGGCTGATCAAAGAACACGTGCTAGGCACTGTTCTAGACACTGCGATGCAGAGGGCAGTGAGGTTGTACATGTCTCTGCCTCCGTGGAGTTAGCACACTAGGGGAGACACATCATGACTCAACCTTAGATGAACAAGCCATGGTTCCAGAGAGTGAGAAGTGCTTCAAGGAAAAACTCCCTTTTCAAAAGATAATGAAGTTTCACAAAATGACATATTATAAATCAGACAACATCATTACAAAATGTAAAAGTCAAGCCATAACGGACAAAGGGCTCATTTCCAAAATATATGAAGAACTCTACAAATCAGTAAGAAAAAAATAAGTAGAGAAATAAGCAAGAGGTGTGAACAAGCACATTACAAAGGAGGATATCCAAACGGTCAGGAAATAGCCAACGAGATGACCAGGAGGATGTGGATTCTGGCTCAAAATCTTCCCCCCACACTGCATTCATAGAGATTCCCTCTTGTAGGCGTTCTTCAATGTAACCTAAAGTGCTGGTTTTAACTAAAAGATTTTCCAGGTAGGTCACATGTGCCGGGGTTCTCTCCAGCATGGATTCTTTGGTGTTTAATAAGGGATGAATGATGTTTGTAGGTTTTCTGACACTCATAAACTTCTTTTTTTTTTTCTTTGTACTTTAGATGAAGGTTTACAGAGCAAACTAGTTTCTCATTAAACAATTAATACACATATTGTTCTGTGACATTGGTAGCCAACCCCACAACATATCAACACTCTCCCTTCTTGACCTTGAGTTCCCCAACACCAGCTTTCCTGTCCCCTCCTGCCTTCTAGTCCTTGTCCCTGGGCTGGTGTGCCCCTTTAGTCTCATTTTGTTTTATGGCCTGTCTAGTCTTAGGCTGAAGGGTGAACATCAGTAGTGACTTCATTACTGAGCAATAAGGGTATCTGGGGGCCATACTCTCAGGGGTTTTCCAGTCTCTGTCAGGCCAGTAAGTCTGGTCTTCTTTTGTGTGTGTGAGTTAGAATTTTGTTCTACATTTTTCCCCAGCTCTGTCTGGGACCTTCTATAGTGATCCCTGTCAGAGAAGTCAGTGGTGGTAGCTGGGCACCATCTAGTTGTTCTGGACTCAGTCTGGTGGGGGCTGTGGTAGCTGTGGTCCATTAGTCCTTTGGACTAATCTTTCCCTTGTGTCTTTGGTTTTCTTCATTCTCCCTTGCTCCAGATGGGGTGAGACCAGTGGAGTATCTTAGATAGCCGCTCACAAGCTTTTAAGACCCCAGATGTTACTCACCAAAGTAGAATGCAGACCATTTTCTTTATAAACTATGCTATGCCAAGTGAGGTAGATGACATCCGTAACCTTCGAAGGTTTTCCCGTCAGTGCATTTTCTGATCTAGGTCTCTCATGAGTTAAATTCTTTCCATTTCTGCCTTATTTGTGGTTTGTGTGTTTTGCAGGATCTATCTGTAGTTTAACATTTGATCTCAACCTCAGATTTTCCAGAAATTCATTACAAGTGTAGTCTTAAAAAAAAAGAGAAAAATTGAATGTGGTGCCCCCTGCCTGTGTTAAGGGTCACATGTACACACGCAAATCTTATGTGGCCATCCACCCAGTGCCCATGGGCTCAGACTCTGCCGGTCCTGGGGCTGGGCTGCCTGCTGTTTGCAGGGCATATTAGCTGGCAGTGGGGGTGGCCCATTCAAGTTCAGCTCCCCCACCGCCCGGCCGGCAATAAAAACGATGACTGTGCAGGCGGCCTGCCGGGATGGAGGGGAACAGAGCCTCCAGGGCCAGTTCCCTAGGCCGAGCTGGCAGCCAGGCCCACAGTTCCCCGAAAGGGCCACACTCCTGCCTGCCAGGAAGAGGGCCTGGGCCTGTCGGGAGCATCCGTGAGAGACGCCGGACGCTTGCTGGACGAGGCCTCTGGTCTGGCGTGCACCCCATGTGCACTGCTCAGGAGGCTCCATTGGGAGAAACACTTGTAGCCAATTTCTGGAGCCTTTGCATTTTCCCATGAAGCACAAAACGCAGACTTTCCAAATCTAATATAGAGTCCTCGGAGGTTATCACCCATGGGCTTGGATGATTTTACATGCAAACAAAGGGACGTAGCTCTAGAATAAGCATAATATAAAATATAGAGCCATATTAGCCATGGGATAATTTGTTGTTAGTTACCCTTGAGTTTATTTCAGCTCATGGAGACCCCAAGTGTGCAGAGTAGAATTGTTCCATAGGGTTTTCAAGGCTGTGACCTTTCGGAAGCAGATCACCAGGCCTCACTTCCAAGGTGCCTTTGGGTGCGTTTGAACCCCCAGCTTTTCTGTTAGTAGTCCAGCATGTAACCGTTTGTGCTAGCCAGGGACTCCTCATGTTAGCTATGGGATAATATAAACCATTTTTTTTAAGGGAAATTTGTTTTGGAGAGATGAACAATTCTAATGGTAAATGAAACTGAGTGGAGGTCTCCTACATTCCTCAAGGACTTTCTACTTGACTTGTATTTTCAGTGCCTGGGTGGTGGAAATGGTTCATGCATCCAGCTGCTAATCAAATGGTTGGAGATTTGAGTCCACCTAGAGGTACCTCAGAAGAAAGGCCTGGTGATCTACTTCTGAAAAATCAGCCGCTGAAAACCCTGTGGAGCACAGTTCTACTCCGACACACATGGGGTCACTACGAGTTGGAGTAGTGCAACGGCAATGGTTAGAGCAGCATCAGAGGAGAATGTGGGTTTATTTACACACACACACACACACACACACACACACGCACACAGGATGTACTGAGGAGGACAGGGAAAGACCTGAAATAAGTATAATGGTCTAATTTCTTCTGTATCAGCCACGAGTCATGGAGATTCCCCACTCATTTATCTTCCTAAAAGCAGTTAAGCTTCCTAAAAGTTTCTCATGTCTTTGAAGTTAGGCAAGTGGCCTTGGTGAAAGTCAAGTTCCCTCTGAAGTGGCTGGCGATGCAGAATTGCCTCAAGAGCCCACCAGCAGCAGAAGGAAAGTCACCTCCCCTTAGTGAATGGAGGAGGACACCAAGCCTAGGACTCTAACGTAATAAACACAGAGGGAACTCATTTTAACACCCACTGGGTCATTTAAAGGCACCAGAGCAACCAGGAGGGACAAAGTTGTCTTCATCACTGGCATTCTAATTTTTCTTTAAAACATGGCAAATAATCTTTGAAGGGATTCTATAAACTTGGAGGAAGGATACGTATTAGCCAAGATGCAAACTATCTCAGTGGAATGACTGAGAATCTTTTTTCCATTGATGAAGGCACACAAAGGGTCTTATTTTTAAGCTCTTACACATACAGACATTTTCATGCTGGTAATTAAACTGGTCGATAGATGCTACTTCATATAAAAGAAATAGGAATCCACTTCCAGCCCCAATACTGACTGGACACCTCTGTTCTCGTACCCTCTCAGGGACCCCAGTCCGGCTCCGGAGCGGTTAGGCTGGTTTCCTGCTGGAATTGCAACACCGCTGCAGGAGAGCATCTTGTGGCTCTAGACAAGACTGTCAGCGGGTGGCAGGAAGTCCGGGAAAGCATGAGTCAGCTCGACATTGGCACTGCGCTGCTGGCCTTCAGAGGAAACTTGACCAGTAGCCGAAGTCAATGCTGGCATCCAGCAAGTGGGTGTGCTGGGAAGGGGCTGTCTTGGTGAGGTGAGGCGGGCTGGTTTGCTCATGGACACACCCAGGGAGAAGCACCTCATGAGGCCAGCGTGTCACCACGGCCCTAACACACCACGCTCCACCCTTTCCAGTGGAGACTTTCCAGGTCATTTTGCTCCAGCCACAAAGGGTAGAACTTAATAACCTGGGAGCCCATTTCTCGTTGGTTTTGGTAAATTAAAAATGATAGCATGAGTAATGCATTAAAGTAATCTTCTTCCTAATTGAAAGAAGCGTGTTTTAAAACTCAGCGTGAGACTTGACCTCTTTGGAATAAAGACTATACGTGTAAATGGTTTCTTTCTGGGAGCTAATCTGAGATTTCCATCTACAGATGGTACAGGTTACTCATTGTCTGCTATGGACTCGAGGCTTACAGCAAAGGCACTTTAGGAACAGAGAAGTGTTTTAGTTTCTCTGCCTCGCAGGATGGACCTGCGCAGGTATACGCACCTGTGTGCAGGTATGTCTTTGCATACTTACTTGGTTTCTGGTATCCACCATTGCTTACATTTTAGTATACCACGGCCCCACATTCAGTGTAGATTTGCTTTTCAGAACTTTGAACATTGAGCAGTCTTTGAAGCTCCTGGTTTGTTTCTAACACCTGGACCTTAAGCCTGATGCACCTGCAGCCTGCCCATAGATATGTCGAATAATGGAATCTCCAAAGAACTGTGGAGCCATCCACTTGGACTCTCCACCTCTGGTGGGAATTCTCCACAAAGCACCAGCGCTTCTTGACGTTCACATGTGTCAGGCCTGACTTGAACCAGGTTTGCTGTCTGTTTAAATCATTCATTCAGCCTAACGTGTAGCTGAGATGTGACAGCTCTGCTTAAGAGGAGATGAGGCTATTGCTCAGCCAGAGAGAGGAAAGCAGTCCTGATACACCCTATAACATAGAAGAACCTTGAAAACATCATGCAGAGTGAAATAAGCCAGTCACCAAAGGACAGGTATTGTAGGATCCCACTCACATGAACTAGCTCGTATAGGCCAGTGCATAGAGACAAAAGCTTATTAGTGGTCACCAGGGGCGGGGGGGAGGGGGCTCAAATTTCTGTTTGGGGTCACTGAGTTCTGTTAAGGGCGATGGGAACATTTGAGAATGGACAATGGCTGAACAATATGATGGTATAATTAGTGTCACATGAGGTCCCTGGGGGTTCAAACAGTTTGTGCTTGACTACTAACGGAAAGTTTGGTCATTTGAACCCACCCGCAGCATCACGGAAGAAAGGCCTGGCAATCTGCTTCTGTTAATATTACAGCCAAGAAAATCCTATGGAGCTCACTTCTACTCTGTAACACATGGGGTCACCATGAGTCAGGATCAACACGATGGCAACTGGTTTTTTGATTTTGAACTGTACATGTGAAGATTGTTGAAAAGACACGTTTTGTTGCACACAGATACACTATGAGAGATGAGGAGGGGAAAAGTGAGAAATGCCCGAGAGCCGGTGCAGGGGAAGAAATCAAGAGAAAGGGAGCCCTGGAGGAGATTGAGATACCGGCTGGGGTCAGTGGCTGAGGCTGGAGGAGAGACAGCTGTAGAAATGTCCTCCTACGGCTCCTGGTGTTCAGTGTCTGTCCTCAGCTTCTCTTTCTCAAACCCAGGACGCATCTCCTAAGTCAGCTGATCACACGTGGTAGGGACGGGCTGAGTGCTGTAGGGACGGGCTGAGTGCTGTAGGGACGGGCTGAGTGCTGTGAGGATGGGCTGAGTGCTGTGAGGACGGGCTGAGTGCTGTAGGGATGGGCTGAGTGCTGTAGGGACGGGCTGAGTGCTGTGAGGACGGGCTGAGTGCTGTAGGGACGGGCTGAGTGCTGTAGGGACGGGCTGAGTGCTGTGAGGATGGGCTGAGTGCTGTAGGGACGGGCTGAGTGCTGTAGGGACGGGCTGAGTGCTGTGAGGACGGGCTGAGTGCTGTAGGGACGGGCTGAGTGCTGTGAGGACGGGCTGAGTGCTGTGAGGATGGGCTGAGTGCTGTGAGGACGGGCTGAGTGCTGTAGGGACAGGCTGAGTGCTGTAGGGACGGGCTGAGTGCTGTGAGGACGGGCTGAGTGCTGTAGGGACGGGCTGAGTGCTGTAGGGACGGGCTGAGTGCTGTGAGGATGGGCTGAGTGCTGTAGGGACGGGCTGAGTGCTGTAGGGACGGGCTGAGTGCTGTGAGGACGGGCTGAGTGCTGTGAGGACGGGCTGAGTGCTGTAGGGACGGGCTGAGTGCTGTGAGGACGGGCTGAGTGCTGTGAGGATGGGCTGAGTGCTGTGAGGACGGGCTGAGTGCTGTAGGGATGGGCTGAGTGCTGTAGGGATGGGCTGAGTGCTATAAGGATGGGCTGAGTGCTGTAGGGACGGGCTGAGTGCTGTAGGGATGGGCTGAGTGCTATAAGGATGGGCTGAGTGCTGTGAGGATGGGCTGAGTGCTGTAAGGACGGGCTGAGTGCTGTAGGGACGGGCTGAGTGCTGTAGGGATGGGCTGAGTGCTATAAGGATGGGCTGAGTGCTGTAGGGACGGGCTGAGTGCTATAAGGATGGGCTGAGTGCTGTAGGGACGGGCTGAGTGCTGTAGGGACGGGCTGAGTGCTGTAAGGACGGGCTGAGTGCTGTAGGGATGGGCTGAGTGCTGTAGGGATGGGCTGAGTGCTATAAGGATGGGCTGAGTGCTGTAGGGACGGGCTGAGTGCTGTGAGGATGGGCTGAGTGCTGTTAGGACGGGCTGAGTGCTGTGAGGACGGGCTGAGTGCTGTAGGGACGGGCTGAGTGCTGTAAGGATGGGCTGAGTGCTGTAGGGACGGGCTGAGTGCTGTAGGGACAGGCTGAGTGCTGTAGGGATGGGCTGAGTGCTGTAGGGACGGGCTGAGTGCTGTAGGGACGGGCTGAGTGCTGTAAGGACGGGCTGAGTGCTGTAGGGATGGGCTGAGTGCTGTAGGGATGGGCTGAGTGCTATAAGGATGGGCTGAGTGCTGTAGGGACGGGCTGAGTGCTGTAGGGACGGGCTGAGTGCTGTAGGGATGGGCTGAGTGCTGTAGGGATGGGCTGAGTGCTGTGAGGATGGGCTGGGTGCTGCATGGTATAGGAAGACAGAATCTTTCGCCTAAATACAGACTTTCTAGAACAATGTTGGCACTTCTTAACTAAAGGTTAGCTTGAAAAAGAATATCAAACCTCTTGCTCTCTATTGTCTCCTCGACTTTATTTCACGACCAGTCTCCCCTCTATTGAGATCATAAGTAGAAGGTTAGCTTCACAAAGGCCCTCCTTACACAAAGTCTTGCTGTAAGTTATCTTGAAACTCAGGCATTTCTGCAGTACAGCTTTTCCCCTGAGATTATCATTTTTCTTTACACCATGAGGCCAGTAGAAAAAGCACCATAAGATTTTAGATCTTGAGCAACAGGACACAGATACTATCACAATATTTTGCAAAAATCAGAAGGATTTCTACATCTTCCACAGGGTTAACTTTTTGAGATGAAAAACTAATTTGGAACTTAGAATTTCTTAAAAAAGAAAAAAAAAAATTCCCTTAGCTGAACTGAAGAAATTTCCTTGGGAGATGAAAATGATTATGTTGTAGTTTCCACAAAGAAAAACACATTTTCATGGCTTTTGGCCACTTTCTGTCATTACGTGCTAGGCCTAAATTGCATTCATATATAATGAGTTAAAAATATGAATGAAATCTTGTAATTAACAGCTGAAATACCCTCATGGTTTAAACATGAGCCACTCCCCAAAAAAGAGAGAGAACATTGGATGGCAATTGACATAATGATTGTTTTCAAATATCAATCCCAAACCTAACAGCCCATATTTAATTCCAAACTAAATAAAATATGCCACACTTGACAATTAAAAGAAATGGACAGTCCTCTTATTGTTGCAGGGAGATAGGGCAGCATGATGTCTTTGAGCTCGTCTCTTCCTGTGGCGTATCTGGCCTTGGGATCACGGGGCCCCTGCCAGCATCAAAGGAAGCTGTAGGAGATGGTGTGTGGAAGGCAAGATAGTCAGAGGGAGGGGGAACCCTTCCTTTGCCAAGAGGAATCGCTCAAAGTAGACGGTGAGGTCATCTCAGCACTGAGAGGGATGTTGCTCATCATCTGCTTCCATAGATGGCGGAACCTCGCTTATTACACCGCGTAGCAAGGCGGTGGGGGGCATTTGCCCCCGGGCACAAGTCCCAGGAAAGGGGGCTCCAGATGAGGCCTCCAGGGAACCCACCCCCCATGACTGATGAGGCTGGTGGGAGGGCGAAAACATAGAGATCGCCCCTGGCGCTTGTTCCCTCTCTACGCCTCTGTTTACGCAACAGGCAGCGATGTCTTACAGGGCGTGCAGCTCTTTCTGTTTGGGGATTCCTCTATCTTAAAGTCTTCATGCTGATATTCTAATCAATTTCCTCTTGCTTTGGAGCTCAAGGCAGATGGGGAACAGCCAGCCCTGTTCTCGTCCTCCAGGCATCTGAGATGGTTTTCATAATCTGAGACCATCATTTGCCATCCCTCTCGTCTGGGGTGCTGTCCTATGGGCTTTGCTTTCCCTTCTCTGTGTGTTTGGGACACACAGCACTGGAAGGGGGCTCTGCAGGATGGGGAGGGTGGCTCATGGCCAGCTCACAGGTGGGCTGAGCCAGTGCTCACTGGGGAGGTCCAAGAACACCTCTACCAGTTGTTAAGGAGTTGACTTCTATTCATGGAGATCCCATGTGTGTCAGAGTAGAATTATGCTCCACAGGGTTTTCAGTGGCTGATTCATTGGAAATAGATCACCAGACTTTTCTTCTGAGGTGCGTTTGGGTGGACTTGAACCTCCAACCTTTTGGTTAGCAGCCAAGTGCATTAACCATTTGTACCACACAGGACTCCAGAACATCTCTAGCTCCCTCTCCACCTGCCTTGCCCTACAATGGTCTGAACTTCTACCATTCAAAATCTCTCTTGTTGGGTTAGGACTGCTCCCTTTCTGTGCTTCTTTTTAAATTTTTAGTCCAGCAGATAAGAGTTGCCATCTAGTGGCCTCTGACTCATGGTGACCCCATGTGTGCCAGGGTAGGACTGTTCTCCATTGGGTTTTCATTGGCTGATTTTTCCAGAAGTAGATCTCCAAGTCTTTCTTCAGTGGCACCTCTGGGTGACTCAAACCTTCAACCTTCCAGTTAACAGCTGAGCACTTAACCATTTGCAACCCCCAGGGAAATCTAAGAAGGCACTAACCCCCAAAATCCAAACCTGTTGCCATCGAGTCAATTCTGACTCATAGCGACCCTATAGAACAGAGTAGAACTGCCCCGTAGGATTCCAAGGAATGGCTGGTAGATTTGAACTGCAGACCTTTTGGTTAGTAGCTGGGTTCTTAACCACCGCACCACCAGGGCTCCAAGGAAGGCGTTAAGTTCCTTTAAATTAATATCTTTGCTGCTCTGATTCCTGTACAGTAAATATTTAGGGAAACAAGAGGGGCTGTGGGAGGGGATGGAGAGGAGAAGAAAGGGGCTTAGGAAAACGGGACCTGCATGGGGCTGCAGAGACCAGCCCTATTTCCATGAGAATGTCCCTTGTGGCTTCTTCAGAAAGATCACACCATGTCTAGCGACCACCGAGTGACATTCAGAGATCACAGAGGCACTTCCTGGCAGCATTTGCTCCCTCCCACCCTCCCCCATCACTGTCCTCCTCCTCAAGGGATCTTTCTTTGGCCTTGGACTCCATGATCCTCAACCACATTGCAGGGGCTTCCATGTAAGGAAGGAGCCAGATAGCCTGATGCCCCTTCATTGGAGCAACTTTTTTTTCTTACAAGCAAAACAAACCACAAACCCTCTTACCCCACTAAATACCCACACGTAAGTACAACCAGGAAATCTGTGTTCCAAAGCAAAACCATTGTCTTTGAACAAGCCAGCCCTGACTGCTCTCTCCCACAGATGGAGGACTGAATAGACCTGATGGGAGGCTGGCACTTGGGGTAAGCAGGTCGGTTCTAAGGTTGAGTTGGTGACTGTGGTGGCTGTCAAGTACTGGGAACCCCAAATTCTGGCCTCTGGATTGCAAGGCACTGACAGCCAATGGAGCTAGGAGTGTGTGTCTAATATGACTTTCTCTTCTGGAGTAAGGAACTCTTGCTCTTTCCCTCCAAATACATTTCTCCCGCAGTTCTCTCTGCTTATATGGCAATTTCAGTCTTCCGGATCACATAAGCAAATGTACTTGATTCTTCCTTGACTGTTTTCTTTCCATCACACCCTCCATCCAATCTGCATCAAATGATGTTGGTTCTACCTTCCAAACAGTCCCTCCTCATCTCTTCTGTGGCTCCCCCTGCTCCACCAAGCCACTCTCATCTCCTGCCTCCACTGGGAACAGTCTCCTAATCGGCTTGTGCGCTTGCCGTTCCTCTGGCTTGGTGTACTCTTGTGCCAGGTTTCTGTGTGCCTCCCTGCCTCCCCTCCTTCAGGCGAGGACATGGATCTCTCAAAGTCACAGGTCACTTGTGTCCTCCTCGGCGTGGCCCTCCCTCGCCACTACCCTGTACTCCTTTTGTCTCTTTCTTCTCCACTGCTCTCACCCCCACCCCACGGCACACGTCACTTGTTTATGTCTTGTCTTTCTCTCTTGAATATCCATTTCATGAGGTCCGAGGTTTTCGTCTGGTTGTTCGCGGTTGTATTGCTAGCATCTAGAACATGTCAGGCACGTAGTAGGTGCTCAAGATGTTCACTGACTGTAAGAACGAATGTGAACCATATGAGAAAGTAAATATATTTGCATCTATTATTTATGAAATGAAACAAGGCTAATAAGTGAGAGCTAATGGGATTTTGTCCTCTCGCTTTCCTTAACAGAATTTAGCATTACGGTGAAACACGTTGGTCAAGAACAATACAGCTTCATTACACACTCAAAGAAGTGGTGAGTTAATGTACTTCCTCTTATTTGAAAAGCATGTTTATGTTTGGCTGTTTCCAAATCATCAACGACTCTCCTCCCCTCATGCTGCTCTCCGAATCCCAGCACATTTGAAATCAGTTCCCAGCCTGAAAAAGTCATCATGGTATCTTAATCCATCTTAACCTTCATGGCAAAGGGCCTGTGTGAGTGGAGATGCACTGCTGACGCTGAGCAGGACGCCAAGAGCTGGAGTTTGGCTGCGTGAGAGCACATCTTGATACCAAGGGAGCATTAAGACAGCTGGTAGGAAAATAACAGGTATGCATGTGAGTGAGAACAAAGGGTGAACGGTAATGGGAGACTCCCCCAAGAGGGAAACTTAGTACATGTAGACACAACTACACGGCCAACACATTTACAATTTCACATACTTATGATTTTCACTTTGATGATGATGAGTGAACAAGAAGGAGTAAAGCTGTCTGTTAAAAGAAATGACTCATCCATGTTTGATTTTAAATAGATCTTGGGAGCGTTCTCCTGAATTATATCACTAACTTTATGAGTGCAAGAAATCTCTGAAAGAACAGCACAAAGCCACAGCTTCATCTGTGGGGTCAACACATCATGATGGCACCTCAGGTCTCAATTCCTGCCTTTCCATTCTCAGGGGGCAGCTTAGGAAGGGGGCACGGATGCCTCGCCAGGATCAGAAATGAGGCTTCCTAGCTTGAGATTGGGAGGGCTGATGGGCCTGAAGTGAATACTCTGATCCAATCCACTGGAACATGATCTTTAAAATAATCATAAAGTAAAATCAATGAAACTAAAATGAATACATTTTGGAACTTCTCCTTAAAGTACATTCTTTTGGTAGAGCATAGGCACGTACCTTCCAACTCTGTATTTCTCTACCTATCGATTCCACTTGTTTTCAAAATAATCATGAGCATTCATCAATCTCACCCATATAAAACTGGGCAGGAAATTTAAAGTGGGAAACCTTTTCCACTGCCATTTTGATGTTGAGAAAATGAAGGCATCAAAAAGCTATAGTAACTGCTTTCAGGAAACGGTACAGAGAAAGGAGGACTCCTTAATACAGATATCATTGGGCCAGCCGTTGACTACTTGTGTAAACTTGGGCAAAGGCATCGATTTGATACAAATCATATTGGTGACAGTGAAATTCCATGGGATGAGATAGTGTCTTTGGTTGTGCCACAATTTTGTTTTATCAAATTATTCTAGAAAGCAAGTGGCCCAGAAGCTAGAACTGAGAAATCCTTTTTGTTATGGAATAACAAAGACCTCAATTGTTCTCCAATAGTAGTTCCTGTCATTGTATTTAAGCTGCAGATCTTAGCGTTACGGCAAATCTCAAAGGACCCTGGATGAAACCAACTCTCCATTCATGCTCCATAGAAGAGCAGAATGCATGTTCAGGGCACAGTTTAGGATTATCACGAGTCAAGTTACAGATAAAGCTCAGACTAAATCTCAGAAAATCCTCACACCTGGACTGATAAACAACATCATGATAAATGGAGAAGAAATCGAAGCTGTCAAGGATTTCGTTTTACTTGGATCCACAATTAACGTCCACGGAAGAAGTAGTTGAGAAATCAAATGATGCATTGCATTGGGCAAATCTGATGCAAAAGACCTCTTTAAAGTGTTAAAAAGCAAAGCTGTCACTTTGATGACTAAGGTGCACTGACCCAAGCCATGTTCTTTTCAATTGCTTCATATGCACGCAAAAGCTAGGCAATGAAAAAGGAAGACAAAAGAATCGATGTGTTTGAACTGTGGTTGTTGGCAAAGAATATTGAACATACTGCAGACTGACAGAAGAATGAACAAAGCAGTCTTGGAAGAAATGTAACCAGATGCTCCTCAGAAGCAAGGATGGTGAGACTTTGACTTGCTCACTTTGGACATGTCATCAGGAAAGACCAATCGCTAGAAAAAGACATCATGGTTGGCAGAGGGTCAGCAAAAATGAAGGAAACCCTCAATGACATTAATTGACACAGTAGTCACAACAATGGACTCAAACACACCAACAAGCTTGCACAGGATCATGATGTCTGTTACACAGAAGGTCTCCATGATTGGAGCTGACTCAATGGTGACTAACAACGACAACAACAGATCCTATAAGTTTTGACCCTGCCTTTAGCACCCTTCACCCTGTCCCTTGTTGAATTAATCATTTCATTTTCATTGATGGACCCGGCGATGGCTTGGAAAGGCACTTTTCCTGATTTCACCCCATCTTCACGCTGCTTCTTCTCTATCTGCAGATTCCATTATATGATGGGATAGTGTCTCCAGGGAAATGCAAACATTCAGCTCTCAGGAACGAAGGAGGCTCTCAAAGGTCAGGCCCCCACCCTCCCCAGCTTCCTTTGCTTGTTGACTGTCTCCTGAGGAGGTGACTGTCTTTTGATCCCAGGCCCAGCTCACACTCGGTCCTGAACCCAAAATAAGGCCCCCAAGAGCGTAACTTGAATGTGGTATCAGTGTTCGAATTCACTTACTCTCCCATAGCTGAGGGACTTTGATTTGCCTCTTTCTAAGATGGGATTGGAGCCCTGGTGGCTCAGTGGTTAAGAGCTCAGCTACTAACCAAAAGGTCAGTAGTTCAAATCCCCCAGCTGCTCCTTGGAAACCCTATGGGTCAGTTTTACTCTGTCATATAGGGTCACTATGGGTCAGAATTGACTTGACAGCAACAAGTTTTAGGGGAAGATGAACTGGGAAATTCTTATTTTCAGTTTCAATCTCTCTGCTCTTCTAAGACGATTCATCCAGCCCTTCCCTGTCTGTAGTGAAAACCTCTGGACCTGCCGTAACCACCAAGTTGTTGGAAGAAATTCATCAGTAGATCTTGTTGATCTGTATAGAGGTCTCCAGAGATCACGTTCTCCATTAGGGCAGGATTTCTTCTTTATACCAATACCCTCAACCCATTTGACAGAGTGACGGGGAAACACTGGGGAGAGACAGAGCGAGAGGGACAGAAAGAGGCAAGAGAGAGTGTGCTTGACTCTTTAACAGGACTTCAAACCGGTTCATTCTGATTCCAACCCCTGCTGAGCATTTGCATTTCCACCCCAGATATACTGAATCAGAATCTACATTTTAACAAGATCCCCAGGTGATTCTTATGCATCCTTCTTAAAGCTCAGGCTTCAGTGGGTGGGATGCTCTGGGAAACACCATCAGCTCTTGCCATCTGGGAACCTTTCCTCATTCCATAGGTGCTGTAAACGGAGACAGAATCTGGCATCTGGCTGCAGCTGGGACCCCTACCTGTGTCCTGCCTTCAAGCACCCTTTGAATTTCATGCCAACACCTGGAGTACGAGTGGGGCCATTAGTTGATGATTTTCCTGCTACGCTCTGCAGGCTTGCTACGTGGCCTTGACACATTTAAGTTACTCTCTGTTCAACTGCCCACTCCCAGCTGGAATGCCTGGGATTATGTTTTACTGGATGGATGTGCTCACTACCGGGAAGATTCTCCCAAGGGTGTTTGATGCTGAGTAAGTTTCTCACATCATCGTTGGCAGGCTGATCCCAATTTTAAGTCATCCTCTGGGGCAAGGCAGACAGAAGTCTCACATTATTGCCATAAGAATCTTCAGGAGCTGAGTAGCTGGAATGTAGTGGAGTAGCCAGGTGCTACAGTTTGCAGTTGTGCGTGCCTTGTATCGAGATAGGAGATACAGGGAGGAAGATGAAAACACCCACAGATTGAAAATTGGAGATTTAAAAATAAATTTCCTCAGTGGAGCTATTGAAAATTTTATTTGTCTCCATAAAAGTCTAAAACAGGCAAATGGAGTGAAATATCCTTTTCAGGAGGCACAACTAGAAGGATAACCCATCTGTTAACAAAATAAAACCACATCACCCATTCTTTCAAGCTTTCTGAGTGCCCCATCTAAGCGCCTAACTCTCAGAGGCATGGAACAAATCATCCACGTGGTTCAGAGGTTGAGAGACTGGGAACAGGAGTCAGCCAGATCGGGTGTGAGCTCCTCTTCTGCTGGACGACTTTGGGTAAGTGACGTAACTCCTCTGAACCTCATGAGGATGGTAAGTACGTATGCAACATCATGGGTGATACCTAGCAAGCACTCAGCACAGCACTTGGCACCTCAAAAGTGTTCAATACTTGCTAGCTGATATTAACTATTATTAATATCTCCTTTCTCAGGGTGGTGAAGATGAAGCATAAAGAAAGAGCTGCTGTTGTTAACTGCTGTTGACTCATGGTAACCCCACATACAATGGAATGAAATGCTGCCCAGTCCTGTGCCATCCTCATGATTGGACCTTTGTGATCCACAGAGTTTTCATTGGCTGGTTTTCAGAAGTAGATCACCAGGCCTTTCTTCTTAGCCTGTCTTAGTCTGAAGCTCCACTGAAACCTGTTCAGCATCACAGCAGCACACAAGCCTCCACTGACAGATGGGTGGTGGCTGCACATGAGGGGCACTGGCTGGCAATCGCACTCGGTAAGAATTCTACCACTGAACCACGAGTAACTGCAGCAAATCCTTTGATCCCAGGGCTCAACGTTGGGCTTTAGAAAGGTCTGAAGGCAAAGCTTGAATCAACACTTGTACAAACCCTCCCTCCACCAGGCTGAAAGTGCTGGGACCACATAAGGGAGGAGAGAGGGTCTTACAAAGGAGCCTGTGTGCAGAGCACCACAGTTCTGGGGTCGCCTAGGACAGCCCTGGTTTTCTGCTGTTGCCACATCCCTTCCCACTCTCTGAAGTGCTCCCATTAGGAGGACAGATGATATGGTCACCCTATCCATGAGTTACTCTAAGCAGAGCCTACAGCTCACTGTCCAATATTGTAGCCAGCAGCTACATGTGGCTAATAAGCACTTGAAATGTGGCTGGCCTGAACTGAGATGCATTGTAACACACACCAGATCTCCAAGATCTATTATTAAAAAAAAAAAAAAAAAGAAGGTAAACTGGCTCATTGATGGCTTCTTATATAGAATACCTGCTGAAATGACAATAATTGAATGTATTGAATTAAATAAAATGTATTAGTAAAGTGAGTCTTGCCTTTTCTTTTCACTGTTTTGAATGTGCCTACTTGAAAGTTTGATAGGTGGGCTTGCGTTTCGCTCTACTGGACAACGCTATGTGGGAGTTTGAGCTGTGTGGGCATCAGGCGAGCACCTGGGTGTTGGGTAGATGCTGTGTCCGGCCATCGAGGTTTCTCTGAGGCTTCAGGGAGAAAATGCTCCGCCCACAGAACTGTGCCATAACCCCCTGGGCTGACTGGCTGTTCGCTCCCCTATCCCTCCTCTGGCCTCATTATCTCCCAAGGTGTTGCCTGTCCTTTCCATCTTGCTCCAGGTTGATACACGGAGGCTCGATAAGGACCCAAATTCCATGACATAGCCAACCCCCCTTAGACTTCTTCAGTGCTTCTTGTCTGGGATAACAGCCCTTTCAGCCACCTTGACATCACCTCTGAGTGGTCCCAACTCCTTCCCTCCAGGGAGCAAATCAGCTGCCCATCCTCTGGGTCCCTTCTCTGTCACGCCTCTCTCTACCTCTGCTGCACGGCCCTAGGTCAGCTCTTTTAATCTTAAATATTCATTGTTTCAACATCCTCCAAACTGATCCTCTTGCCTCCATCCCCACCTCCCTCCAAACATTGTCCAAGCAATATCGAGGAAGTTTTCCATAATCCAGAAGACCAGTAGTATTTCACGCCCCAGCTTAAAAAAAGTCCCTGACCTCCATTGTGTCCGAGCTCCTTACCCTGGCATTTAGGATTCAACCCTACTTTATGGAAGCAGCCTTTGCCCTGTTACTTTCATTGCCTCTCCCACCCCACCCCCTCTGACGCTAGATGGTGCCACTTTGCCCGAACATGCCCTGTGCCCGTTCACCTCTAAGTTTCTCTTCAGTGTTACTTCTTGCTGAAAATGTCATCTTTGCTCACTCGTCTGCTTTGGGAAGTTGTATCTACCACCACCCATCTGTCAATCTGTGGTACTGTGGAGGCTTGTGTGTTGCTGTGATGCTGGAATCTGTGCCACCAGTATTTCAAATACTAGCAGGGTCACCCCTGGTGGGCAGGTGTTAGCGGAGCTTTCATACTAAGACAGACTATGAAGAAAGGCCTGGTGATCTACTGCTGAAAATTAGCCAGTGAAAACCTTATGCATCACCCAGAATATTGTCCAGTATAGTGCTGGAAGATGAGCCTCCTAGGTTGGAAGGCACTCAAAATACACAGTGGCCTCAGCAAGGAACTTGAGAGACCAGTGACGGTGGAGATGGTGCAGGATTGGGCAAGGCTCTGTCACATCACACGCAAGTCAGCCGTGACCTGGAGCGGACTCAACGGCAGCTAACAACAGCATCTGTCTCCAGGGTGCAGTTAAAATCCACATTCTCCAAAAGCTTTTCCAGCCCCTCTATCTTCTCAGAATTGGCCATTCCTCCAACCCTCTCCTAATGACCTATTACTATAGGGTGCTATGAGTCGGAATCGACTCAATGGCAATGGTTTTTTTCTTTTTTTTATGGCTCCATGAAAGCACGCTCAAGCGTGCTCTGTATTAGCATCACGTACGTGAGGGTTCCCTTTCCTACCAGGAGGAGGATGTCTTTAGTCTTAGGCAATTGTTTCTTCATCCTTTGACCATCCACTCTTGTGGATTGAGTTGTGCTCCCCAAGGAGATACACTCTTCACCCCCGGCACCCGTGGATGTAAACTTGCTTGGAAATAGGATCTTTGACTGTGTATGCACTAAGTTAGCAGGACGCCCCATTGGAGTAGGGAGAATCCTAATCCTCTAAGTGGTGTCCTAAAGAAATGGGAGAAGAGACAGACACAGAGGGGAGATGGCTGTGTGAAGGTGGAGGCAGAGATTGGAGTGATACGTCTTCATGCTAAGGAATGCCAGGGATTGCTGAGACCACCAGAAGCTGGAGAGAGGCGTGGAACAGACTCTTCCTCATGGCCTCCAGAAGGAACCAAGCCTGCCAACACCTTGATTTCGGACTTCTAGCCTCCAGAAAACTTTATGGAGCACAATTCTACTCTGACACACACGAGTCGCCATGAATCAGAGGTGCCTTGAAGGCAACTGGTTTTGAGACCCCTGGGTGGTGCAAACATTTAATGTGCTCGGCTGCTAACCGAAACGTTGGAGGTCAAATCCACTCAGAGGTGCCGAAGAAGAAAGCCCTGGTGATCTACTGCTGCAAAGTCAGCCATTGAGAACCCTGTGGAGCACAGCTCTAGTCTGACACACATGGGGTCACCATGAGTCAGAGAACAACACATTTCTGATGTTTTAAGCCACCTGGCTTGTGATACTTTGTTACAGCCGTCGTAAGAATGAGCACACTCCTCTGTAAGGACTAGCACTGACTTGTAACAATCAGATGATAGATGCTTAGTGTGTGTTGGGAGAACTGAGCTGAGTCATGGCAAGTGTGAACTTCCCACCCTCTTTGGAAGGATCGCTGTCTCATCTCAGCTCAGTTCTGCGATGGAAGAAGTCCCTGAGAACCTATGAGGGGCCAGAACCAGGAAAAAACAAAAACAAAAAAATAAGTGCCATCAAGTCAATCCTGACTCATGGCGACCCCATGTGTGTCAGAGTAGAATTGTGCTCCACGGAATTTTTCAACGGCTGATCTTTCAGAAGCAGATCGCCAGGCTTTTCTTCCAAGGCACCTCTGGGTGGACTGGAACCTCCAACTTTTTTATTAACAGCCGACTGCATTAACCATTTGCACCACCTGGGAACTCTTCCAGAATCATGGTCGTGTTTAGAGCAAAAAAGGGGAAAATTAGGTTGAGCACACATTTTCAGATGGACTTTCTAATCATGCTACATCAAAATATTTGCTGAATGTGCACTTTCTAAAAATACTTAATACCGAGATTAAACTTCAGTAATGGCAAATCCAAGCTGTACTCCAAGCACTGTGTATTCAACCACTGTCACCCCTTTTTCCTTCATCACAGATATGACAGATGCTTAGGGGCAGAATCGGCCAATCTAACTGCACTGATTACGGAATGATCATTAGAATCTGTGAGTAGGGAAGGCTTGTAGGGAAAGATGAAATTACACTTATATTAGGACGTCAAACAACACCTTACATAAAAAGAGCCACTGATCTAAAGGGGGAAAAAAACCTGGGGCCCGACTGTACTGGAGAGGCAGATGCTGGCTTTCAGGGGGCAGGTCGTGTGTGCCTTGAATTACAGGCAATTATCGGTGGTCTCACTGTTTGCCCTAAAGAATTTAGAACTGCTGCAAAGCGAAATCTGATCTGTTAGAAGGGAAATACTGCTGTATCTTTTAACTCTGTGCCAGCTCTGCTGGCCTTGAACCTTCCCGTAATATGTCTTATTCCTGAAATCTCAAAAATAGTTTGTTGGTAAGTGTCTACGTCAGGATACAATTCTCTAACAGGTCATGTTTTAAACGTCCAAGCCAGGACCCTGAGAACCCTGAGTAACTAGAAACACTGAAGTAAATCCCGCTCACTGTCTTCTCTGCTGGTTAGCAAACAGTATATTCACAAGGGAAGAACTGACATTTTTTCACAAACCAACTGCGTGTTGTTCACCAAAATGACGTTGAGGTGCCACAAGACCTTTAAGTTCGGCCTGACTGTTCAAAGACAAATTATGCTCTGACCAATGCAGTTTTAGAGTTAATTGTTGTTGTTAGCTGCCATTGAGTCACCCCTCTACTCACGGCGACCCCACCCCGTGCACAACAGAACGAAATGCTGCCCGGTCCGTGATTGGGTTTGGATCGGACTGCTGGGATCCATAGGTTTTCACTGGCTAATTTTTAGAAGTAGATCTCCAGACCTTTCTTCCTAGTCTGTCTTAGTCTGCAAGCTCTGCTGAAACCTGTTCAGCATCACAGCAACACACAAGCCTCCACTGACACATGGGTGGTGGCTGCACAGGAGGTGTGTTGGTTGGTACTTGAACCTGGGTCTCCTGCAGGAAAGGAAAGAATTCTACCACGGAACCACCACTGCCCCTTAGTGTTAATTACACTTTGCTATATTATTGGGAGCCCTGGTGGCACTGTGGTTAAGAGCTCGGCTGCTAACCAAAAGGTTGGCAGTTCAAATCCACCAGCTGCTCTTTGGAAACCCATGGGGGCAGTTCTTCTTTGTCCTATGGGGTCGCTATGAGTTGGGATCAACTTGACGGCAACGGTTTTTGTTTTTGTTTTTTAATATTATTGGGACATCCCCAAGGTGAGCAAGCCATACACCTGAGCACACCCCCCTGAAAAATTAAGGAGGCTAAGAGCATTCAGATGCTCTCTGGAGCCCGGCTAATCAGGGAGGGGCGGCCATCGCCCCGCCTGAGGCAGCAGGAGTTGGCCCTATCAGGTTCCTCTCTGCTAGTTCTATCTCCATCCATCCTTCACCTGCAATCTGGACACGCTATGCTCTGGTTCAGATGGAACAAGATGCTTCAAGAACAACAGCTTTTAGGTTCTTACTTCAAGGTTGGATTAAAACTTTAACTGTGGGCCTGGACCCACGTGGTGTAAGTTCTCTGTGCTTGTTTCCTCTTGTGCAAAAAATGAGCATCTTCTGCCTCCAAGCTTGAAAATCCCATCAGCTTATGCTGAAGCCTCTAGACAAACCACACCCACAGACAAACATCCTAAACGAACAGTAGGCTGAGCATTGACACAAAGTCGCATTAACTGGATAGTGTCAACAATGACGTTGTAAGTTAGTATTGTCGAGGGGAAGCGTTTAAATCCGTGGCAGCCGAAATATTGTTTGGTGACATTAAGTTGGATTCTGTTTCATCTCTGGACTTAAGGCATATGAAAACCATATTTCACGTTCTGGTTTCAAAGCATTTTTTTCTCCCCCCCCCCCCTTGCTACAGTTAGTCCAATAGCAAGGCATTGTTATTCCATAAACTTCAGAAAAATTATTATTTTTTAAATGCCCAATTCCATGGATTTGGAGTACTAACAACCACTGCTGGAAATGTAATCAGTTAATTAATACTTTTCTTATCATACTCTCTATCTTAGTGATTAATAAGCCAAACCCCAAAGCTCCAAGGACCAATGTGCTTCTTGGATTCCTAATACACAGGTCACACTATGGCCCGTTTGTCTGTGAGAATGTCTCCTCCACCTGATGGGTCTCTTCTCAGCCCTGGGAACACTGCCTGGTAGAGCGCGATGGTCAATGAAGGTTTGTGAACTGAATTAAGGGGTGAGCTTAAATGATGGCCAGCCACATTGTCCTGAGTACACAGCCACACACACACACATGCACGAGCACACACTTACATGTGCTCACACATATACAGAAACACGTACTAACACACACCTCTTACACATATACAGAAACACGTACTAACACACACACCTCTTACACATATACAGAAACACGTACTAACACACACACCTCTTACACATATACACAACACGTACTAACACACACACCTCTTACACATATACACAAACACGTACTAACACACACACCTCTTACACATATACACAAACACGTACTAACACACACCTACACACACATCTACATACACACATACCACACATCCACACACCTACAGACATACACACACTTACACACATTTACACACATACACACACATACACACACATTTATACACTAAACTTACCTGCACACACATGCACACGTGCACCCACACACCAAAACATACCCACACATACACACATATACATATGCATGCACACACATAGGTACACATACACACAGTCATACACACATACAAACACTCACACACACACACACACTCACAGGCACACATACACACAGTCATACACACATACAAACACTCACACACACACACACTCACAGGCACACATACATGCAGTTATACACACATACAAACACTCACACACACACACACACTCACAGGCACACATACACACAGTCATACACACATACAAACACTCACACACACACACTCACAGGCACACATACACACAGTCATACACACATACAAACACTCACACACACACACAGGCACACATACATGCAGTTATGCACACATACAAACACACACACACACACTCACAGGCACACATACACACAGTCATACACACATACAAACACACACACACTCACAGGCACACATACATGCAGTCATACACACATACAAACACACACACACACTCACAGGCACACACACACAGTCATACACACATACAAACACACACACACACTCACAGGCACACATACACGCAGTCATACACACATACAAACACACACACACACTCATAGGTACACATACACACAGTCATACACACACACACTCATAGGCACACATACACGCAGTCATACACACATACACACACACACACAGGCACACATACACACAGTCATACACACATACAAACACACACACACACTCACAGGCACACATACACACAGTCATACACACATACAAACACACACACACACTCATAGGTACACATACACACAGTCATACACACATGCAAACACACACACACACTCACAGGCACACATACATGCAGTCATACACACATACAAACACACACACACACTCACAGGCACACATACATGCAGTCATACACACATACAAACACACACACACACACTCACAGGCACACACACACAGTCATACACACATACAAACACACACTCACAGGCACACATACATGCAGTCATACACACATACAAACACACATACACACTCACAGGCACACACACACAGTCATACACACATACACACACACACACAGGCACACATACACACAGTCATACACACATACAAACACACACACACACTCATAGGTACACATACACACAGTCATACACACATACACTCACAGGAAGCAATCTCAGGCAATTGACTAGCTCAGGAATGGCAGAGACATGTCATCCTTCTCAGGCCTTTCCCCATCCCAGGCCCAGGCCAATTGACCCTGGCAACTTCTCTACTGATAATCCTCAACCCCCACCTCTGAGTCGCTCAACAGCCACTACTGGTTCCCAAGAGCTGTCACTTGAGATAAAGTCAAGTTCCCATCTCTGGACTAAACACTGTTTCTTGCTGACCAAGAATATGTTAACGTAATAGAATAACATGAATCCCTCAGCAGGTTGAAGTGGAAAGGAAGAACCCAAGAGGAACGTGGCGTTGGCCAAAGGACACCGAGGCAGGTGAGAGATAAGTCTGCATTAACCGAAATGCCAGACGAGATTTCGGTGCTCTTGACAGTCACTGCCAGGGAAGGCACTCTGCTGATTGTCAAGCAGAATTTATCACGTCCAAGTTTTCATCATTTTCGTTGGTGAATGGAAGCCAAGGAGCGTTTATTACCATAAAACAGAAAAGAATTCTGCTCACACCCTTACCATTTTGTTTTAGAGTGTAGTAAAATTTTGGGCATCTTCTCTACCCCAACTAGCTTCTTTCCTTGGCTTTTATGTGGGTAGTGTTGTTGTAGTTTCTCTGTTCAAATAAAGACTGTAGAAAGCCACAAAAGGAGATCTGGACCCTAAAGCTTAACGGATTCTGGAAAGCAGCTGGCTTGTAACATGAGTCATTCCAGCAAAGGCTTTCTCTTTTGTATGTTTTTCTGTGACCTAAGAGTGGGTTATTGGATGTCTTCTGGCAGGTGCTATGGGATTAAGGAGGTAGTTGGTCAGAAACAAACTTTGAATTAGGGTTTTTTTTTTTTAATAGTTTACTAAAGTAAATATGATCGTTAGCTTAATTCCCCATACCTAACGTGAGGTTCAAATTTAATAGTGAGATGTAGAAAAATTGGTTAATATGTGTGCCTATTATTTGTGTATAAGTCTCTACGCTTTGCTCCAAGACTTATATTTTAGTGTTAATTATGAAATTTCCAGTACATTCCTATTTATCATTATACAAGTGATTCCAAAGCTCAGATAGCCATGTTATTTTTCCTTTTCTACAATTATGAGAGAACACCAAGTGGAATGTTAATAAATTTATAGCAGACAATCTTTTTCAAAGTAACTTTTAATGGATATCAAAGAGTCTATGGGGACTCAGACCAGTGTCCTCACCTATAATTCTGAGTCATAATAGATATTCATATGATGAATCTCAGATATTTCTGAACATCCTTCAGATTGCTGAATCATTGAAGAAAGATTGACTGAATTGCATCCTCTTTCAGTGGAGTCAACTCTCTCTAATATACCTACTACTGAAATTAATACAAATTGGAAATTCATGGGTTCTGTATTTATATATAAATTCCACACCATGGTCTTTTCCATTATCTCATGTGGGTATGAAAGCTGGACAATGAAAAAGAAAGACAGAAGAAGAATTGATGCATTTGAACTGTAGTGTTGGTGAAGAGTATTGAATATGCCATGGACTGCTAGAAGAACAAACGAAATAGTCTTAGAAGATACAATCAGAATGCTCCTTAAAACGAGGACAGTGAAACTTCGGCTTGCTTACTTTGGACATGTCATCAGGAAAGACCAATCACTAGAAAAGGACATCGCTTTTGGTGAAGTAGAGGATCAGCAAAAACACGGGAAACCCTCAGTGAGACGGATTGACACAATGGCCACAACTCTGGACTTAAACGTACCAAAAATCACACAGATGACACAGGATGGGACAACCCTTTGTTCTGTTGAACTCAAGGTGGTCATGAGTTGGAGTCAACTCAACAGCAACTCAAACAATGGATCTGAATGTACATGTCATCACTGCCACCACATCACATAAGCTACCACAGGGAAAGATCCCCTGAGGAGAATTTTGGAAGGAAATGACACACACTAGTTAGTAAGGAGAGACCAAGGAAGGGGCAAAATATAACGGCTTTCTGGATCCAGAAACTATAAAATCTCAGTTTTGAGGATCTAAAGACGTAAATTAAAACTGCAGCTCCTCCTCACAAAAACTGAGCGTGGCCTTGGGCAATAACCTAACCTTCCACTCAATCCATCTCTACATTGAGGTGAATAGTAATGTCTGCTGTATACCTTCCACTTGATCCATCTCTATGTTGAGGTGAATAGTAATGCCCATTCTATACTTTCCACTCAATCCATCTCTACGTTGAGGTGAATAGTAATGCCTGCTGTGTACCTTCCACTTGATCCATCTCTACACTGAGGTGAATAGTAATGCCCATTCTATACCTTCCACTCAATCCATCTCTACATTGAGGTGAATAGTAATGCCTGGTGTATGCCTTCCACTTGATCCATCTCTACATTGAGGTGAATAGTAATGCCCATTCTATACCTTCCACTCAATCCATCTCTCTACGCTGAGGTGAATAGTAATGGCTGCTCTATCCCACAGGATTTGAGGAGAGCAGGTGCTAGCACTAGTGAAAGCCTTTTTTATACTTTAAAGTACAGCACTAATCAGGAGTCAGTAAATTTTTCTGTAAAGAGCCAGACAGTAAACATTTTAGACTTTGCAAAGAAGGTCTCTATCACAACTACCCAACTCTGCTGTTGTCATGAGAAAGCAGACATGGAGACTATGTAAACTAATGGACATGACTGTGTTCCAATAAAACTTTATTTACAAAAACAGGCAGCAGACAGTAGTTTGCTGACTCCTGATGTAAGTAATATTTCTTGCCATGGCTGGACTATGCATATGTCCATAGTAGAGCATATTGGCAAATACATTATCCCAGTATTCATAGAAACATCTACATCATTTACCTTCAGTTAAATAATCTGCATTTTTTCAAGATACTAGTGCTTATAAGCAAATGGAATTGTATTTGAGGTCCACAGGTGCAGATGAATTTTCACTCTCGCATTGCAGAGCAGAGTCAGGCTGAGGTAACACATTTGAGTATTGGTAACTGCATGTTATAAAGCCTTATCTAAAATAAGACTAACACATAGGTACCTTTGAATATACCTATAAATCTAGTTTCCAATTGAATATCAACTGATTTCGATCATTATATACTTATTCATAGAACCATAAACAGTAAGAAATGGTTACCACAATAAAAGACTTCTTGGGTGGTGCAAATGGTTAAGAACTCAGCTGCTGGACAAAAGGTTGGAGGTTTGAGCCCACCCAGGGACACCTTGGAATAAAGGTCTGGCAATCTACTTCTGAAAAATCATCCATTGAAAACCCTATGGAGCACAGTTCTACTGTGACACACTTGGGGTCACCATGAGTCAGAGCTGACTTGAGGGCAACTGGTTTTTTGGGTTTCTCACAATAAAAGAATGACTCTGAGAAGCTGAAATGAGAAGGGAAGGCTATTTTATGATTGAGTTTATTAAAGGCCCTCACCCTCAAAATGGAGCTGGATTATGATTAAAAAAGAAAACAAAGGGAAGCAGTGTTCAGTCACGGAAAGGATGCGGGAAACCACCCGCTTCCTCATTTTGCAAACTGGCGAGTAGCTGGGCACGGCCCCTCCAGAGGTCAGCCCACCGGCGTCAGAACTCTTCAAAATGCTTGTAAGCTTTGAACCAGCAGTTCCATTTCTAGGAATTTATCCAAAGAATGTAGTCAGAAATGCACCCAAAGATTATGTTCAGAAATGGCAAGTGTTTTGTTACATATTTATTTGTTGTTGTTGGTGGTGGTGTGGTTACTGTGGAGTTGACTCTGACTCATGACTACCCTACATGTGCAGAGTAGAACCACTCCATAGGGTTTCAAGGCTGTGAGCTTTCAGAAACATATCACCAGGCCTGTCTTCTGAGGTGCCTCTGGGTGGGCTCAAACTGCCAGTCTTTGGCTAGTAGTTGAGGGCTTAACCATCTTCACCACCCAAGAACTCCATACATATATATTTATTGTTGTTGTTGTTGTTAGGTGCCTTCAAGTCAGTTCTGACTCATAGTGACTCCATGTACAACAGAACAAAACACTGCCCAGTCCTGCACCATCCTCACAATTGTTGCTATACTTGAGCCCATTGTTGCAGACACTGTGTCAATCCATCTTGTTGAGGGTCTTCCTCTTTTTTGCTGACCCTCCACTTTGTCAAGCATGATGTCCTTCTCCAGGGACTGGTGCCTCCTGATAACTTGTCCAAAGTATGTGAGATGAAGTCTCACCATCCTCACGTCTAAGAAGGCTGTACTTCTTCCAAGACAGATTTGTTCGTTCTTCTGTCAGCCCATAGTATTTTTAATATTCTTCACCAATACTCTAATTCAAAAGCATCAGTCCTTCTTTTTTTAATTTTATTTACCACAATTTAAAAAAAAAAAAGAAGAAGAAGAAGATTACGTCATTGGAAGGAACGTGCATGTTTTTGAAGGGACCTCTTTGAGTGAGAAAATAACACCATGTATTGATAGTCTTGTCCCAACCAGGCCAGTTATTTGGGCTACCAGCAGTCTCTTGATTGTGCGTGGGAAAGGTGGTAGAACATTCTGGAGTACACTTCCTGTGGGAGGTGGGGGAGGGCTGCCCCAGGTAGGGCGGGTCTCAGGACCCTCCGAAGTCCCTAGGAGGAGGGAAAGGCACTGCAACTATTTTATAATTCTTGTTCAAGAAAGGGGTAACTGCTGCTCTTCCCCTTCCAGCTCATGGTCCCCTTACCTCACGATCCAGATCTTCCCTTACTTTGCAGTTGGCAAATGGTAGGCAAAACAAAACTTGTTTTAACAGAAAACTTTACCTGAGCTACAAACAGTTGACTAGCCCCTGTTCTTTAGAAGAGAAGCTGTTTACAGGGGGCATTGCCTGCGTCCATGCGGCAACACTAGTCCCAGATTGGCCACTTCTCTGAGCAGTAACACCCCACGCACCAGGCACTCAAGGAGCCTTTAAACACAACTCCATAGAGGGTTGCCAGCAACACACCCAAGGTCTGTCTTAGGCCAAACCACAAAACAGAAATTGTTTCTAACATGTCCAACATCCCAGCATTGTCTCTTTCCCATTGTTGGGCTCTTCAGAAGTTTTCCAGAGCTGTGATGAGGCGAGCAGGCTTGGTGAGCAGTTCTGAAGCCTGAGCGCTCATGCGCGTAATGCACTATTGCGATCCAGTAAGACCTACAACAAGGTCCACCTAGTGCATACTTAATGACATCTGTAATTGCTGCTGGGCTGCACCGTGTGGTGCGAAGCAGCGTGTATGTTGGAGCCTTAAAGACTCAGGCTTAACTCTCCACTCTGTCATTAGCTAGCTCTTGATCTTGGGCAAACTGTTCACCTCTCTGAACCTCAGTGTCATCATCTGTAAAATAGGGAGGACACTGGTCCCAGAGGGTTCTTGTGAGGTTTATGGAAAATGATGTAAATAAAACATTTTTCTAGTTCAGGCTTGGAACATACTAGGTGCTTCAATAGAAGCTCATTTGTTTCCCCTTCCTGTAGGATCACTAGGCACACCTGGTAGGCAGTTGACTTTTGCCTAGCCAAACTCTGTGATGAGTTTTCTAGTACTTGCTAGGATGTTGATGTTCATACCTCGGCCAGCAGCATCTCCATGGCTGCCTTCTTTGTATCTCACAGTTGGTTAAAGGGCAGGTGTCTTCCACCAAGGGGATGTGGAAGCATTGATAAAACAGCACCAATCCTTCCAGGTCCAGCGACCAGGGACCAGTGTGGTCATTTCAGAGTTCAATTTCTGGGGCCAGGAGTGGGCAGGCAGGAAGGGGCCAAGACGGCACTTGTCCCAGGCACCTATCTGCCCAGGCCTCCTTCACATCCTCCTACCTGAGAGGCTTTAGGTTAGCAGCCCGAGGAAGCTGTTGCCTCAGAAACTTTGGGCCTTAATCTTGTGCACTGTCTCTCCATGCGTGTCAGGGGAGCACATGCAGGATCCCCGTGGCCTTGGGATGAGTGAACAGCAGTGAATCTCAGAAAGAGCTGGGGAGGGCAAGAAAGCAGGTGATGGGAGGGTGTGAGGGATTTAAAGGGAAAAGAGGTGAGGGAGTGGGAAAGAGTGAGCGGAGCTGGCCTCTAGCAGAACCAAGCTGAGCTCACTCAGGTTTAGGAGGCGTGAAGGGGAGGCCTCCGTATCTGCCTTTCTTTCCCATACCTGGACCTTCCCTGCTTGCTTAGGGTCAGAAATGCTTAATGTCTTAGTCATTTAGTGCTGCTGTAATAGAAATACCACAAGCGGATGGCTTTAGCAAGCAGAAGTTCGTTCGCTCACAGTTTAGGATGCTAGAAGTCCGAATTCAGGGTGCCAGCTCCAGGGGAAGGCTTTCTCTCTCTGTCAGCTCTGGGAGAAGGTCCTTGTCATCAGGCTTCTCCTGGGTCTAGGAGTTTTCAGCGCAGGGACCCTGGGTCCAAAGGACATGCTCTACTCCCAGCTCTTCTTGCTAGGTGGTAATGAGGTCCCTCTCCTCTCTGCTCGCTTCTCTCTTTTATATCTCAAAAGAGAGTGCCTCAAGATACAGTCTAATCCTGTAGATTGTGTCCTGCCTCATTAACATAACTGCCTCTAATCCCGCCTCATTAACATCATGGAGGTTAGGATTTACAACACAAATGATAATTAGATGACAAAATGGAGGACAACCACACAAGACTGGGGATCATGGCCTAGCCAAGCTGACACATATTTTTGGGGACACAATTCAATCCATAAAACTCTGATGAGGATAAAGTTTTTCCACATTTGAAATAAAAGGCTTCAACCTGCAAAATCCTAGGCCACTCTGACACATTAGCACAAATAGACTAAGTAAATAATTCTCAGACCCTGTCTGCTTGCCGGGGATAAGGAAAATAAAGCTGAAGGGACCGGGCTTTCTATGGGGGAGCAGAGCTCTGAACGGACAAAGGGGCTGAAGAGGAGGGGCAAGATTTGGAGACCTTCAGTTTGCAGGTGGTCAAAGTGTCACTCTTGGGAGAGGGCCACTCTCATTGTCATCCACTGCCATCCATGCCTGAACACCTGGAACATCTTTGTAAAGGTGCCAGGCACAGCTGTGACAGGGGCAAGATCGCTGAATTGGAAACAAGGTCACAGGAGGTCTAGTTTTCATGCTGTCCTGTGTGATGTTGGACAAGTGACTCCGCCTCTCTGGGCCCATCTATAAAATGAGCATTGGAACAAGGGCAGCTGAAGGTGGCCCTGTTGTAATTTGCTGTGGGTCTAGGTTTTAGGTGACGGCCCAAGCACTGGGGAGTCTGTGTTCCCCATCTTTCTAGCAGTTCTGTCTTCTCTACTCACTTTTATCATAACTGGCTCTTAGGAAAGGATCTGCAAGCCGTTCACGATGGTTCAAATGACCAACAACACTTCCCGACAGAGAGGGGTAAGGTCTTCAGCTGAAGAATAGAGGTTTAAAGAAGAACTGTCCCCTGGACCTACTAGCAGCCATAGCTTTGGAGGCACAAGGACACCCCAGTACTCGGAAGTCATTCCTTGGCAACAAGTTTCACGTTTGTACAAGATTATGACACAGCTCATGTCCCTGAGAGCCCAAACACTCACCTGTGACTCTGTTTCCTTTTGAAAGGAGGCCCATGGAGAGGGCCATGGGGTGAGGGTGACCCATTTGTCACACTTATGTGAAGTCACATGGACAACAGAATACTCTCATATATCACACAGCTTTTCATGACAAAGTTACATCCTGCAAGCCCACCAAGTGATTTGATTACTAGGGGTGATCTGGAATTGCCTGAGACTTACAACTTAATTTTTCAGAAATCAGATACAGGCGCCCCCTCTGGACAGATGCAGCTCTACAGGTACATGGCACGGTGAGTGGTGGCCCCTTTGTTTGAAGAAGGTGCCACATCCTCTGGGATGTAGCATCCCATGCTGGAACCCTTGGCTTGGTGAGTAGACCTGGGCTAGATTCTGGCCCCCACTGCTCCCTCCTCTGGGTGCCTTTGTGTAGTGCCCAACCTGCCCAACCATCTTCGGTGAATCTCCTTGGGAACAGGGGCACCTCAGGGGCAGGATCTTAACTTAATCTTTTTGGAGTCCTAGGACTTAAATCCGGGATGACTCTTCAAGGGCCCTTGCTGACTTTCATTGTCTGAATGAAAGCAGCTTAATGTGCTTTGGGATTTGAAGGGAAGCAGGGAGTAATTTCACCAAGACTTCCCCAGCTCAAAAGTCTCCATGAGTCTCTACTGCATTCAGGATGAAACCCTACCATCTGGGTGAGACTGGTCTGAACTAGTCCAACCAACCCGTCATCACCTCCAACACCACCTTCCCCTGTAGTCAAAGCAACCGGCTCATCACACCCAGGCAGGCACTGGGGACTTCCCACCTTATACATTCTGTTCCTCTTTCTGGATTGCTTTTCCCTGCTCTTCTCTTAGTGCTTAAATCCTAACTTGGCCTGAGATATCTGTAACTGCTCTAGCCTCGTTCTGACCGGCCATCCTCTGCACGGCTTCCACATTACTGTGTGCTCTGCTCAATTCTGGGCAGTTTTAGGCTTCAACCCACCTATTCCATGTTTGTGTGTCTTTTGTCCCCAGTGATACGTAACTGCCAGTGGGAAATGCAACCTACCCTTTGTCTGTGTCCCCATTATATCGTCGTCAATGGACAGAGTAAGTGAGCAACAAATGAATATAAATGCTAATTTTAGGAAGTGAAAGGGATTCAAGGTGTGTTTTTAAAAGTACTAAAGCTCTTCCTAGGTATATACCCAGAAGAAGTGAAGGCAGGAACACAAACAGCAACCTGTACACCAATGTTCACTGCAACACGGTTCACAACAGCCAAAAGGTAGAAACAACCGAAATGTCCATCAACAGATGAATAGATAAACAAAATGTAGTATATACACACAATGGAATACTGTTGTTGTTAGGTGCTGTCAAGTCGGTTCCGACTTACAGCGACCCCATGTACAACAGAACAAAACACTGCCCAGTCCTGCGCCATCCTCACAATCATTGCTATGCCTGAGTCCATTGTTGCAGCCACTGTGTCAATCCATCTCATTGAGGGTCTTCCTCTCTTTTACTGACCCTCTACTCTACCAAGCATGATGTCCTTCTCCAGGCTCTGGTCCCTCCTGATCACATGTCCAAAGTACATGAGACAAAGTCTCACCATCCTCGCTTTTAAGGAGTATTCTGGCTGTATTTCTTATACGACAGATTTGTTCGTTCTTCTGGCAGTCCATAGTACATTCAATATTCTTCGCCAACATGATAATTTAAAGGCACCAATTCTTCTTTGGTCTTCCTTATTCATGAAATACTACTCAGCCATAAAGAGAAATGACATCCTGATGCATGCCACAACATGGATGAACCTTGAAAACATTCGGCTGAGTGAAAGAAGTCAGTCGCAAAAGGACAAAGACTATATGGTCTCATTTATACGAAACAAGCAAATACATAGAAACCAAAGCTGTTTAGTGGTTACCAGGGGTGGGAGGGAGAAGAAAGGGGAAGCTTCTGCTTCATCGTGGTGGAATGATTTGGAAAAGGATAGCAAGAATGGTTACATAATATGAAAAAAGCAATCAGTGTCACTGAATTATACATGTAGCCAAAAACCAAACCCATTGCCGTCCAGTCTATTTCGACCCATAGTGACCCTACAGGACAGGGTAGAACTGCCCCCAAAGGGTTTCCAGTGCTATAGTCTTTAAGGAAGCAGACTGCCACATCTTTCTCTTATGGAGCAGCTGGTGGGTTCGAACTGTTCACCTTTTGATTAGCAGCTGAGAGCTTAACCACTGTGCCACCAGAGCTCCCTATACTTGTAGAAATTGTTGAATTGGTGAAACTTTTGTTGTATATACTTTCACCACAATAAAAAAAAAAAAGACAGAAAAAGACATATATATTTTTTTGAAAACACTGAGATCATCTACACTTGGAGAAAACATTTTGGAATCACGGTAAGCAGATGCAGCAAAGCTTCTTGAGACCCTCAGACTTTAGGTCCTAAGGATCACAGGATACACACTCCCTAGAAAGATGACTGAGATCCTTTTCTCAATGACCCCCCAGGGAGGGGAGATTGACAGCCCTCCAGCCAGCCATCTGCCTGACTCACCCTAAACTCAAGCCTTAGGAAGCCAAGATCATCACTATAACAAAGGGGACAGCGAATACTGGCGCCTGTTCGCCTGTTCGTGGAGACTCTCCGGGAGTCCATTTACTGATTTTCTGGCACACAGCACCAACCTTCTCCTACATGCAGACTACCCTAGCAGAGGGCTGTGTGACTGTAGGAACTGACAGCCCTTAACAGGAGGAGGAAGCCTGGTGGCACAGCAGTAAAGAGCTTGGCTTCTAACCAAAAGGTCAGCAGTTCGAATCTACCGGGTGCTCCTTGGAAACCCTATGAGGCAGTTCTACTCTGTCCTATAGGGTCACTGTGAGTTGGAGTTGGAATTGATTTGATGGCAAAGGGTTATCAGGAAAAAGTCATTTTCATGACAAATTAGGGAACCACAGAGCAGGTAAAAGACTGTTTGCACAGTCTCAGGAGTACTGGGCTTGCCTAGGGCTTGGAATTTCCCAGTTGCAGATTTTTCAAACATGGAAATTGGTAAAACAAATCATCCCCTGTTTTGGATTGAATAGTGTCCCCCCAAAAGGTGTGTTGAAGTCCTAAACCCTGTATCTATGAACATGACCTTGTTTGGAAATAGTCTTTCTTTGAAGATGTTATTGGTTGGGTTTACATGAGGTCATGCTGGAGTGACGTGGGTCTTCATCCCCTCCCAGTGGTGTTTTATGAAAGCAGAGAACAGACACGGAGACACAATAGTGGGGAAATGCCATGGGACGATGCATCTACAAGGTAAGCAACGCCAAGGATTGCCAGCAGAAGCTGGGAGAGGCCTAGATGGGTTCTCCCTCAGAGCTCTCAGGAACAATCAACCCAGTGACACCCCAATTTGGACTTCCAGCCTCCAGAACTGTGAGCAACACATTTCTGTTCTTCAAAGCCACCCAATTCCTGGTATTTTGTTATGGCAGTCCGAGGAAACCAAGACATTCTCAAATGACTCAAAACATATATATGGCAAAGAAAGAACTAAAAAATATTATTCTCTAAATCTTTAAAAGTCACAAGTAAGTTTTCCTGTTTTTTTTTTTTTTTTATTGTTTTGTTTTTAAACCGAAATAGTGTATATTGAACCTGGCTGACTGTTTTCTGAAGTAGATCATCAGGCCTCTCTTCTGAGGAGCCTCTGGGTGAACTCGAACCTCCAACCTTTCAGTTAGCAGCCCAGCTAACCATTTGCACCACCCAGGAAGCCCCACCCTTCTCTATGGAATATTTTCATCATTCCTTCCCAGACCTCCAGTCTTCCTTACTCTACAGAGGGCAGGGAAATACAGAGGGTGATCCTTGAGCATTTTCATACAGAATCAAAAATTCAATAGCACACAGATTCATCCTGGGCTGTAATGAAACATGGACAGAAAATACAGTGGTTGGTGTTGGGGTTTGATTTGCCTTCATCTTGAAAGTAGCTCCTAAAGAAAGATTTGATCAGCTCTGATTTCTGAGGCCCAAGGGAATGCTCATGAGGGGCCTTATCAAGAAGGCAAATCAGACAAAGGGCCTGAGAGTTTCCTGCAGGGGTGAGAACTGAGAGGAGAAAGTTTGAGGCAATGAGACCTGAAACGGGCCTGGTTATGCAAAAGGATTTCCAACGAAGGAAGCCCAGGCCTTGGCCCCAGTAGCTTGGTTAGCCTTGCCTGTCATCTTGAGCACCTGGAAGAGGAAACTGCAAAAGGCATCTGTCACTGCACCAACTTCTTTCTCTTGCCCTGGGATCCGTCTCAGTTTTAGAAGGAACCCAACCAACTCTCTCTGATCTATGTGAGGCGTAGGTGAAACTCTTCATTAAAAAAAAAAAAAAAGTGACTAAATTATTTGAGTCTGTGAGTCCCTTAAGTAATGTTCTTTTTTTAAAAAAAAAAATAATGACTCATTTTATGGAAATACAGTTTACATACAACTCTAAAAGAACTCTTTGCTTCTATGGAAACTTCTAGAAGGTTCTGTCAGTGGCCCTTGTGAAGGATGGTGGGGAAGAGCACTCCTTCCTTCCTCTTCTCATTACTCACCCACACAGAATGGGCACCCATCTTAAGTCTGATTCATCAGAAGCCTCACTAGGTATGGGTGGGGGTGGGGAATGAGGTCCATCGGTCATGTAATTGGAGGCTCCACCTCCACATTGGCCAGTAGTAGTACCTGGGGAGCAACTGTCAGGAAGTTAGGGGTGCTTGCCACTGTGGGCTTTTCTCAAGAGAAAACTCCATCCTGGAAGTGGCCACTGGAACCTTGTCCCTGGGTTTTGGGTAAGCTTATTCTCTAACCCCGGCAAAGTAGAATTGACCCCCAGAACCAGACGGCCATCTGGAGTTGGGCCGTGTGCCCCTGGGCACCAATCTGTGCCTTAGTTTCCAGGTCTGTAAGATGGGGCTAAGAACAGTGCCTACTGTGTAAGGACTGTTTTGAGGACTAAGTGAGTTACTATTTGTAAAACACTTAGAACAATGTCTTAAGCATAAAAACCAAACCCTATCAGTTGTCATCAAGCTGATTCTGACTCATGGTGACCACATGCATGTAAGAGTAGAACGGTGCCTCATAGGACTTTCAATTTTTGCCAGTGATAGAGAATAAGCTTGCTTAAAAATCAGGGAGAAGTTTCCAGTGGCCACTTCCAGGATGGAGTTTTCTCTTGAGAAAAGTCCACAGTCTCATGCACCCCTAATTTCCTCATACTTGCTCCCCAGGTACTACTGGTTTTGCAGAAAGAGATCACTAGGCCTTTCTTTTGAGGCACCTCTGATGGACTCGAACCTCCAACATCTCAGTTAGCAGCCGAGTGCGTTAGCCATTTGCCCTGTCCAAGGTCTGGCATGTTGCAAGCACTATCTCTGTGTTTATGGACTAAGTAATGAAGTGAATAAATTAGATGGTTAACTTTTCAGGCACTGCTTTTTCCCTCCCCCTATTGCAGAAATTTTTTGTTGTTGTTTGTGGAATAAACAACAACCACAGAAACTCCAAACATATTAACTAAAATAGGGCACTATGGACCTCATTTGTGTTTGAGTGTGTACACAGTGCAGAAATACACGGAGGTGACTGTTTCCCACCTACTGTCCCCACTTCAAGCCCTAAAGCAACAAAGAAATAAACCCTACCAACAAATGGAGAAGTAAACAATCAGTATATTTCTTGTAGAGATGGGTTGGAGAACATGGCTTAATTCTGAAGCCAGGATACTCAACTGGGGTCCCCTCAGTTTCTACTCACATATGAACCATGAGAAGCACTCCTGGACGCCCACCTAGCCAGCCAAAGGGGCTTGCACTTGTCCCACCCCTGCTAAGCCCTGAGATCAGGGCTTTGGGGGCCGGTTCTGAGGGCAGGTCTTACTGGGGGTCTCATCCACGTGTACACACATCTGAGAGGCAGGGGCACAGGAGAATGTACCCACCCCAGGCAGGCTGGCCCCAAACACCCTCTCCCACCCTCTCCCATCAGACGTGCCTTTGCTCCCACAGCATGAGCAAGAAGAGGTAGAAGGAAGCTGAAAGCCATTTTCTTAATGCCCCCGAGAGGTGGATGCTCCTATTTAAAAGGCTGTCAAGAACTCCAGGAGTGGGAGGAAAGTCTGCCAAGAATATATCAGGGAGAAATCCATGCTTTTATGCTGCAAAACTGTCAACTTAGGCATCAGAAGTGGTTTTCTGGAGGATCATTATCCAATCCAGATGAAGCGCAGAGGGGCTGAGAAGGGATGGAGAGTGGTCAGTTTTCCTGAAGGAGCTCTTTGGAGGGTCAGTGGATTACTAGCGGATTAAGGAATGGGGCCTGGCTAGTCTGCACCAGCAATGTGCAGTCAGAGGATGGAAAGAAATGGAAAGGAGGGTTAAGAGTGGCTTTTTCTCAGTCCTGCTTGGATGGAGCTCATTGGTCTTCTAGCCTGGCCCACCCAGAATGGCCTGACATGCATCTGATGTCAAAGAACGGGCATCAGAACAGAGCCCGCTACTTTCCTAGCCCTGAAACCAGTAAGTGCTGGGGGCTGTAGGAAAAAAAGCCCTGATTTCAGCATCCACCATTTTCTGTGACGTAAATAGTCCAATATGACTACTAATAAAGTATTAGAATTCCTGGGTGTTGCAAACAGTTAACCTGCTCAGTTGCTAATTGAAAAGTTGAAGGCTCGAGTCCATCCAGAGACATCTCAGAAGAAAGCCCTGGTGATCTACTTCCAAAAAATCAGCCATTGAAAACCCTGTGAAGTACAATTCTACTCTGGATACACATGGGGTTGCCATGAGTCATTTTCTAATAGGGTGCTCCTGACTGTGGAGTTGGGAGGAGATGCGCAGTAGCATGCCATTCTATACTATTCCCACCATTTAGATACAACAGACATAGATAAACCCAAGAGCAGAGATAATTGTAAGTTGTAGTAAAATAATCAGGCATTGATGAGTTTTTGAGTATTTATTACCTTTGTTGTTACTATAATTGATCAAATGATAAATTTATATATAATGTAATTTTTAATGATGGCTGTTTAATTGCCATCTTGTAAAATTCATGAAAGTCTAACAATTGGCTCTTGTGAGCCATCGCTGCTTGAAACCCAAATGTCATTGCTGTAGGACGAGGAGGCAGGTCTTCACCCACGAATGGCCTCCAAATACCTGTCTCCCCTTCCCACGGAGGGCTGCAGGCACTTGGACAGTTCAAGCTGGCCTGAGGAGTGAGTAGGGTGGAGCAGAGCTTTCCTGCAGGATGTGCCCAGTTGCAAAGCCTAGCTGTGCTCGGGCCAGCGGTTTGCTCTCTCTCCTGGCTGCTTCCCACCTGCAAACGCACCTGGATACAAACAGGACTGAAGCCTGAGTGTAGGAAAAAGGGGTGGGAGGTCCTCAGAAATCCTGTTAGCATTGCTTGGTCAACAGATGTGATTGCTGGATGGTGGCTATGCAACTGAATATGGGAGGGAGAGAAAGGTGAGTGTCAGTGTGTACCAGGCCTTCCCTGTGTCGTGGACTCCTTTTTTTGTGTATATGTTGGTGTTGTCCTTAGATGCTGCTGAGTCGATTTAGACTCATAGTGACCCCATGTGGCAATGGACCCGAGCATACCAGTGATCATGACTGGGCAGTGTTTTGTTCTGCTGTGCAGGGAGTCTCTATGAGTTGGAGCTAACTTAATGGCAACTAACAACAACAACACACCTGGATTAGCCAAAATATATGGCTCTCTATCTACTCGGATCAGTCAAAGTTGCTTTCACCAGAGAACATGAGTAAGCTGGACGAAATTTAGAGCAGGCCGTAAAATAAAGGGGAAAGTTTCATAAGAATGGGAAGACTGGTTCTCAAAGAAGAAACGTGAGGAGTGAGTTCCCAGAAGGAACTGCTTGACAGGGAGGATTAGCAAATTTGAAAAAGCTTCTGGGAGAGGAAATGGGAAAACCATTTAGGTCCCTGGAAATCCTTAAAAATCAGGTGGGTTCTTATTCACGTAGGGTCGTAATTCATCATGAACACAGGGAGCTTAATGAGCCCGCATGGTCTGTCCGGCCTACGCTTTTGGACAAAGGGGACTAGCGAACGCGAACTTGAAACTTCAGGAACGGAACCTTAGTCGGGCCACTTAAAGGACCGCCTGGCGCCAGAGATGAGGAGACCCAGCTGATACACAAAGTCCTGTGGGATTTTCAATCAACCCCAATAAGAACCATTTTCTTTGACTCAAGATGTCTTTTTTGGTGGTGCTTATTCTTTTTAATGCTCGGAGGAAGTCCGAATTACTGTTTCGGGAACATTGAGTTTTGCAGTTTGCACGAAACTGTTTTCAGGCTAATTCTCAATTACACCCTTTGTCTCGGAGGGTCAAATTGTTTGGTTTCCAGTGACTACTGTGGTTGTACCTGTGGTTACCCACTGAGCTCTTCATCTCTCTTTCTTATCTGATAACAGGCAAATGGGGAAAGAGCTTTTAATACCCCCAAAAAAGGGGAAGATTGGTAATTAGTTATTCACCGCATGGAATCAGGCCAGGTCACCTAACTCAAAAAGGAAAACAATCTGGATATTGTACTTTGGGGTCCCTTTTACACCACATTTTGGTATTAAAAGCCTCATCTGGCTTTGTTTTCTTTCTTTCTTTTCTTTTTTTTTAAAACCAGGTCAAAGCATTAAAAACTGCAGAAGAGAAAGCAACTTCAGCTTCTCCTAAAAATGGTCATTTTTCCTGATTGCTCCCATCTCCGCCGGGGGAGTATTCTATCCCAGTCTCGCTGCAGCAGAGAGGTGATTCTTTAGAAAAATGGGTGAATAACTGAAAGAGTCAAGCAGAAATTACAGCCCAAACGGCGGGTTCGCAGCGCCCAGACAGGAAAGGAGGCGGAGGTGCGGCCTCGCGCTGCGTTGCCGCCACGGAACTTCTGCAAAAGCGGAGCCTGCGCCTTATCAGCGACGCGCAGGCCTGCGGTTTTCTCGCTCTCGCAACCCGGCTTTAACTGCCGGTTTATTTTTCGACAAACAGGATGCCTCCATCTGAGGCTGTCAGCATCCGGGCTCTCTGAGAGAAAAGAGGTAGTGCGGGGCCCCACCCGCAGAGGCAAGGCCCTGGGGCTGTTTCAAGAAGCTTCCCAGACAAAAGTGAAAACCCTGCAGGTGCAGCTGCCGGGAGAGGACAAGACGGGTGGGGAGCCAGGCTAGGGGTGGAGGTGAAACCTGCGCCCCAACCCCCGAAACCGATTCTCCTGCCCCATCTCTGCAAGCACCCCAAGGCAGAGAGGCTGTGAGTTCGAAAACAACCCAAACCTTGTGGGGCCTGCTGGAGATTTAGGACAAACTTTAACCTGCAAGCAGTCACCCGGACCCCTCGTAAAATGCAGACGCCAGTTCAGCAGGTCAAAGAGGCCTGGTGGTGCAAGCAGTGTGTGACTGGCTGCTAAATCAAATGTTGACAGTTCGAGCCTACTCAGCTGCTTCGTGGAAGAAAGTCCTGACCAACTGCTTCCACAAAGATTCAAGAAACCCAATGGAGCATTTCTACCCTGTAACACGTGGCGTTGCTGTGAGTCGGAGTTACTCCAAGACATCTGCGAACAACAACAATTCAACAGGTCAGGGCTGGGGCCTGAGATTCTGCATTTCCAGCTAGTTCCAGGCCATGTTGTTCCAAGGACCACAGTTTAAATGACAAGGCTTTGGGAGATTCCTGTGCCATCATGCTAGATAAATGTCTTGTTGCAAGTTTCTGTACGTGCTCCAAGCTACTTGCTGAGGGTTCCCCATTATCGTAAACCCTGACGGATACTATGCAAGTGCTTAACACGGAGTTGGATTGATTCCCGAGGCTCCGGTTTAACGGGAGCCTCCAAGCTAATGGAAAAGTAAATCCTTGTATGCTCAAGAGGGAAGGGAAGTTTGAAACAGTTAAGTGATTTTTTAATCCCAGCTGGGATACACCCTCCGGGATTCAGGAGAGTCTAGAGTTGGTTTGTAGCCAGACATGGTGGAGGAGGGACAGGACATGAGAGAGAAATAAATTCAAATGCGGTAACCCATTCTGTGTAATGGTACAGAACTTGGAGCCCATATTTGGAGCATTTTAGACCCAACTTGGGAGTCCCTGGGTGGTGCAAATGGTTAAGCTCTAGGCTGCTAATGGAAAGGCTGGAGTCCACCCAGGGGTGCCTTGGAAGAAAGGCCTGGTGATCTGCTTCCAAAAATCAGCCATCGAAAACCTGTGGAGCACAGCTCTACTGGGACACATGTGGGGTCACCATATGTTGGGGCCCAGGCCGACTTTGATGCCAGCTAACAACCACGACAGACCCAATTTGATCTCAGATTAGCTTTGGGTCTGTGGCACACACTTTAAAATACGTGTTTTTGAATCAAAGTTAATCAGAAGTAAGTGGTGTCTGAGAAGAGAGAGAATAGACTTGGGAATCCGTAGCACTGGAGTACAATCGTAAGATGGACTCACCATCTAGAACATCAGAGGTGATGCTAGCCATCAGAGGTGGAAATAACAGGTTCTGCTAAGTCTTGCTCAGCCCTAAAATCTCATGATGATTCCATTCTGACTTCATCAAAACCAGGCAAAGCCTTCCTGTTATTGAGTGTTTCTCAAAGGACAGCTGAGACCAGCTTTGTTAAAATGCAGATTCTTGGGCCCTGCATGCCTCAAGGCCTTCCAGGGTGGGCCCAGGAATCTGCATTTTAGCAAAAGCTCCAGGGGATTTCCGTGTCCTGCTGAGTTCAGGACCCGCCGGTCTGCGGGCCAGAGTCCAACCTTCTTACTGAGGCATTCAAAGATCCGGCTCCTGCAGAAGAAAGGTGGGGTGCAGAACTCAAATTCTAGTAAAAAGACCAGACTTAATGGTCTGACTGAGACTGGAGGAACCCCAGAAAGCATGGCCCCTGGACTCTCTGTCAACCCAGAACTAAAACAATTCCCGAGGCCAACTCTTCAGACAAAGATTGGACTGGAGTACGGGACATAAAATGATACTTGTGAAGAGTGTGCTTCTTAGCTCAAGTAGATACATGAGACTAAATGGGCAGCTTCTGTCCAGAGGTGAGATGGGAAGGCAGAGAGGGTCAGGAGCTGGTTGAATGGACATGGGGAATCAGGGGTGGAAAGGAGGAGTGTGCTGTCACAGTATAGGGAGAGCAATGAGGGTCACATAACAATGTATGCATAAATTTTTGTATGAGAGACTAACTTGAAATGTAAACTTTCACTTAAACTACAGCAATAAACAACAGAAAAAAAGAATTTAGAGCATCAAAAATCTGGCTCCTGGTTTGCTGTCCAGTGAGCTGAAGAGGCTTCGTACCACCTTGTATCTGCCTGACTGGCGGTCTCAGTCACTCCATCTCCTTTGGCTTCCCCATCCCTGGTATAAAATGACTCCCACCATCCTCTCTGAGAAAGGCAGTGGTGGCTCAGTGGTAAAATTCTCGCCTACCATGCAGGAGACCTGGGTTCGATTCCCGGCCAGTTCACCTCATGCATGACCACCACCTGCCTGTCATGGAGGTTTGCATGTTGCTATGATGCTGAACAGGTTCAGTGGAGCCTCCAGACTAAGAGGGACTAGGAAGAAAGGCCTGGTGATCCACTTCCCATTAGCCAGTGAAAACCCTATGGATCACAAGGGTCAGATTCACAGCTAATCATGGGATGACACAGGACTGGGAGCTGTCGGTTCCACTGTGCATGGGATTGCCGCTAACAATGATAACAGCAACTAGCAACAACAACCTCCTCTCTGAGCCCACCTCAGATGAGGCCTTTCACTCAGCAGCAATCAGCCCCTAGCCTGTGGTCTGTGCTGGGCTCTCGTGCGGCCGCTCTGTGATTCAGGCCTCACTTTCTCACTGAGTGTTTCACGTGTGTGGGCTTTGCCTCTGTAACTGGACAGCAGTTTCATGCCATCTAATCAGTCTCTGTGTTCCAGGCCATTTCCTAACGCAGTGTACAAATGCTCACTGAGATGCACACATCAACCATTCGGGAAATTCTTTGTTGCCTGGAGCCATCGAGTGGATTCCAACTTGTAGTGACACTGTATGACAGAGTAGAATTGCCTTATAGGGTTTGCTGGGCTGTAATCTTTACGGGAGCAGATCACCAGGTCTTTTCTCCCAAGGAGCCGTGGTGGGTTCGAACAGCGGACATTTTGGCCAGCAGCTTTAACCACTGCCCACCAGGGCTCCTTTCAGGAAATTGACTGATGGGTTATTGCTAACGTGTTTTACAGGTGGGATTAAGCGGGCACATGCTCTGTGGCTCCCGGATCAGAAGGGAAATGGGAGTGGTGGAGAGATGGCCGGGAGAACCTGGTTATAAGGTCATGCAAGAGACAGAGGAGGTGGGGAAAGGGGAACGGGCCCCCCACAGTCTCACCGCTGCATACACTGAGGAGAAGATTCCTTTTGTTCAACACAATTTACATGCCACGTAAAGTCGAGTTCACCCAGTCCAGAACCACGTGAGGGATGTTTGCTCCTCACTGTCATCATCTAAGAGATGATGGATTCCCTTGAGTCCTGGCCTCTCCCCACTGTCTCTTGGGTTCTGGCTGGTCTTTCTCCTTCCTTCTTGCCAGGTTGGCAGTCAGCTCAAATGCTCAACTCCAAACTCAAGTTAGAGCAAATTCCAGTGTATGACTTAGCACTGAGCAGATCCTTTTGTTGCTACATTTTTTTGCCTTAATTTTTTTTTCGATGAATGTGTTTTCAGTGTTGGAATCATGTTTACTAATTGAGTGTGTTTAAATTTTTGGTTGGTAATATGGATTTTGAGAAATATGATCTGGTAATACAAGCCACCAATGAGGCGAGTGGCCCTGCAGCTCCACTGATCTGTGGTGTGACAGTATGCCAATGAGAGTTATATAAATAACTGATCGCGGGTGCCTTTCCATGAGGTTGGAAACCCTGGTGGCACAGTGGTTAAGAGCTATGGCTGCTAACCAAAAGATCGGTAGTTCGAATCCACCAGGCGCTCCTTGGAAACTCCATGGGGCAGTTCTACTCTGGCCTATAGGGTCACTATGAGTTGGAATCGACTTGATGGCAATGGGTTTTCCATTAAGTTACATGCAGGAACCTCTGGTTTTCCAAATATGACACAGAAAAAACAAAACAAGCCCATCGAGGCTCCCTATCACAAAGGAAAGCCATAATCATGCTCGCAAGACTTATCTCACAGAAATAAAGAGAAAAAAGGCAAAAGTTTACAAAACTAACACATCCAGGAAGCATCACCTAATAGAATGTTCAACCTACACAGCAGTGAGGCTCCAACTCTGGTATGCTGAGCTTCACACATTTCAAATGGGACCCACCTTGACTCTAAGTGCATTGGAACTGGAGCAACGCTTTTCTTCTGAGGTCCAGAGGCATAAAAAGTGGCTTGCACATCGGTTATGCCGGTGGTAAGGCAAGAATCCTATCAGTGGACCACCAATGACCCCTGCCTCTTAGATCAGTTGTATTTCCTGGAGAAATGCTTCTTGGTGTTCCAGGCTATCCCTTGCTTTTGTGTGCAGGCCCCTTCACTGAAGTCCCAGCCACATGTCCCCTGCTCTTCTCCTGGTCCACCCTGCTGCTCTCCAATCCTTAGCTTCTCTCCTAAGGAATCTATTTGCCTCTGTAGGAGACCCTCCTGCTTGGGCTTCAGTCATATCCCTGTAGGCCATCTGGTCAACCTCCTGACCTGTGGTGCCCCTGACTCTGCCCCAGGACTCCTGTTTTCCTGTTATCTCTTCTCTCCAGTCTTTGATCTAGTATCTCCAAAGGCTGTGCTTAGCTCCAACTCTTTGTGCTTGGTTTTCTTGTCTTCTATCTGTCTTCTTTCTTTTCCTCTGATACTCAAAGTCCTCATGATAGTCTTCAGGCTGTGTGTTCAAGGTGATAGCTCCCTCCTCCACATAATACAGGGTTAGGACTTCCTTGACAACATTAAGGTGCTCACAATAGATATGGGACTGTGAAAGGCTTTGGGAATCCCTAAGTGACTGCTGCCTCCATAATTTTTAGACCTTTTAGATTCTCCATTTACCCTTTGACGGGTACTTATGGTCCTCTCTAAAGACCATACAATCCTGGGGTGGGGGGCACTTTCCAGCCAGTAAAACACTAGAGTGGAAGAAAGGGCAGAAACATATCTCTACAAATGTAACCCTGGTGTTGGAAGAAGATGGCATTTCTCAACCTTGGCACTACTGACGTTTGGTCCTGATAGTTCTTTGTTGTTGGGGGCTCTTCTGTGCATTGTAGGATGTTTAGCAGCATCTTTGTCCTTTACCTGGTAGATACCAGTGTACCCCCCCCCCACACACCACTTGTGACCATCAAAAATGCCTCCAAACCAAAAATCCAAACCCATTGCAGTTGAGTCGATTCCAACTCATAGTGGCCCTATAGAACAGAGTAGAACTTCCCCATAGGGTTTCCAAGGAGCAGCTGGTGGATTTGAACTGTCAACCTTTTTGGTTAGCAGCCAAGCTCTTAACCACTGCACCACCGGGGCTCCAAAACACCTCCAGACATTTCCAAATGTGCCCTGAGGGAAAAATTACCCCCTCAGCCCTCCCTTAAGCCCTCAGTGAAGAACCACTGGTCTAAGATGTTCTAAGAGGACAAGTATGAAGAAGGAGGGAAAGAACTACTCTGCAAGAAGCTCTGAAACATATGATCTAAATAAAGGGAATGAGAACCTGAGCAAGCAGACCCACGGAAAAGGGAACCAGGAGGCCAAATCTTAAGGAAAAGTATGCAAATTGCAAAGATAAGTAGGGATTTATTTGGGCACTAAGGAACATTCTGGACTAGAAGAAGGAGGTCAAACTCTGACAGGATCTCTCGTAGCGGCAGACAAGGCTGTTGACAGAGGTGTGCACTTCCAGCTGACTCCAAGTCTGGAAGAGGGGATTTAAGTGCAGGGTGACTTTCTGGGAATAGCCAGGGTCTATTAGGAGCCCCAGATCCTGCAGATGTTAAGCAGATGTTAATGGCCTCAGGAATGGAAGGAGAACACACATATGCACCATCGCCTGCCAAACACTTCACTGAAGAAAATGTTCCCCTAAATCAAGAGATTAGGAGAAAGGAGGTACTGGGTGCATTGGGCTAGATGTCTGGTGGGGCCCATCCATGCACCCACCTAGCTTCTGGAGAAGTCACCAGGGTAGGTAAGACAGAGAACTTAATTACAAATCTGTAAGGTATTTACCAAACCTCTTATTTTGAAAAGGAAAATCAAGGGACTGAGTTCTCTTGAGCAGAAAACAGATGAATAGAAGACATCTTTTTCATTGTTCTTTGATTCAAGTCTTAGAAATAATCCAAGAGGAAATGGATCAGACTCCTTATTAGTCCAGAGACTCTCTAGTTTATTATAAACTCTCTTGGTCATACACCTTTATTTTTCCATATACGGATTCAATTTAAAGCATAAACCAATCAACTCAGGAACAGAAAGAAGCCCCTCACCTGTGCCATGTCTCTCATGTCCCTTTCTTCACACACTCACCCAGCCCCCCTTAGGGACACCCACAGGATTTCCAGCCAACACCCTTTGGACAAGAGTGGAACCAGCCTCTCTGCTGTAATACCCCGCACACTCCTTTCTACCCTTAGCTAATCACAGGAGATGAGGGGGAAACCTAGTCTGGAGTGAGGTCTCAGTCATTTGCTTCCTGCTGTGGTTGTGTGTTGGGTGGAGACCACTGTGGCCTCTTTTGCTCAAACCTATCGGGGTTTCTACACCTCAGCAGTAAGCACAGGGCTCACGGAGCTTCGTTCATCTATCCATCAACCCATACATCCATCTGTCCGTCTGTCTGTCCCTCTGTCCTTCCATCTATTCTTCCATCCAACCATCTGACATTTGTTGAACGCCCACATCCTACTAGGTGCTACAAATAGAATAAAAGAGACACGGGCCCATCTCTTAAAGAGCTCAGAGTCTCTGGGAAAATATGAAAAATCTTGAATGACATTTTGGTAAGTGCTAAAGTAGATAAATAAACTGAATAAAACAGGCAGAACTAGACCGTGGTCCTTTGCCTGAGCTCCCAGTGGGACTAGAAAACTTGGCCATCAGAGCATGGCAGCACCCTTTGACTGAACGTGGCTCTGCTGAGTACTCTAATTACTACCAGAAATTATGGCGGAAATGGAAATCATTCAAAGGAGCACGGAGAAGTGTCCTTTCAGAGGGGATTTGAGAATACCATGTAAGAAAGTGACATTGAATATACTTTGGGATTTCTGAATGGCTTTGTAATTCTGTTTATTTAGAGATTGTGTATGGTTTAAGAAGATGTGTACAGGTGCCAAGTTGACAAGGGGTGGTTAAGGTTGTGTGTCAACTTGGCTGGGCCATGATTCTCAGTGGTTTGACAGTAACATAATGATGTAATTTGGCAGTTATGTAATGATGTAGTTATCCTCCAATTTGTAATATAATGTAATCATCTCCATGATGTGGTTTGATGTGATCAGTTAATCAGTCGTAAAGGGAGTTTCCTCAGGGGTGGGGCTACATCCAACACATATGGATGTTCTGGCAAAGCTCGCTGGCTTTTGCTTGCTCTGGATCCTGCATCCAGCTTGTCACCATCTGACCTCCGGTTCTTGGGACCTGAGCCAGTAGCCTGCCATATTGTCTGCTGATCTTGGAATTCATCAGTCCCCACAGCCTGTGAATAAGCTGCCTGCCATCTGACCTGCCAATCTTGGATTCATTAGCCTCTGAAGCTACATGAGTCAGGAGAAGCCTCCAGCCTGATGCCTGACCCACTGACTTGGGAATTGCCAGCCTCTACAACCACGTGAGCCATTTTCTTGAGATAAATCTCTGTATATATATTTATGTATATACACTTCACTAGTTTTGCTTCTATAGAGAACCCAGACTAACCACAGGTGGGTATGAGAGTGATCTTCCAATCCAGTGCCAAGGCCCACCCAGGGCCAGGACTGAGACCCCAGCTCTGGTTTCTGACTCAGCACAAGGCTCCTTCTGCTGCACTCATTCCATGTCTCATCTCACACGTCTGGCGTTTGCTTTCAGGAGCAAAGGGATCCAACCCACAGGCTGCATTAGGTGCCCACGTGTAGTTACTGAAATGGCAGAAACACGTTCACCTTTTAGAGTTGGTTTGCAGTAGTGTGGCACAACCTTGCTTGCCGAAAGTGAAGATGGTCTGAAGCACTAACTGATGAAGGTCAAAGACTACAGCCTTCAGTGTGGATTACACCTCAATGTAAAGAACACGAAAATCCTTATAACCGGACCAATAAATAATATCATGATAAATAGCAAAGAACTGAAGTTGTCAAAGATTTCATTCTTCTTGGATCAACAATCAACACCCATGGAAACAGCAGTCAGAAAACCAAATGAAGTATTACAGTCAGCCAACCAACTGGAAGAGATCCATATTTGTGCCCATTTCAAAGAAATGTTGTCCAACTATCAAACAATATCATTAATATCACATGTAAGTAAAATTTCACAACATCATGATAAATGGAGAAAATATTGAAGTTGTCAAGGATTTCATTCTAATTGGATCCACAATCAAGGCCCATGGAAGCAGCAGTCAAGAAACCAAACGACACATTGCATTGGGAAAATCTGCTGCAAAAGACTTCTTTAAGGTGTTAAAAAGCAAAGATGTCACTTTGAGGACTAAGGCATGCCTGACCCAAGCCATGTTGTTTTCAATCATTTACATGCATGGGAAAGATGGACAATGAATAAGGAAGACCTAAGAAGAATTGATACCTTTGAATTATGGTGTTGGCAAAGAATATTGAATATACCATGGACTGTCAGAAGGACAAATAAATCTGTCTTGGAAGAAGCACAGCCAGAATACTCCTTAGAAGCAAGGATGGTGAGACTTCATCTCACATACTTTGGATATGTTATCAGGAAGGACCAGTCCCTGAAGAAGGACATCATGCTTGGTAAAGTAGGGGGTCAGCAAAAAAGAGGAAGAGGGACTTCCGGAAAAATGGCGCTCTAGGCAGAAGCACTACGCCGTCCCTCCACAGCAAAGATCTAAAAAACTAAGCCAAACAGAGAAAACAACAATCCTAAAACCCTAAAACATCAAATGAAGAGATAAAGAACTCAGCGAAGCACCAGATGGAGTGAGAAAACTGACAGAAGGGAGAGCAAGGAGAGATTCATGCAACGGTCCCCTATCAGCTAATGCAGTGTGGATCCACCATCTTGGACTCCTATCGGAGACCAGCAAACAGGGGGTACGAGAAAGCAGCTTCACGGAGCTTCCAGAGGGGGACAAAACAACTGGTAATTTGCGATATATGCTTTCCCACACCCCACCCTTCTTCACCCCCACTCGGCCTACTCTGCTTCCTGTGGCTGCAATCCCTTGTCCGGGAAGCACCGGCTGCTTGGATTCCACCCACCCAAACGGGCTGGCTCTCTGAGTGCCATTTGTTGGCTGCTGGTGTTGCTTTTTTCCACTTCTTTTGATTTCTTCCTTACTTCTCACCATCTCTCCCTCCTTTCGCTCAAATACCTGGCTCCGTGCGCCATCTTTGCTTCTTCCTGAGGAGCTGCGGAGCTCTGGTAATTTGTGATATATGCTTTTCCACCCCCTATTCTTCTTCACCCACACTTGGCCTCCTCTGCTTCCCGTGGACACAGTCTGTTGTTCGGGAAGCACCTGCTGCTTGGATTCCACCAGCCTGCACTAGCTGGTTCTCTGAGTGCCATTTGTTGGCTGCTGGTGTTGCTTTTTTTCCACTTCTTTGGATTTCTTCCTTACCTCTCACCACCTCCCTCTCCTTTTGCTCAAATACCTGGCTCCATGCGCCATATTTGCCTCTTTCTGAGGGGCTGTGGAGCTCCGTTCGAGTGTGGAGCTGCTTCCCAGTCTGCGCTGCCGCACTGGTGGGATACCGGGGCTTTTGTTTGTTTGTTTTCTTTTGAATTGTTTGTTTGTTTTCTTTTCCTTTTCTTGAGTTGGGAGCCCTTTCTGGCCAGGCGGTGCTGCGTGGCTTGGAACCTACCCCCTCAACTTGCATAGATGTGCAGAGGGATCCCTGAGGGCATTTCTTTTTTTGTTGGTTTTTTTTTTTTCTTCTGTTTTCTGGGGAGCTTTTCTTGTTCTTTTTTTTTTTTTTAATTTGTTTTGTTTTCTTTTCCCTCTTTTTCCCTTTTTGTCTTTCTTCATTGCTCAGTTTCTTGTCTCTCTAAATATTCCTTCTCTTTCTGTTCCCTGAATACCTGGCGTTGTATATCTCTATGCCTTCTAGCCAGGCTGTACTGCAACACCTGAGAACAACTTCCCAAGACCTCATAGCCGCACCAGTGGGATCCCTGGGAACTTTGCTGTTCTTTTCCCTTTCCGATTTTTATTTATTCCTTCTTTCCTTTTCTTTTTTTTCTTCCTCTTCCCCTTTTTGTTTTTCTCCATTTCATAGTCTCTCATCTCTCCACTCTAACAGCAAGCTCCTCTAACATTCTTTTTTGTTTGTTTGTATGTTTTTGGCTCCTGTTCTTCTCTCCTCTCTCCCATATCCATCTTAGCTCCACACATAACAATCTCCCCACTACATCCTGCCTACCTGCACCATGCGCTTAACATCACACCACCAAGCAACACAGGCACGGCCTACTGGAACCTGCCCTGCACTGATCACCAACCCGTGCTGGTGGCTGTAGTAAGTGCCACAAACAACCCGTCCCAGTAACTCCTCTTCAGCTAGACCTGCCCTGAGGTATCATATGTGAGTGACTAACCCTGCCAATTGGAGAAGGAGGTGAAAAGTATTGTGCCCACAGATGAGCAAACAACAAAGAACACAGCCCCCCTGCTCAGACATAGCCAAATTAAAAAAAATAAAAAGATTAAACAAACAAATCTACAATCAATAAAGGAGAAAAATAACTACTGAATGCCCCAAAGACAGCAGACAATATCAAAACATTTACAAAAACAGGACAGGATGGTTCCAGTAAGTGTCCAAAATAAAACACCAGATGACTTTCCAGTGGAAGAAAAGGCACTAGAACTACCTGATAGGGAATTCAAATCTCTAATACTCAGAATTCTCCAAGAGCTGAGGCAAAAAGCTGACAAACATGAGGAAAAAATAGACAAATTCATGGAAAATACAGACAAAAAATTGGAAGAATTCAGGAAAATAATGCAGGAACAAAATGCCAAAATAAATTCACAACTAGAAATTATACAAAAACAAGAATTAGAAATCCAAAAGATAAACAACAAGATTTCAGAAATGGATCGTGTCATAGAAGGGCTGAGAAGCAGATTTGAAATGGTGGAAGACAGGATCAATGGAATTGAAGACAAACACTTGGATACAACTCTGTTTGAGGAAAACTCAGAAAAAAGAACAAAGAAAAATGAAGAGACCCTGAGAGTTATGTGGGATACTATCAAAAGCAAAAATTTCTGAGTGATTGGAGTTCCAGAACAGGGGGAAAAAACAGAAACCACAGAGAGAATAATTGAAGAACTGCTGACAGAAAACTTTCCCAATATCATGAAAGATGAAAAGCTGGCCATCCAAGAAGCTCAACAAACCCCATATAGGATAGATCCCAAAAGAAAGTCAGCAAGGCGTATCATAATCACACTCGCCAAAACCAAAGACAAACAAAGAATCCTGAGAGCAGCTCATGAAAAACAAGAAGTTACATACAGAGGAGAAACAATAAGACTAAGCTCAGATTATTCAGCAGAAACCATGCAGGTAAGAAGGCAATAGGATGACATATATAAAATCTTGAAAGAAAAAAATTGCCAGCCAAGAATAATACATCCTGCAAAACTCTCATTGAAATATGATGGTGAAATTATGTCATTTCCAGATAAACAGAAATTAAGGGAATACATAAAAGCCAAACCACACTTACAAGAATTATTAAAGGGAGTTCTTCGATCTGAGAACAAACAACTTCAGCTCAGAATTCAGGCAGAATCTAGGACGCAGGATCGTACCAGCCAGATACCAATATAGGAAACGAACTCTCAAGGACTATCCAAAACCAAAAGAAATACAACAGGGAATCAGAGCAGTTAATCAGTAAATGACAACACCATCAAAACAATAAAAGAGGGAATAAATGGTGTAGGTATAGAACCTTCTAACGGAGAGGAAGGCAAGGTGATACCAAGTAATGGTAGACTGCTTCAAACTTAGAAAGATAAGGATAAAATTCATGGTACCAACAAAGAAAGTTAACAAACATATTCATCAAAATAAGAGGAAAAACATAAAGTCTCCGCACAAACAAAGCCTACAAAAACAAAAGAAATGAAAAAAAATCCACAAACAAAAGTAACTCAGCACAAGAGAGTAAGAAGAACAAAGAAAATGCCAGTACCACAAAAAAAAAAAAGCACTACAAAATGACAGCAACAAACTCACATTTGTAAATAATTACACTGAATGTAAATGGACTCAATGCACCCATAAAGAGACGGAGAGTGACAGAATGGATAAGAAAACAGGATCCATCAATATGCTGTCTACAAGAGACACACCTTAGAAACAAAGATGTGAATTTATTAAAAGTCAAAGGTTGGAAAAAAAAAATATATCAAGCTAACAACTACCAAAAAAGAGCAGGAGTGGCAATTCTAATCTCAGATAAAACAGACTTTAAAACGAAATCTACCATAAAAGACAAAGAAGGACACTATATAATGATTAAGGGGATGATCCATCATGAAGACATAACCATAATAAACATCTACGCACCCAATGACAGGGCTCCAAAATACATAAAACAAACTCTAACAACACTGAAAAGAGAAATTGACAGTTGCACAATAATAGTAGGAGACTTCAAGACACCACTCTCAGTAAAGGGCAGAACAACTAAGAAGAAACTCAGCAAAGATACAGAAGACCTAAAGGGCACAACCAGCCAACTTGACGTCATAGACATATATAGAACACTCCATCCAACCGCTGCAAAGTACACATTCTTTTCCAGAATAGACCACATCTTAGGCTACAGAGCAATCATCAACAAGATCCAAAATGTTGAGATAATTCAAAGTATCTTCTCTGACCACAATGCCATCAAGGTAGAAATTAACAACAGAAAGAGCAAGGAAAAAAAATCAATTACATGGAAACTGAATAATACCCTGCTTACACAACACTGGGTAACAGAAGAAATCAGAGATGGAATAAAAAATTCCTAGAATCAGATAAGAATGAAAACACATCATACCAAAACCTTTGGGACACAGCAAAGGCAGTCCTCAGAGGAAAATTTATAGCAATAGATGCACACATCAAAAAAGAAGAAAGGGACAAAATCAAAACCTTAACTACAGAACTCAAATAAATAGAAAGAGAAGAGCAAAAAAAGCCCACAGCCACTGGAAGAAAGGAAATAGTAAAGATCAGAGCAGAAATAAGTGAAATAGAGAACAGAAAAATAACAGAAAGCATCAGCAAGACCAAAAGTTGGTTCTTTGAAAGAGTCAACAAAATCGACCAACCACTGGCCAGACTGACAAAAGAAAAACAGAAGAGGATGCATATAACCCAAATAAGAAATGAAATAGGGGACATTACAACATATCCAACTGAAATAAAAAGGATTATAACAGAATATTATGAAAAACTATACTCCAACAAATTTGAAAACCTAGAGGAAATGGATAAATTTCTAGAAACACACTACCTACCCAAACTACAAGAAAGTGATGTTGAAAATTTGAACAGACCCATAACAAGAGAAGAGATTGAAAAGGTAATAAAAAAAAATCCCAACCAAAAAAAGCCTTGGCCCAGATGGCTTCACTGGAGAATTCTACAAAACATTTACAGAAGAGCTTGTACCAGTACTACTTAAGCTATTTCAGAGCATAGAAAAGGAAGCAACACTTCCAAATTCATTCTAGGAAGCCAACATAACATTGATAACAAAACCAGGCAAAGATGTCACACAAAAAGAAAATTACAGACCAATATCTCTCATGAATATAGGTGCAAAAATTCTTAACAAAATGCTAGCCAATAGAATTCAGCATCATATCAAAAAAATAATACACCACAACCAAGTAGGATTCATACCAGGTATGCAAGGATGATTCAACATTAGAAAATAAATCAACGTAATCTACCACATAAGTAAAAGGAAAGAAAACAATCACACGATCATCTCAATTGATGCATAAAAGGCATTTGACAAAGTCCAACACCCATTCCTGATAAAAACTCTCAATAAAATAGGTATAGAAGGGAAATTCCTCAACATAATAAAGGGCATCTATGCAAAACCAATGGCCAACATCATTCTTAATGGAGAGAGGCTGAAAACATTCCCTTTGAAAACAGGAACAAGACAAGGATGCCCTTTATGACCACTCCTATTGAACACTGTGCTGGAAGTTCTAGCTAGAGCAATAAGGCAAGAAAAAGAAATCAAGGGCATCCAAATTGGTAATGAAGAAGTTAAACTGTCCCTGTTTGCAGATGATATGATACTATACATAGAAAACCCTAAAGACTCCATGAGAAATCTACTGGAACTAATAGAAAGATTCAGCAGAGTAGCAGGATACAAGATAAACATACAAAAATCAATTGGATTCCTATACACCAATAAGGAGAACAATGAAAAGGAAATCAGGAAAACAATACCATTTATAATAGCCCCTAAAAAGAAAAAATACTTAGGAATAAATCTAACCAGGGATGTAAAAGACCTATATAAAGAAAATTACAAAACACTACTGCATGAAACCCAAAGGGATCTACATAAATGGAAAAAACATACCATGCTCATGGATAGGCAGACTCAACATTGTGAAAATGACAATTCTACCCAAAGCAATTTACAAATACAACGCAATCCCGATCCAAATACCAACAACATTCTTCAAAGAGATGGAAAAACTAATCATTAACTTTATATGGAAAGGGAAGAAGCCCCGAATAAGTAAAGCATTACTGAAGAAGAAGACTAAAGTTGGAGGACTCACACCACCTGACTTCAGAACCTACTATACAGCTACTGTAGTCAAAACAGCCTGGTACTGGTACAACGACAGATACATTGACCAATACAAAAGAATTGAGAACCAGATGTAAATCCACCCATCTATGGTCACCTGATCTTCGACAAGGGCCCAAAGTCCATCAAATGGGGAAAAGACAGTCTTTTTAAAAAATGGTGCTGGCAAAACTGGATATCCATCTGCTAAAAAATGAAACAGGACCCATACCTCACACCGTATACAAAAACTACTTCAAAATGGATCAAAGACCTGAATATAAAGCCTAAAACTATAAAGTTCATAGAAGAAAAAATAGGACCAACACTTTAGGCCTTAATACACAGCATTAACAGGATACAAACCATAACCCTCAACACACAAACCCCAATAGATAAGCTAGTTAACTGTGATCTTCTAAAAATCAAACACGTATGCTCTTCAAAAGACTTCACCAAAAGAGTAAAAAGAGAACCTACAGACTGGGAAAAAATTTTTGGACATTACAAGTCAGACAAAGGTCTAGTCTCCATAATCTACAAGAAAATCCAACACCTCTACAACAAAAAGACAAATAATCCTATTAAAAAATGGGCAAAGGAAATGAACAGACACTTCACCAAAGAAGACATTCAAATGGCCAACAGACACATGAGGAAATGCTCGCAATCACTAGCCATTAGAGAAATGCAAATTAAAACCACAGTGAGATACCATCTCACCCCAGCATTACTGGCACGAATCAAAAACACTGGAAATAACAAATGTTGGAGGGTCTGCGGGGAGATGGGAACTCTTATGCACTGCTGGTGGGAATGCAAAATGATACAACCATTTTGGAAAATGATATGGCGCTTCCTCAGAAAGCTAGAAATAGACATACCATTCGATCCAGCAATCCCACTCCTAGGAATATATCCTAGAGCTATAAGAGTCATCACTCGAATAGACATATGCACACCTATGTTCATGGCAGCATTGTTCACAATAGCAAAACGATGGAAACAACCTAGATGCCCATCAACAGATGAATGGATAAACAAACTATGGTACATACACACAATGGAGTACTATGCAACGAGAAAGAACAATGATGAATCTGTGAACCATCTCATAACATGGATGAAACTGGAGGACATTATGCTGAGTGAAAGAATTCAATCACAAAAGGACAAATATTGTATGAGATCTCTATTGTAAAAACCCATGAAAAAGTTCACACGCAAAATGTAACAATCTTTGTTAGTTACCAGAGATGGGAGGGGTTTGGGGGGGAAAATACTAAATAGGCAATAGATAAGTGGTATCTTGGGTGAAGGGTGAGATTGTACACAATACAGGGGAAACCAGCACAACTTGTACAAGGAAAGGTCTTGGAAACTCCATAGACACATCCAAACTCCCTGAGGGACTGAATTGCTGGGTGGAGGGCTGTGGGGACCATGATCTTGGGGAACATCTAGCTCAATTGGCATAACACAGTTTATAAGGCAGTGTTCTACGTTCTACCTTGGTGAGTAGTGTCTGGGGTCTTAAAAGACTGTGAGCAGCCATCTAAGATACTCCACTGGTCTCACCCCTTCAGGAGCAAGGGAGAATGAAGAGAACAGGATACAAGGAAAAGATTAGTCCGAAGGACTAATGGACCACAGCTACCAAGGCCTCCACCGGACTGAGTCCAATACAGCTAGATGGTGCCCAGCTACCACCACTGACTGCTCTGACCAGGATCACAGCAGAGGGTTCTGGACAGAGCTGGATAAGGAAGTAGAACAAAATTCTAACTCACAAAAAAAAGACCAGATTTACTGGCCTAAAGGAGACTGGAGAAACCCCGAGAGTATGGCCCCCAGACACTCTTTTAGCTCAGTGGTGAAGTTATCTCCAAGGTTCAACGTTCAGCCAGGGAGTGGATAGCCCCATAAAACCAAATGGGACTAATGAGGCACAGCAGTCCAGGGACAAGGGCCAGAAGGCAGAAGGGGACAGGAAAGCTGGTGATAGGGAACCCAGGTTGAGTAAGGATAGTGTTGATGTGCTGTGGGGTTGTTAACGATTGTCATAGGGCAACATGTGTACTAACTGTTAAATGAAAAACTATTTTGTTCTGTAAGCCTTCATCTAAAGTGAGAATAGCAGCACAACTGGAAGAGCGTAGTCGATGTCACTGAACTGTGCATGTAGAAATTTTTGAAATGGTGTATCTTTGGCTATGTATATTTTCACCAAAAAAAAAAAAAAAAAAAAAAAAAAAGGTCGAGAAGGGAGAGGGTTGACATGTTGTGGGGTTGTTAACCAATGTCATAAAACAATATGTGTACTACTGTTTCATGAGAAACTATTTGTTCTGTAAGCCTTCACCTGAACTACAATTAAAAAAAAAAAGAGGAAGACCTTCAAGGAGATGGATTGACACAATGGTTGCAACATGGTCTCAGACAAGCAACCATTGTGAGGATGATGCAGGACCAGGCAGTGTTTTCTTACATATGTTTTTGTTAGGTGCCGTCGAGTCGGTTCTGACTCATATTGACCCTATGGGACAGAGTAAAATTGCCCTGTAGGGTTCCCACGGAGCGGCTGGTGGATTTGAACTGCTGACCTTTCAGTTAGCAGCTGAACTCTTAACCACTAGGCCACCAGGGCTCTCTCTCTCTCTATATATATGCATATTCCAACTCATGGTGACTCCATGTGTGTCAGGGTAGAATTATGCTCTTATAGGGTTTTCAAGATTGTGACCTTTCGGAAGTAGATCACCGGGTCTTTGTTCTGAGGTACCTCTGGGTAGACTCAAATTACCAACCTTTCAGTTAGCATCTGAGTGCCTTATTGTTTATACCACTCAGGGTTTCCAGTAATAGCAACAACTAGTATTTACTGAGCATATACTAAGTGCCAGGAACCGTCCCAAACTTTTTCTTGTGTTACCTCTTTAAATCCTTTGCATTACCCTAGGGATAGGTACTCTTGTTGTTAAATCTAGTTAATCGAAGGGAATGAGGCATGCAGGGGTTAATAATCTCAATCAGATAAAGGTGAGGTGGATTCACACCATGGCTGCAACAGTGGGCTCAAACACAGCAATGAATGTGAGGATGGCACAGAACCGGACAGTGTTTTGTTCTGTTGTGCGTGGGGTCGCTATGAGTCGGAGCCAACTCGATGGCACCTGGCAGCAACAACAACAACAACAAAGTGTGTAAAGAGGAAAATGGGAAAACCAAGCAAAACCCATTTCTAATTAAAAAGGCAAGTTAGGGTGGAAAGGAAAATCTGCTCTGACTTCTAGAATGTACTAGAGGCATCCTGCATGCCTGGCCGCATCTAGGTATCTCTAATTCAGTCATCATGACCATCCTATGAGGTGTCATCATCATGCTGTACAGAGGAAAGGGGAGCACAGAGAAGTCATAATATCTGCTCTGTGTGACTCAGTGGCTAGGCACAGAGCGGGCATTGGAGCACAGGCGGTCCCACCCAACAGGCTGCGTCCATGTTGTCAGGGAGTCTGAACGGTGATGGAGAGCAGACAGGGGCCTCCTTCCTACTAGCAGTGTGGCTGGGGCTGCTTCTCAGCCTTTCCTGCCTTATTTGTCTTCTTCTATGATCTTTTTAAAATCAAATGGGGATCAACAACCCTACTTCTGGTCTTAGTTTCCTTGCAACGTCGTAACAACGGGTGGCTTTATGGAGGTGACCTCTGAGTAGGGTGGGTCCTACACCTAATCCCTTCTGAGTGGTGTATTATTAAAAAGAGCGGAATGGACACAGAGACACAGAGGGAAAACAGCTGCCACCCGAGGAACCATGCATGAGCCAAGGAACCCAGGAAGGCCAGGGGCTACCAGCGAGGAAGGAATCAACCCAGCTGAGACCCTGATTTGGGCTTTCAGTCTCCAGAGCTGTCAGAAAATGAATTTCTGTTCTTTGAAGCCCGCCTACTTGTGGTGTTTGTGTTACAGCAGCGTGAGGGAGCTAAGACAGTCTTGAAGGAAGTCAAGAGTGGAGATTGCACAGGGAAGGTGCAAGAGCAGGAAGAGACGCCAGGCTGGCTGGCTAGGGTGTGCTGTGCTCTAAGTAAGCACAAGGGTGTTTTCTGAGTCACAAGGACACCCAAAATATAACCTCCAGTTTACACCACGGAGTTTTTATTTCCTGTCAACTGCACACGCTGTGTAAGAAAAGAAGTCCCTTTGAGGTAGCTGAAGCATCACCTTTTTAAAGGAGCTTCATTATTTTATCTTTTTTTTTTTTTAAGGCTGAGAATAATTAGCTTGAGCCTCTTTTAATTTGTTCCATTAGGATGTTGGCCCAGCAGCAGTTAGAGGGGATGGGGCTCCCTGTATCTGCAGGGCGCTGGCTGTAAGCTGGTTTGGGGTGGGGGGTAATTAATTCTTGCACCCTTTGCCATGTGGAGGCTGAGGAGAAAGGGAAGGAACTTTCTATGACTCTGTGGTGACTGGTTGTAGGATAATCAGACGAGAAATGCCTTTAATACAAATAGAGTTAAAGAAAGAAAAAAAACAAAAAAACAAACCTCAAACCCAACTACTTGAAAAAAGGATTTGTGATGATGTCAGAGGGCTGGTGACTTGGAGTTCTGAAATGACAAATGTTTCTGCAGAAAGAGAGACAGACCATGCTCAAAGGCCCTGGAATAAGTGGGTGCCTCTTGCTCACTGTGCAGTTGGCGCCCAGCGGTACTGGGGCCCTGTTTTCAGGAGGGATAGAGGCTGCTTCTTGCTGTCACAGCTGCATAGGGCCCTTCTGGGTAGAATTTTTATTTCAACCACAGGAGTAACTAGGTGTCAGAGATTATGGAGGTACCGGGCCCTGGGCATCCTTGACCTCATGAAAGATGGACTTGGTGGGTGGCTGGAGTGTGGGGCCTCAACTGCTGCACAGATCTTTCCATGGTTTCCTCTGTCCTTGGGCCTAGGGGCCTGGACTAGGAAAGGACAAGAGAGCCTTGTAAAAACCAGTCACTGTTGAGTCAATTCCAACTCATGGCGACCCCAGGTGTGTCAGAGTAGAACTGTGCTCTGTAGGGTTTTCAATGACTGATTTTTCAGAAGTAGATCGCCAAACCTTTCTTCTGAGGCACCTCTGGGTGGACTCCAACCTCTGACCTTTCAGGTAGCAGCCCACCACGTTAACCATTTGCACCACCATCAGGCACACTATTTAAGGAAGTTCTTGATCTCAGGGTCATGCCAGTGCAGAGTCAGCCCTGGTAAGACCCAGACAGTCAGCGCCTTCTTAAGTGCTTCTTCTGAGGCACCTAGGTTGTCTCACACTAGTCCCACCACTGTAGGTCCCTAGGTTGGGAAGAAAGGCCTAGCAATGTTTCTCCTATAGCCAGCAATGCACCATCATCTGGGGACCTGATAGAAATGCAAATTCTTGGGCCCCATGCAGAGCTACTGAATCAGAAACTCTAGGGCTAAGGCCCAGCATCTGTATTTTAACCTGTTGCCATTGAGTCACTTCCAACTCATAGCAATCCTATAGGACAGAGTAGAACTGCCCCATGGGGTTTCCAAGGAGTGGCTGGTGGATTGGAACTGCTGACCTTTTGGTTAGCAGTTGAGCTCTTAACCGTTGCAAAAAAAAAAAAAAAAAAAAAAAAGATCTGAAATCCTACACATTTTCTGAAGAACTTAAGTGCTTATCAAGACCTATATACATCCCAAGAAGAGGCGAGACAGAGGCTGACTGTGTAGTGTTGCTCCCTGGCTACATTGGATTCATTGCCCACACCTCACAATTTCATTCTCTCTCAGATATCAGAAATGGTTTCTGTTAGGAGTGTAGTCTTCAGAGAGGAGTCTCCAGGTGTTGCAAATGATTGATGCCCTCAGCTGCTAAACAAAAGTTTGGAGGTTCAAGTCCACCCAGAGGCACCTTGGAAGAAAGGCCTGACTATCTAATTCTGAAAAATCAACCATTGAAAACCCTGTGGAGCACAGTTCTACTCTGACACCCATGGAGTCACATGTCGACCTGACAGCAACTGTGTGTATATAACATGGTGTTAGGGTTGAGTGTGATTCTGGCTTTGACACCGAGAATAGGTGTGACCTTGACTGCTGTTAAACTAGCTCCCTACTGTGTCTATCTCCTGTCCATTTTGCTTTCAGAAGATCAAGAATAAACGGTCCCTCCCAGTACCCATCTACAACTTCCAGGAGGACTGAAGGAAGAGGTCTGAGTTTCTCTGCAGTATTTTCAAAGCACTGCTGACACAGAAAACAAATCCTCCGAGATGTAACCAATACCGCTCAGCCTGCTTGGGAAGGGTCTTTGTGGCCAGGTGTGCAGAGGCTGCAGCCGGCTCACCCGACATCCTTCCAAACACCTTCGCCTTGCTTTCCTCTACTCTACAGGTGGGAAAGCAACAACTCCGTTTTCCTAGGCACCTGCCAGCCAGTGACAGCCTGTGACAGTTTTGGCCCAGAAGACATGTAAGTGGACGTTTGCAGGGAAGGGCTTCCCTTCCTGAATAAAAAAACCAAGCCCCACAAGGAGAAGTGTGGGAGGGCTCCCCTCTCTGTCCTTCCTGGACAGACGTGCAGTGCCGGGCCACCTCCAGCAGGCTCAGCGTCCTGGGTCCCACCGACCACCCTGGGGGTTTTCTCCTGAGCCGCCTGTCGTGGGAGACAGACCAGTGCCTGTCTGTGTGAGCCACTGTAGTCAGACGTTCTGTGCAGCCAACATAATCCTCACTGATAGACCCAGTCATTAAGATACAATGTATCGCTGAGTCTTCTATGAGATACTTGGTTTCCTTCTCCATCTCAGCTCCTTTTTCCTTTCTCTGGTGTCATTCAGAGAGTCAAGAAAATAAAAAGAAAGAAGGAGGCAGGGAGGGAGGGAAGTCAGGAGGAGGGTGAGAGACAAGGAAGGGGGAAAGGAGAGAGAGAGGGAGAAAAGAAGGAGAAGGTGGGACAGGAGGGGAGTAAAGCAGACGAGAGAGACAGAGACATACAGAGAGGAACCAGAGGAGGGGAAGAGACGGGAGGGGGTGGAGGGGGACGAGCGGAGATCGACTCAGGAGCTAAGAAGGTGGGTCCCCCACTGAAGAGGAAGGCTGTATGAGTCAGAAGGGCTGTCTGGCTTACCTTGCCAGCTCGCAAGCTGCGTGAGGTTCAGAGCACTGTTCTGTGTTCAGGAGCCACCTGAAGTTCTCCTAAAGCACTCCTGGATTGTGCTCCTGGTCTGCAAAGCTCTCAGAGGAGAATGCTCCCTTTCTACCACTCAGCAGCAATGTAGTTATCAGATTTTTTTTTTTTTGGGGGGGGGGGAAGCCCAAGAAACACACATCAGCTTGGCTTCAGGATTATTTTACTCAGCAAAAGGGCTAAGGACGGGGACTGGTGGACCTAAGGAATCCAAGGAATGAGAACTGCAGGAAAAGGTCTTTGCAGATTTTGATGTCTGCTCAGGTACCGCAGTGGTTCCTGTAGTTCTCTGAAGAAAGTTAGGGGAAAAAATCCAGCTGGGATAATGTGGGCAAAACGCCTTGCATGTTTGAAATGGTAGGATAGCTATTTCCTATCAGAAAATGAAACATACATACATATGTATTTAAAAGTATTTCTTCATGTTGTTAAACTAAGAAGATTTGGGGTGTTTTATGGTACTAGGCTCTGACATGTTCAAAGATTTTGGACAGGAACTCGGGGCTGATTTTAAGGCAAGCTTGTCTAGAACATGATGAGGTCCCTTTGCAGAAGAACTCAGATGACACACGCAGACATTTATTGACTCATCTAGGTCACTAGGAAGTTATCTGAGAAGCAAAAAATCTGCTTGAGCTTCCTATGCAGCCCCTCCCCTGCCCCCAACAGGACAAACAGCCAAAGCCGCCTTCCTTCCTGGGCTTTGACAAAATAGTTAAGGTCTCCCAGGAATGATCAGGAGTCCTTAAGAGGCGAGGGCAGTTAGCAGTCTGTCAGAGCCCTGGAGAACTGAGCGTGGTTCAATGGCCAAATGGCTTTTTCATTACAAAGAACCTTCCAGAAAATAGAGCTATACCAGGACACTCTGTAGAGAAATATCTCTGTCACTGCCAGTGTGTTCAGACCTCGGATTTACAGTTCAGCATGCCCCAATCAGCCTCGATATCTAAACTTGTTAGCCAAATTACGTGAAGTGCTTTCTCTTGCTTTCTGTCCTCTTTATAGGCACTCACATGTGGAGGAAGGATGGCACCATGTTTAAGAAGCCATTACGTGGACCAGCTTACTCACCAACTCCCCCACCCACATGGGTTCTTGCAGCTCTGCCTTTGCCCAGGCTGCACCGTCGGAGACCAGCCTTCCTTTTCCTCTGCGTCCACCCCCCCCCATTTTCTCCTCCCCCAGTTCCTGCTGTCCTGCAGGGCCTTGTGACTGTCTTCGCCTAATGTGAGCAGTGGCTGACCACCATCTTAGCTAAATGAACATTGAGAGCCATGGCCAATCCTTACTGCTCACTTTTTATGGCTGGGCACTGTGCTGAGCCCACCGCTCATCTGTCAGTTTGTCATGCTGTGGGGGCTGCATGTTGCTGTGATGCTGGAAGCTATGACACCAGTATTTAAAATACCAGCAGGGTCACCCATGGTGGACAGGTTTCAGCGGAACTTCCAGATTAAGACTAGGAAGAAAGGCCTGGCGATCTTCCAAAAATTAGCCAAGGAAAATCTTGCAGATCAGGATAGAGCATTATCTGACTTGCTTGCTTTGGACATGTCATCAGGAGGGATCAGCAGCTGGAGGAGGACATCACGTTGGGTGAAGCAGAGGGCCAGTGAGGGCAGGGGAGACCATTGGTGAGATGGTCTGACACAATAGCTGCAGTGATGAACTTGGACATGCTGGCGATTGTAAGGGTAACATAAAACAGGATGACGTTTTGTTTTGTTGCACAGAAAGCCACCACGAGTCAGAGCCGACCCCATGGCAGCTAACAACAACGACTGTGTTGGTACTTTGCAAAGTTAATCTAGTCCATGTGTCTACCTGAAAGACAGGTATTACTGCTAACCTCTTCTTGCAGATGGGGAGACTGCGGCTCTAGAGGGAAGCTGCTTTATGCAATCTGACTGCTCTTGTTAGTTGCCGTTCAGGCAATTCTGTCTCATGGCGACCCCATGTGTGCAGAGTAGAACTGCTCTGTGGGGTTTTCAAGGCTGTGACCTTTTGGAAGCGCATCACCAGGCCTGTCTTCTGAGGAGCCTCTGGGTGAGTTTGAACTGCCAACCTTTCAGCCAGCAGCTGAGCGCTTCATCGTTTGCGCCACCGAAGGACTGCTATGCAATTGGACTAGAGCCAGAAGAAAGGAAAAGAGAGAGAAGACCAGCACTTGCTGCCTGTGTGCACCCCACGTTTAGACTTCCTGTGGCTGCCTTCTCCTCATGACTGCCCCTGCCGGCTCCCCGGCCCACTCCTGCAGCCCACGCCCACCGAGCCCCGACTTTCTATTAAAGTCTGTGCGGGTTCAGTGGCCTTGGAGCCCTGCCTCTGTGTGAGCATGAGGCCCAGCCCTGCTTTCTCCAGAAAGGGTCTGATCTCCCTGAGCATGCGCTTCAGATCTATTTCCAGAGAACATAGGAAACTGCTGGTAACTAATCGGCTTCCAAAAGTTCTAAATGGCTTCTGGCTGTGTGAATCTTGGGTCAGCTGCTATTTCTGAAGACGTTTCTGCTACTGTTGCTTGTTGCTACTGAGCTCGATGTGAGAGCAGGTGTGTGAGGCCTTTTGCGGCCTCTCCTCACCTGCACCCTGCGGGTCAGAACTGCCTTGGGGGGGATTTGAAATACAGGGACATTCTCGCTGGAAGGAGCAGAACCAAGGACATGGTTTCTTTTGGGCACTGCCTTTTGCTCTTTTAAAACCTCTTAAAACATATATTTTTTAAACATCTCAGAATTGCTGTGTCATTTTGAAATGTGTCTTAGTGTGCCAAGGGCCTAGATGGCAAGGGATATGATCACAAATTTAGGTATTTTTAACACTTTTTTTTTTCTTCTCAGTTTCAAAATGTGTGGGCAGTTTCAGAATGCAAAGCTCCACCTCAAACAGGAGGAACTGGGGTCTAATTCTTCAGCATCTAGGAGGGCGCCCAGGATGCCTCGTCCCACAGTTGTCCTGTGGGTCAGCTTTGCAGAGAGACATGCTGTGTCTGATGCCCAGTGAACACCACCCCCGCGCCTGCGGCTTTCCGTGACGTGAATCTTCCACCAAACCAGAAGTGTCTTGAGAAATCTGAGCATCGTGGCATGCTGATTACTTACAGAAAAGCCCCCTTCATACCTTCTGCCCTTTATTCTGCAATCCCCTCTGCAAGATCCCTCTAATGGGCTAAACCCCAGCTGCCGAGAGGAACAGCAGCAAGTTTGCCGTGCTGAGATTTTTACCTGTGGTTCTAGGAACTCAGAGGCATATCAGCATCAGGCTTTGCACAGACCACGAAGCCACTTCTAAGAACAAGGCTACCTGAGGCATTTCGCAAAAATGCGCATGAGCGCTGGCTCTCCCTCTTCACAGCCACCCTGCTCTTCTCTCCGCAGCATAGCCCCGTGTGAGGAGGGCAGACCCTAAAGGTGTGTGTGATAATTCCAGGGAATTTTAGCACTGTCTTATCTTCTTGCCTAAGCACTTTAAGTGCGACCCTGGTGTGCAGTGATAGAAGCCGCGTGCTGTGGTAGACCACACACATTTCACATGCCAGTCTTCGCGCGTCCTCCTCATCCCTCAGGGAAGGCAACGATGGTTTCTGGGTCCCACCCCTTTTGTCCCCCAATTTCCACATGGGTATCTTGCTAAACATGAGTGATAGATTTCCTCCTGTGAGAACTGCATGGAATGATAAAGTAACATCCCAGGAAGAACACGACTGTTATTTCCCCTTGCAGCTCGGAGCTGCAGCTGGAGGGAGGGAACCCACGCTGTAAATTATGCTTCTGTTGTCGCTAGCTGCTGTAGGGTCAAGCCCAAGCACAACGGAGCGAAATGCTGCCTGGTCCTGCACCACCTCCACAATCAGCTGTGGACGGGGCTGTTGTGATCCACGGGGTTTTCACTGGCTGATTTTCAGAAGGAGATCTCCAGGCCTTTCTTCCTAGTCCATCTTAGTCTGGAAGCTCTGCTGAAATCTGCTCAGCATCACAGCAACACGTGAGCCTCTTCTGATAGGCAGTGGTAGCTATACATGAGGTGCACTACCTGGGAATCAAACCTGGGTCTCCCACGTAGAAGGCTGGGATTCTGCCGCTGAACTACCACAGTCCCCACTAGAAACTCCTGGCAGTGAGAAATGAACCCTGGGAGCACTGTGCATGGCCAGGCTATGTAAACGGAAAGAACTCTGGAGGAGAACGGTTTGTTGGACAGGATGGTGGTGGGTCCTTCTAGCATCAGGCTATGTCCAGACGGTACCAAAAGAGATGACAATTTGTCCCCTCTCCAGCTCATGTGAGTGGTGTGGACAGCCATGCAGACAATTTAAACCCTATGTTGATGCGTCACTTTGATAAAGTTACCCAGGAGATTGCCAGCATTTCACTTTGGTCCTCTGGGATGAAGTCTCAGTATTATATTATTGAGTTAGGGATTTCGAAAGGCTCTGAGTTCCATTTACTGAAGGAGTGAAAAGACCTTTCTAGGTGAGACCTTCTGGGTCTTAATGCAAGTTCTGGGCCCTCTCAGATCACTCCCAGGAGCATTGACCGTCCAGGGGGTGGGAACCATGGGGCTATGTTGGGGTCCTTGTATTTCCTGGCGTCCCTTCACTCTCCTTCCCATAAGGCCAGCTTCCAAGGCCAGCACTGCGTACCGAAATCCCATCTATTGCCCAGTGGAATGTTTCAAAATTTCCTGACTCTGCCTTCCTGAGCTGATAATATAGGAAACAATCAACCTTTGGAGGGAGCCTGAAAGCCAAGACAAGGCAGGAAGACCTTTTTCTGTTATTCTACACGTATTGCTTCCTTAGCTTGTTAGCAGCCTGGAGGAAATGCAGCCAGGAGCAGTTTGCAGCCTTTCACCGGGGCAGGCCCTCGTCTCTGCTGAGTGGCCCACAGTGAGGCAGCCACAGTGACTCATCCCCGTCCACATGATTCAACTTCACTAAAATGTCCTCAGCTGCCAGTAAAACAGCTCTCAGAAACCCTTTAATTTGAAGCTTGGAATCGCTTAATGACTTGCTTTTTTCCCCGTCTCCCTGAATCCTCCCCTTCCCACTCCCAACACACACACATCTTTGTTGTATTTTCGAATTTCAGGAGCCCGGAAGCATGGATGCTCTGTGGCATTCACAACCGCTGTGTTGTGACAAAGGGGCTGACAGGCCCTCTGCATTCCCCGCTCTCCGGGTTGTATGAATAAATAACGAGTCACAGATACTATTGGGGTGTGCGCGCGAGTTTGCAGCCAGAAAATTCATGCTCCCCCACCCTCTCCATTCCGTCTCGGCGCTGCCAAACTACCCAGCCACGCTCTACGGGCGCCGGTCAAGGTGCCTGCCCCAGCACACTCGCAACGCCTTCGCGATATTTTATGTTATTTTTGTGTTTGCTTAAGCCCAGCCCTCTCTTCCCATCACAGCTACACACAACACACACGCGCACACACATACTCACACACACACAGCTCAGCTCCAGCTTTGCACATTTCACGAGGCTGTTGCAAAAACGCAGACAGGCTTTCCACACTGGCTGTTCCTATCAGCAAGCGGGCAATCTAACGTCTGAAGCCGAGAGCTGGGAGAAAGCGCCACCTGGGAGACTTCTTCATTACTCTTTGCGAGAGACTCCTGTACGCGACAGCTGGCTTGCTTTTTCTCTTGGAAGATGCCTCAGTCTTTCTGCATTGTGGTTACGATGAACAGAACAGCACTGTCCTGTCCCAATGATCTTAGCCTAAATAATCTGCCCAGCTCCTGTAATCTCTGCCTTTTGGAGACAGCCGAGATGCCACTTGGCCCCTGCAAGTCTCCTGGCTGGTCTAACAACATGCTTGTGAGCGCGTCCCCGCCTCCTGCCCCATGGCCCCTGTCCTCCTTGCTGGCTGCGTGCATGTGGCTGCTATAACCCGGGCAGGCTGCAGCGTGGGCCACACAGCGTGCTGAGGGAAGGACAACTCAGACAGTCATACCGGGCAAGGAACAGACAAATATAACCCAGAGGGCATCACGCAAACTCTGTAATTTCCAGGACTTTAACAAGAGCAGCCCAGCTTACTAGCACTTGACAAGATCTCACGTACCCATGGACGCTTCAACAGCTTAACTAAGTATGTATTAAAACATTTTTGAAGCACTGCCATCTGATGAATAAGTAATCCAATAGCCTTGTAATCATCCGCCTCTGTGTGAATTCCTCCCGCAAAACCGACGGGGGATCTGCAGGCACTATCCCCACCCTGCCATTTCATTATATGCAAAGCTGGGCAAAAGTAGATACTCAAAGACCAGTGTACTCACCTCTCATGAAGCACTGTGGGTACGAAGGAAATGACTCAAATATGCTGTCTGAAGCCATGGCTTCCTCCTGAAATGCACTCTTCTGAAGACAAGGGACTAAGTGATTTCTTTTACCTTTAGGAGCAAAAACCAAGAGCCGTCACGGTTCTAGCCTCACCCCTGCACCATGGCGCCCACATCTCTTTTGTTCCCTCAACACCCTTGGCACTCCCCGAGCCCTATGAAAAATGTACCTTTGCAAAAAGCAATATTCAAATTGTTAAAGATTAAAAAAAAAAAAAAAAAAGCGATGACTTGGCTGTGGGTTGATGGCGCTCACCACCCTGTGAAACCCTGTGGTTTGCAGTCTGTGTGATTCGTCCTGCCTGCTGACCACTGTGTGCAGACTTCTGTCACTGCCAGGCTACCCAACTTGTGGTTCTGTGGTTGTTGATGAGGCCCCAAAGAAGTTTTCACACAACCCAAAGTACAAATTTAACTGTTCCCCTTTCCACAGCCCATCGCCATTGGCTCTGGCTGGTCATGTGACTGAAGTGATGTCAAGTTGTCTTTTTTTTACATTCTGAGCAATGCCCTTCCTTCCCTCCACCTGCCCTCCCCCAGACTGCAAGAAAAGAGCGGAGTTGACTTTGCGAGAGAGGGAATGCAGGAAAAGAAAGTGACTCAGTCGCTTGTTCTATTAGTGGTCTTTGCTGATTTAGTATAACTCGGCTCCTGCTGTTATTATTTGTGGTTTGGGGAACTACTGATTATTTTCATAAAGGCTTCACTGCTGCTTATTCGATAGTAATTCTACCCTGGCATCAGGCTGCTGTTTAAACAGGATGTGTATCCCATCCTTTAAAACGCTAGACATCAGCTCAGGGAGGGTTCACTTCTTGGTAAAGAGTAAAACAGCATACGTGAAAGTATAAAAGGAAAAAAAAAAAAAAAACAATAAAAAGACACATTTTGTTGAGAATCTGATTCCTCAAAGGCTCTAGAAACTTACTGGTATTTTGAAATCTGAAAAAAGGAAAACATTTTAATTTTGTGGTAAATAAGCCATTTTAGTGAAATCAAAATGATGTGGTTTATTTCTCCCTAAATGGATGTCTTTTCAGTAAGGGAATAAAATTATACTACCCTCTTCACACGCATGCACAGACACACACACACACACACACACACACACACACTGCAATTAAGAAGCTAATGGAAAATAAAGAAAAGAGAGATTCAGTGTTTTGGGGCCAAGCAATGGCTACTCCATAACTACAGATATTTATTTTTTGCTTTCGCCTATGAAAAACCACTGGAGAAGGACATTATGTTTGGTAAGGTAGGGGGCCAGCGAACATGAAGGAGACCCATAAGATGGATTGAGACAAGAGCCACGACAATGATGAAGACGGCGCCGGACCGAGCAGCCTTTCCTTCTGTGACACACAAGGTTGCCGTGAGTTGGGGCCAGCTCGAGAGCGGCTGACAACAGCAACGTGGAAGGTACCTGCATTTCCTTTCCCTAGTTCCATTCACATCTGTAGGCGGATTCACACCGTAGGTAAGTCTCAGCCCAGCACCGTTCTAACTACACTTGGAGCACATCTCCTCACAGTATCAACAGGAACCGGAATGAGATGCTTCTCGAGGGAAAGCACCTTCTCTTGAGGCTGCTGCCGTTGTTTGTTGGGTGCCGACGAGTTGGTTCTGACTCATAGTGACCCGATAGGACACAGTAGAACTGCCCCATGGGGTCCAAGGAGAGACTGATGGGTTCCAACTGCTGACCTTTTTGGTTAGCAGCCGTAGCTCACCGAAGCTCTTAACCACTGCACCACCAGGGCCCCTCTTGGGGCCAACTGATGGCTATGATACAGCTCCTCACCTTAGGATCATATGCCATGGTAAAAATAGGATCATTCTGCATGTGGGCAAACCATTTTGATCAGATATACTTACTTCTTTTTCCTGCCTGAAAAAGGCAACATTGTTCTTTTTGAATTTCCAAGAAGAAGGTCTTTCCTTTTCTAATTAATTACTTTATCTATTCTGCTCTGCTCCACATGTGGAGCTCCACGCATGTCCTCTATGACACTCTCCACTCGCTAAGTTGCAATGCTCACACCAAGAGGCACCGTGTGATGACTGGATCTAAGGCACGTTTGTCTTTAACCACCAGCAAAGTCATTTTGGAAAGTCTGAACTTTCAGCATAATCCCTCCGGTTTTTACTCATCCACTGAATTTTGCACACACGGGGACACACAGTGATACTGCGTTCAAGGGTCCAAGGCACATCCATTTTAAAAGGAATAGACGCAATTTTTACTTACTCCTGTTCGAGTAAAGCAGGAACTGAAATGCAGGAGACTGCTTTCTTCCAGGCTGGTGAGAAGCTAGCAAATGGTGATTCTTTATTAACCTTTAAAATAATAATAATGTGTGCATTTCTTTTGTGAAGTTTATTAATATACAGATGCAACATGTGTTTCCCATTACCTCTCAACACAAATTCCTTGTTAACCATAACTGACGTGTCCCTGTGCTATTACATTCTCTAATAAAGGCAGGTCTGGGGTAATCCCAAACCAGGTTCCTTTCTCACTTCTACACTTGATATTCTTTCCAGTAACCACTTGCTGCTTAGTTGATTCCTACTCCTGGTGACCCCTTGTGTATCAGAGTACAACTGTGCTCCACCAGGTTTTCAATGGCTGATTTTTCAGTAGATTGTCAGGCCTTTCTTCTGAGGTGCCTCTGGGTGGGCTCAAACCTCCAACCTTTTGGTTAGCAGCTGAGTACTACCCAGGGACTCCTGATATTCTCTGAAAGGGCCCTAAGCTCTGAGTGCTGTCAAGTATAGCCGTTACTTCCACGTCCAGTCAACCTTAATAATGACTTAGACATTTGAGTGGTGATGCAGATTAATCCTTTGGATATTTTGTTTTAGAAACTCCCCAAATGCTTTGAGCCTTAGGTGTCCGGATACTTGAGGTAAGGGTTTGAATGCGTTAGCTCACTGCCCAGATTCTTGGTTTCTCTCTGTGGGCCTAGCTACGTTGCTGTTGTCAGCTGTCTATGCCAATTGTGTCTGTTGTTATTAGTCAGCTCCAACTCATGATGACCTCATGTACAACAGAAGGAAACGTTGCCCAGTCCTGCTCCATCTTCATGATCATTGTTATGTTTGAGTCCATTGTTGTGACTATTGGGTATTTTGAGTGCATTCCAATCTAGGGGGCTCATCTTCCAGCACGATATTGGACACTATTTTGTTGTGATCCACAGGGTTTTCACTGGCTAATTTTCAGATGTAGATCGCCAGGCCTTTCTTTCTAGTCTGTCTTAGCTGGGAAGCTCTCCTGAAGCCTGCCCACCATGAGTAATGGTATTGGAAACACTGGTGACATAGCTTCCAGCATCACTGAAACACACAGGCCACCACAGACAGGCCTAGCTTTAGTTGAATATATCTCTTTCCCAGTGGACTCTCATAGGGCAGGTCCACGTTTTAAGGAAGCAGGAGGGCTGGGGCTGGCTGAGGCTGAACCATGCTCTCTGGTAGCCAGGGCTGGGCTTCAGATGTGACACCAGGGGGCCCTGTACTGCCTTCCTCTGTTATCTGCCACGACAGTAGCCACATAACTTCACAGTTCGGTGAGGCAACACTCGGGCTTTTCCGGGCATCCTCCACGTCGTGACAGCAGTAAAGACGGGCCAGCTGCCTTGTTACTTCCTTAGGAACCCACAGTGAAAAGGCACACATGTCACCAATGAGCCACCTAGAGAAAAACTTGATCCTATCTGAAGTGGATCTGTTTAGGATCTTTTCAGGGCTTCCTAGACTACTTTGTGCAGTGACCACACCTCTGTCCTAATTCCTGCAACTGACTCAGCCCCTGGGGTGCTGGCCTTGGGAACTGTACCCAACTGGCTGCAGAAGGCTGTGGCTTTGCCAGGTAATTGGGTGGCAGTTTTGATTCTCACTCAGATTGGCGACAGCTCCTACCTGCCAGTATTGGGGTGGGGGTGGGGATATGCTCAGGTGTCATTTTTAATGGCCCTGTAAAAATAGCAGCAAAGTTTGAAAGATGCATAGTTGCATAACTCTATAATTAATGTATAGGCTTGTGTGTGCAGTCCAGTCCAACTAAAACACTCTCTGTTAGGCTTTCCCATTCCATGACTCCTGCAGGCAGGCTCTGAACTCCACAAGTCTGTGATAAGGCAGGATCTGCGGCCCACAAAGTTCAGGCAGAGATGGAGCAAAAAATTGGGCACAGTCTACAATCCCAGGAGGACAAAGCTGCTGAAGGACCTGTTTACCTTAGTTACCTAGTGCTGCCGTAACACAAATTCACAAGTGGAGGGCTTTAAAGACAGAAATTACTTCTCACGGTTCTGGAGACTAGAAGTACGGATTCAGGGCACGGCTCTAGGGGAGGTCCTTTCTTGTCCATTTCAGCTTCTAGTGGCTCTCTGTCTGGCTTCTGTCTGTCATCTGCCTTTCTCTTCTCCCTGTGTGTTTCCGTGTCCATTCCGCTCTTTTTGTGACTCAGAAGTGATTAGGTTTGGAACCCACCCTACCTGGTTATGACCTAATTAACAGAACAAGGAAAACCCGGTTTCCTGTTTGCTGTTGTTAGTCAGTTCTGAGTCATGTTGACCCCGTGTGTTATGGAGTAGAACTGCTCCATAGGGTTTTCTTGGCTGTGATCTTAACAGAAGCAGGTCGCCAGGCCTTTCTTCTATGGTACTGCTGGGTAGGTTCAAACCTCCAACCTTTAGGTTAGCAGTTGAGTGCAAACTGTTAGTGCCATCCAGGGACCATATTTATAGGTATAGGAGCCAGGATTTTAATACACGTTTTGGGGAGACTCAATCCATAACACTCTTTTTGGCGTGCATTCCATGACCTCCTAAATTTTTGTGTTCAACACAGATGCTATCCAGAAGCTTCTATGCCCTCCTGCCAATGAGCTCAGTGATGATTTTCAAATTGGGACATAGATATCAAAGCTTCATGGAGTAACCTAACCCGCTCTTGGCAAATCCAACCTTTTAAATGACTGGAGGGCCCTACAGGCCCAACTGCTGAAGACCTGTTTCCTAGACCCTCAAGATAGCAGCTGCAGCAAGGTGCATCTCTTACACCCAAGTCTCTCACTTCTCTGGGTAAATGTGCAACTCAAATTTAAGGCACTAGAAGACTTTTTTTTTTTTTTTTTTTGGTGAAAAAATACACAACAAAACATACCTCATTTCAACAATCTCTATGTGTGCAATTCAGTGACATTGGTTACATTCTTGAAGTTGTGCCACTTTTCTTGACAACATTTTCCAGACTATTTCACCATCTTTAACACAAACTCACTTCCCCCTAAGCTTCTCATCTATCTTTTCAAGTTGCTGTTGTCAATTTGACCACATATAGATAATTCTTAAAAAAAAAAAAAAAAGCTAATGAGGATTTTTTTCTTCTAATGAGGCTAAACTATTATTTGGTTCAAAAATGACTTCAGAGGATAGTTTTGGTTCAAGGTTTAAAGATTTTCTCAGGGCAATAGTTTCAGGGGGGTCATCTGGCCTCAATGGCTCCAGAAAGTCTGGATTCCATGAGAATTTGAAATTCTCTTCCTCATTTCCCTCCTTTTGATCAGGATTCTTCTATAGAATTCTTGACCTAAATGTTCAGTAATGGTAGCCAGGCACTATCCAGTTCTTATGGACCACAAAATTTTATTTTATACACAAGCAAGCATTTCAGTATTTATCTTAATATTTCTATTATGAATTGAATTGTGTCCCCCCAAAATTATATTGAAGTCTTCACTGCCAGTACCTGTGAACGTGACCTTGTTTGGAAATAGGGTCTTTGCAGAGGTAATTGGTTAGGTTAACATGAGGTCATACTGGAGTAGGGTAAGTGCTAATCCAATCTGAGTGGTGTCCTGATAAAATAGGAGAAGAGACACAGAGAGACAGACAGAGGAAAGATGGACACGTGAAGATGCCTCTACTAGCCAAGGAAAGCCTGGGACTACCAGAAGCTGGGAGAGACGAGAAAGGATCTTCCCTTAGAGCCTTCAGAGGGAGCATGGTGCTGTGGACACCCTGAATTCAGGCTTCCAGCTTCCAGAACTGTGAGACAATACGTTTCTGTTCTTGTAAGCCACCCAGTCTGTAGTACTTAGTTATGTCAGCCCCAGGAGAGAAATATAGTGCCTAGATGAAGGTGTATTGTTCTGGGGGGAAATATAATTTAGAAAAAGCAAAGAAAGAAAGAAAAAAATGCATTGAAACCTACCCATCAAAGGAAAGCTGTCTGATAATATGAAAAGCTTTTTAATGGTAACTGTTCCAAATATAAAAGTTTAAACTACCTTGATACTCAAAGTGTAGCCCGTAGGTCAGCAGCATTAGCATCACGTTGGGCCTCTTTAGAAATCAGAATCTTGGCTCCACCCCAGGCCTATGAATTAGAATCTGTGTTTTTACAAGATCCCCCGTGATTCGAGTACACCTTAAAGTTCGAGAAACATTGCTTTGATGAAGTCCTACATGTGTGGGGTGTTGGTAAAGAGAGACTATGATGGTATTCTACTTTCTGTCAGATTTCTTTTTTCCTTGTTTTGCTGCCATCTGTGAGTTGGAATTGACTTGACAGCAATGGCTTTGGTTTTTCTGTTTGCTTTTTTGTCTGTCACCTAGTCAGTCCCAACTTGTGGCTACCTCATGCCCCATCCCTATGACTGGTTTCAGATCAGACTGTTGTGACCCACTGGGTTTTCACTGGCTGTTTTCGGAAGTAGATCACAAGGGCTTTCTTCCAAGTCTGTCTTACTCTGGAAGCTCTGCTGAGACCTGTTCAGCATCACAGCAACAAGTAAGCCTCCACCGACAGACGGGTGGTGGCTCTGTGTGAGGTGTATTGGTCAGGAAGCAACTCGGGTCTTCCTTGTAGACAGCAAGAATTCTACACTGAACCACCACTGTCCCTGCTGGAGTTTTCCAAAATGCCTAGTTTGTTCACCTTGCTGCCTTGGCGTATTCTGTAGACTGATGTTTCTAGACAGCAGAACCCACAGAGGTGTGGCTCATGGCCTCTGAGGTAGCACTGTCTCGGGTTGTTACTTGGATCTCTCTTCCCAAGCTCAGCGTTTGGGTCAAGTGTACAGTCTGAGGTTTCACACAACACCAGGCTCCTGTGTGCTCCGTCTGTCCAGCTCGCGGTCTTGTGCATGTGAACTGCAGGCTTTTCCTCCAGCAACATTAGACTCTCAGTTTTCACCTAGTTTCCAGTTTGGAAACTCTTTAATCCCATGAGTTCTTCCAGATCCACACCACGTGTCCACACGGCTGCCTTACAGGTGGCCTCAGCAGCCCCGACAGGGCTGTCCTCCTCCCCCCGGCTCACCTTCCCTGCTCTCCAGGCACCGTCTTGCAGATGTCAGACCCTGTGCTTCTCTCCAAAAGAAGGGCCTGCCTAATATTGTGCCCACTTGTGACGGCAATCCTTCCATGGTCCAGAGGCTCCATCCACACAGACACCAGGAGTTTGCCTTCTCAGATGCATCTGGATCCTCTCAGCCTGCCTTGGGCCAGAAATCCTGTTTGGAATCATTTATCCTTACAGAGCTTTGGCCCCTCTGCTTTTGGTGCCATTTGAAACCAAGAGGGTAACATTGGAAAACTTAAACAAACCCTCTTTGAATGTTAGAAATGTTCAGCATTTGAGGTTGGGTCAAAGGATGGAAAAATTCTGAGTTGGGACTAACTTTACCCGGCTAGTTCCTCCAACCTTGAGGCTAATTTTAGCCTGAGATCAGGCAGGGAAAGCAAAAAGAAATGAGGGAACTGAAATTCCTTGGAGTTAGAGAAGCCAGAATCTGCATCGGTTAGACAGTATAAGATTCAATAACTGTTTATTGGGCAAATAAGGATTCTGTTTCCAGCCTGATTGAGGCACCTGGGTTCAGGACCTTTGGACTCTTCTTGTGATTCTGGCTTATTTCCCTGGCTGTAGGCAAATTAACAAACTTTCGCATGACTGTATACAAACCCAAGCAAAATACCACCTTTCCCCCAAGGGTGCTGCAAGGATCAGTAACTGTTTGGACTATGCAAAGTGGTTTTGAATGGAATAAGAAAGAGACCTGTGGTTGACATTTCAATATGGAAACATCCAATATGCCAATTTTAATACTTTCACTTGCCAGGTATCATAAAAGCAGGACATCAGGACCCTAAATTAGAGCTCCATGGTGAGAATGAGTCAAAAATAACCTCTGAAGTCAATGCTAAAGAAATCCTTGGTGTTCATCATTTAATTTTTGAATTAAATGTTCTTTTGGAAGAGTATCATTTAGATCCACACATGCAGACTGAAAATTCTTAGAGGACCTCAAAATGCCAAAATTAAAAAAAACATCAGCTCTGTGGAGAAACAAAATATTGCACTTAAAATTGCATGAGGTGTATTTTAATTTCCTCCGCTTTAAATTTCCCTCGTCTTCCGCTGCCAGTTCAGAAATTGGCTGGGTTTCTGGGAGGAGAGCACGAAGGAAGAGCTTGTCCATGTTCTGGTTCTCATTTAATCTCCTTCACAAGTTTTTCATTTATTCAGAGCAGGGAGGATAAGTCAAGATATCACCGTGTACCATGCCAGCTACACTGCAGTTACCACAACCTGACCCCTCAAGGATCTGTGGTTGGTTGTAAATGTCCAGTTACAAACACCATCAACAGGGGATTCTAAATCTTGGAAATTTTTTTTTTCTTTGAAGACACCATGTCCCATACAGGACTTATATCTGAGATAATATCCCTTCCAGGATAAGGAAATTTGGAAGGCCGGCAAGCATTAGTGAAATAAAAAGATGGCTGGGAGGTAAAATGGAAGCAAGTTCATCCAGGCAGCCATCAGCAGAGGGCAACAATTTTGTCTACGGGACCGTCGACATGTGAGTGAGCCCTAGCCAAGACCAGAAGAACCGACCAGCTAAACACAGCCGTGATTAGCAAACTGCTCAGCGTTTCCATATAGGCATGAGCAATCATAAATGGTTGTTTTAAGCCCTGGGACTCCCTGGTTGGTGCAAAGAGCCAACACAGTTGGCTACTAACTGAAAGGTTGGAGGTTTGAGTCCACCCAGAAGTGCCTCAGAAGAAAGGCCTGGTGATGTACTTCTTAGAAATCAGCCATTGAAAACTCTATGGAACATAGTTCTGCTCTGACACATATGGGGTCACCATGAATTGGAATTTACTTGACAGCAACTGTTTTTTTTTTTTGTTTGCTTGCTCTGTTTTTTGTTTTGCTTTTAAGAGACAGAGTTTTAGGGTGGTTTGTAAGGGCACTATTGTGGCGATAGTGTCTGTGAGGGAAGAGAGGGAGGTGCGGACAGCATTAGCACTGAGCTTCTGATGAGGCGGTGGTAAGTCAGTTAGGTCAAGAATGAAAGGGGAGAAAGAGAAAAGCCAAAAACTGAACGTGAGGAATGTGTATGAGAAGGCAGTGGAGGGGGAGGAGCCAGATAAGGGGAGTCGGAGAAGCAGGATGAAAGCAGATGGAGTCGGGATTGCATACCTTAGCAGAGAGAGACATTTCAAGGGATGGGAAAGAAACAGAGTTAGACACTGGAAAGAGAGGGCCAGAAAAAGCAAAGACTGTGGGAAGTCAATGGTTTTGATCAGGAAGAGCTACCTGAGAAACTTTCCTTCATGATGTCTTGTCAGATGAAGCAGAAAAGCAATATCCAGTTTTGGTGGTATGCAGACCCACAGCTCCTCATTTGCATGAATAGGAAGTTAATATGAAATTATTTCTTACACTTGTGTATTTAGCCACATATATCCAAGTTGGTTATGTGTCTTTTTATGTTTGAATTCATTTCAAAATATGTTTATTATAGGGTGTCTACTGTGGTAAAGGAGCCCTGGGTGGTGCAAACAGTTAACACGCTCAACTGTAACGGATAGCTTGGAGGCTCGACTCCACACAGAGGTGCCTTGAAATAAAGGCAAAAATCTCAGGCACTGAGGACCCCGTGCAGCTCAGTCCTCCTCTGACACACATGGGGTCACCATGAGTCAGAATCAACTTGATGGCAACTTGTTCTGGTTACTGTGATAGAACAGGGAGAAACTACATCTAAGTTACGAATGATTTTGAGTTCTCTTTGTTGCTGTGTTATACCAATGGCTAGATTTTGAGGGTACGTTTGAGATGGGCTGACTTGTGTCAAAAGGAGGTGACTTTTCACAGAGGGGATGGGTACCCTCCACAGCAACTGTCGATGTTGAGTCTTAGCAGAATGTTATATTAGTTGCCTGCCTTATCCAGATGAGACGGTGTCATGGATTGAATTATGTCCCCCAAAAAATGTGTGTATCAATTTGGCTGGCCATGATTCCTGGTATTGTGTGATTTTCCTATATGTTGTAAATCCTGCCTCTATGACGTTAGTGGGGGAGGATGGGGGGCAGTTGTGTTAGTAAGGCAGGACTCAACCTACAAGATTGGACTGTGTCCTGAGGCAATCTCTTGTGATATAAAAGAGAGAAGTGGGCAGAGAGACAGGGGGACCTCATACCACCAAAAAAGCGGTGCCAGGAGCAGAGCGTGTCCTTTGGACCTGGGGTCCCTGCGCGGAGAAGCTCCTAGTACAGGGGAACATTGAGAAGAAGATCAACAGAGAGAGAAAGCTTTCCCCTGGAGCTGACACCCTCAATTTGGACTTTTGGCTTACTTTGCTGGAAGGAAATAAACTTCTCTTTATTAAAACCATCCACTTGTGGTATTTCTGTTATAGCAGCACTAGATAACTAAGACAGATGGGTATCAGGTACCAGAGTGAGGTGAGAGACAGAACCCCAAGTGGACATTTCTAGGTAGGTGCTGAAGAAGTGGTGGATAACTGCTCCACGGTGATGATGTAAGAGGCTCAGGAGTGGACACTGGAGAGGAGGATCTTTGGAGAGAGGGATTGCAGTGCAGCTGCCCCATCCTATACCCACCCAAGTGGTCGAGGGGTGTGTGAGAGGCCTGTCTCTTACCTCAGACTTGAAGTGGACAACCCAGAGAGCATGTGTCCATCAGTCTGGAGCCTGACTCACCGCTGGGAAGGCGGAGCTGCCTCTGGAGCATCCTACTGGGGGATGTCATGTCTGCCTTAGAAACGACTTACACCTCCAAGCTGCCCAGAGATGGAATCCCCAAACAGGATGTTAACTTGGAGTTGTTTTATAAGGGATTTTGCCCAAAACGGTGGGCTGCCAAAGCAAGGAGATTTCAGCACAAAGAGGTTACGCCATGGACCATCGGGAGCAGGAGCTGAGGTGAAGTTGGCAGCTAACAGCCCAGGGCACCATCCTTGTCTGGGGATGCTCAGCAGAAAGAGCCTAGTAGAAGGCCAGAGTGAAGAACACAGTGCATAGGACAGAAACAACCCACTCCAACACCTAGGAGGCCCAGAGAAAGCCAGGCCCTCTGACGACAGCAGGGAACACCTTCCAGCCTCGCTCTCTCCCTTGTCCCCTCCACAGCATGGCGATGTGAGGAGCCTTGGATGGGAAGAGGGGGAGTCGGGAGAAATGCTGGGTATAGGAAACAAGGAGCTTGACCACACTCACTGTCTCACAGTCACCCCACTGAGCTCCAGCTACGGGGTGGCGATGGGGGTGAAATTGAGTTTGGAGTTTTGATTATTTGAGAGTATGTTTGTGATTTAGAATGGTTGTAGGACATTTATGGGGGCAATGGTGGTTCAGTGGTAGATTTCTTGCTTTCCACAAGGGACACTCGGGATCAGTTCCCAGCCAATGCACCTCGTGCTCAGCCATCACCCATCTGTCGGCAAAGGCTTGCCTGTTGCTATGATGCTGGACAGGTTTCAGCAGAGTTTCCAAACTAAGACAGACTACGAAGAAAGGCTTGATGATCTACTTCCAAAAACCAGCCAATAAAAACTCTGCAGATCAGAGGGGTCCCATCTACGGCCAATCACGGGGATGGCACAGGACCGGGCAGGGTACCGTTCTGTTGAGCGTGGAGTACCTGTGGACAGCCAGCAACAACAGTAGAACTTTTTCTATTTAAGAGCGAGGGGCAGGTTTGAAAGGGCAGTGAGAGACAAAAGTCAAGTGACTCTTAGGGGTAGATTGCATGAGTCCTCTGTGTTCAATTTAAGTGTTTTTGTCGATAGTGAGACCCGTTTGTGTATTGCTCCATTTAGTTTCAGGATGAGTGACAGTGGGATTCATTCCTTCATTATTGTTTATTCCCTTTGGCAATGCTGCGTTGGCCTGTGTGAAATAGATATGGACGAGGTACGGCTCTTGCCTTTGGACAATTGTGCCAAATCTAGTCTTGAGATGTCAAGAGAGTAACAAATATGCTTGTTTAACTCAGTGTACAACACAGTTAATGCAGTACTCATTACCTGATTAAAAGACACACACACACACACACACACACAAAACCCTGTTGCCATTGAGTTGATTTCTATTCATAGCGAATTCATAGTAGAACTGCCTCATAGAATTTCCAAGGTGTAATCTTTACAGAAGCAGACTGCCACATCTTTCTGCTGTGGAGCAGCTAGTGTGTTTGAACTACCGACCTCTCAGTTAGCAGTGGAGTGCTTAACCACTGGTATTTACTAAATCTTCCTTAGTTTAATGATAATTGGTAAAAATTAGAAGATTTCACAGAAAAATGATGATTCAGAAAGTTTCTGACTGGCCGCACCCTACACAGTAGTATATACATTTTGCCTGCTTACAGAAGAATCTGGAGTTGTATCTTAACAAGCTGAGTAAAATAAAACTTAACCAGATTTTTATTCTGGAACATAAATCCCAGCAGCCAGCACTTGCCATTGATTTCTGACTTGTGGAGACTCCACGGGTGTCAGAGTAGAACCGTGCTTCAGAGAGTTTTCAATGGGTGATGTTTTTTCAGAAGTAGATTGCCAGGCCTTTCTTCCAAGGCACCTCTGGGTGGACTTGAACTTGCAACCTTTTGGTTAACAGCCAAGCCCAGAAACCGTCTGCACCAGCCAGGGCCCCAGAACATAAATTCTCTTGTATTAAATTTGACTTCAAAACTATGCAGACCCACACACTGAGAGCACACCTGCACACACACACACGTGCACACATACACACACGCACACACACACACATGCACACATACACACACATATGCACACATACACAAGTGCACACATACACACGTGGACACAGAAACACACACATACGCACACATGCACACATGCACACACACTGAGAGTGCATGCACATGGACACACACACGCACACACACACAGACACACATGCACACACACACGCACACATACACACACTGAGAGTGCACGCACACACACACGCACACATACACAGATGCACACACACACATACGCACACACACACACATGCACACTGACACACATGCACACACACATATGCACACACACATACACACACACATACACATGTACACACATGCACACATACACACACATACACACATGCACACACACATGCACATACACATACACACACACACTGATAGTGCACGCACACAGACACACACACACGCACGCACAAACTTGAATCTAGGATATCAATATCACACTATCCTCATCCCTCATTTGGCAAGAGCATACAAGCAAGCTCAAACATATTACCTCTCAGTGTTCCTTGTTCCTGCTGTTAGTCAACCACACAAAGGAAGATCTAGGGGAGACAACTGATTTAGTGATAAGCCACATGATTAATCCTCTTTCTGCATCGTCTTAGTGTGCAGAGATTATCTTCTTCAATGCTTGAGCTATAAATATGCTGTCACTCTTGTTGAATTCCTACACAATACCTGTCTTTCTCTAGGATTCTATTCAAGAGTTCAACAACAACTTTTAGGCGTCCAGCTGCCAGATCATCAGACGAAGCCATGAAAGTATGCCGATTGGATTGTTTTGTCCTTTTCAGGATGGTGAGTCCCTCAGTGCACCCTTCTCAGCGATGCCAGTGGAGGTGCAAAGGTAAGCGATGAGCTGCACCTTGATTACAGCCGTGTGCCCTGCCCCGGGCTGTTTTCAGAGAGGTGCTATTCCTGGTCTGCCTAGACTTAATTACGGAGGTGGTTAGAAGTGGGTGATGAGTTCCTTCAGGTTCGGGATGCTTTATCCATTAAAATACACATCTTCTAGCTCCAAGATTTCCCTCATTATTCATATCACTTACCAGGGACAGATCACCCAAAAAGTAAGGTACGCAGGGGCTTACTTGTGCTTACTTACTAATCTGTAGTACACAATTTCGTCAGCTTTTCACCACGTGTGAAGAAGTGCGCTACAGATTAGCAAGTAAGCCCTGCGTACCTTGCTTACCGGTTAACCTGCTCCCATCCCTTACTCACGTGAGGGAGCTGTGACGGTTAATTTTATGTGAAACTTGGACAGGTTATGGCTTCTGGTGGTTAGACCAAACACTAGACTAGTTGCTGTTCCATAATGTAATCTCCCGTAGCGTAATCAATCAGTCCATTGACAAGGGAGGTCCTCGGGGTTGGTTCGCCTTTAGACTCTTGAGTAGATTTTGGCAGAAGGCATTCTCTCTCTCCACTCTGCACTCCTCCTGTTGCTGACCTACAGACCGTGGGACACAGGCCTGCAGAAGTCCCCAGCCTGCCGCCTGACCTACAGATTTTAGACTTGGCAGCCCCCTCCCCCACAATCCTGTGAGCCAGCAAGAGTGTCCAGCTGTCTCCTAACCGTATATTCTGGGTTTGCCGGCCCCTCACAATCCCATGAACCAATCCCTTAATACACACCTCTCTATATCCACGCATCCCACTGGTGCTATTTCTGTACAGGATCCTAAAACAGGAGCTTGTCCTCTTTTAGGATGGATTGAAAACATTTCTGACAACTGGGTGATTCCACTCTGCTTCAAGCCCTCACCTGGCCCATCCCTTACTGGGAATTAAATGCTGTTTCTGCTGAGGAGATGTGTCTGTGATGTAATGAGGGTAGAACGAACAGATTTACCAAAACTAAACCAGAACGAACACACAGTTAACTTTGAATTTTACATAAACAACAAATAAGTTTTTGGTATAAGTATATCCCAAATATTGCATGGGACATACTTAAAAAAATTCATTGTCTATGTGAAATTCAAATTTAATTGGGTGTCCCGTATTTTACCTGGAAATGCTAGTTGAGGGTCAAGATGGGAAATGCCTGTGAACACAGCTCACCTAAGGAGCGGGAAGCACGGCCTTGGACTCCAATCACTGCAGGCTGGTATGGTGCTTTTCCTCGCAGCCCTTTCAAGGGTCTGGAGGCGTGGTTAACACCAGGCTCACCCTGTTCTCGGTTTGTCAAACAGCAAGAAACAATGGCAAAAGGGATCATTTAAGGGGTTTTTCCCTGCTGGCCTCACCTGCTCTTGCCTCCAGGAGGACTCGCCGGGGCATTGTTCTCTGCTCCTTTCCCAAAGGGGAGCCCAGGCGTGCTAATTGCTGGGTGGCAGCCTCACTATTGTAAGGGGAAGACAGCTGGGTGCGGGCACGTTCTGCAAGGAGAGGTTTGGGGTTCCACTGTAGTCCCCGTCATAACCCTGCACCCTTCCCTCTGCGGGGACTTTTGTTTTAGGTCTCTAGCAATGGGCTCCAGCTGAAAACACAAACACCTCTGTGCGCTGGCCCTTACCATTCTCTCCGTGTTGGTTTAGGAAACATACCTGAGGAGCCAGATGCACACAACGAAGCAGCAATTACCAACCACCACGGGCTGGCAGCGAACACGCCAGCAACGAAACCCAAGGATGGGCCGCTAGTGGCCGCTGACCTTCCTCCTGGTGCTATGGGCCCCTTTCAGCAGCCGGGCTTTGATCTGCTCCCCCCCACTTCTGCCCTGGGACAGCCATTTCAGTGCTGAGTGTGATTTCTTGCCCCACGAAGCCACCAAACTGCTAAAGACAGGAGCCTTGTCTTAGGAAGGCCCTCTCCTGATTTATTTTGAGTCAGTAACTGGTACAGGTCATACATGGTACTGAGGGAATTATTTAATAAAGAGAAAGAGGCAGGACATAATGAGTTTGTTTGTCATCTATGGAAGATTTAACTGCAGAATTGTTGAAAGGAAAGTTGGATCTCTTTTTTCCCAGGTATAGCTTTAGCTTTGGATACGCTTACTTTGGACAGGTCATCAGGAAAGACCAATCACTAGAAAAGAAGGTCATGTCTGGTAAAGTAGAGGGTCAGAGAAAACGAGGGAGACCCTCGATGAGATGGATTGACACAGTAGCTGCAGAATGAACTCAAACGTAGCAATGACCATGAAGATGGCGCAGGACTCCAGGACGTTCTGTTCTGTTACACGTAGGTTACCTTGAGGGGGAGCTGGCTCCAGGCCAATTAACAGCAACAACATGGCTTTGGAGGAACTCCCCTCCCCTCAAGAAACAGTAGAAGGTGAAGGTTGGGGATGGGTGTAGGGGGATGTCTTAGTTATCTAGTGCTGCTGTAACAGAAATACCGCAAGTGGATGGCTTTAACAAAGAGAAATTCATTTCCTCACAGTCTAGGAGGCTAGAAGTCCAAATTCAGGGCATTAGCTCCAGGGAAAGGTTTTATCTCTCTATCAGCTCTGGAGGAAGGTCCTTCTCATCAGTATCCCCCTGGACTAGGAGCTTCCCCAGGCAGGAACCCCGGGTCCAAAGGACTTGCTCTGCTCCCAGCACTGCTCTCCTGGTGGTATGAGGTCCCCCACTCTCTGCTCGCTTCCTTTTCCTTTTCTCTCTTGTAAAATGAAAGGTGGTGCAGGCCCCACCCCAGGAAAACTCCCTTTACATTGTTGGATCAGGGCTGTGACCTTAGCAAGGGTGGTACAATCCCACCCTAATCCTCTTTAATGTAAAATCACAATCACAAAATGGAGGACAACCACACAGTACTGGGAATCATGGCCTAACCAAGTTGATACATGTTTCTAGGGGACACAATTCAATCCATGACAGGGGAAATATTTAAAAACGACATCACCATTTCACACTTCAGGGACTGAGCTATTCGCTTATTCAAAAGATATTTATTGAGCATATTCTGTGTATCAGGCACCATCTGAGTGGGCAAAATAGACAAAAAAAAAAACCCTTTCTTATTTAAGTTCTAGGGGAAGTACTTTAAAATAGAGGTCATGAGCATGACCTTTGGAGCCACACTGCCTGGGTGTGAATCCCAGCTCAGCCACTTACTAGCTATGTGTCCTTGGACACTCTAACTTATCTGTGCCTTGGTTTTCTCACCTGTCAAATGGGAATAATATTACTTCCTTCATATGGTTATGAAATAGCAATAATATATTTTTTAACTCATAAGGTTGTTGTGAAGATTAAGTTGGTCAATGTCCGTGATGCACTTAGAAATATTCTTGTGACATGCTAAGAACTAAGTAAGCTCTTTCTTGTTGGTGGTGCTGTGTTCCTATTTAGCACTAGTGAATGTGCCGTCACTGTGACCTTCCGCATAAACAATGAATAAAGGGAGAAATATACCACTCTAACCTGCTAGGGGGAGAATCAGCAGATACAATTCACCCTCCCATCTGCAGATAGTAAATTACCTAAGAGATTGTTTTTACTTGCATATTCTAGTTTGGTCTCCAAACGTCAAAAACATTCTTCCTTTAAGCAATTAAAAAAAATATTTCAGTTCACGCAGGGTGCATTGACCCTTTCCACCACGCAGGGAGTTTTCAGCTGTCGTCATGATGACCCCATGTACAACGGGATCATACTGTTCTGATCCAAGGGTTTTTCACTGGTTAATTTTCAGAAGTAGATCGTTAGGCCTTTCTTCTTAGTTCTTAGTCTGAAAGCTCCAGTAAAACCTGTTCAGCATCACAGCAGCACACAAGCCTCCACTGACAGACGGGTGGTGGCTGCACATGAGGTACATTGGCTGGGAATCGAACCCGGGTCTCCCACATGGAAGGTGAGAATTCTATCACTGAACCACCCCTGGTTATGGAAAAAAAAAATCCAAATTCCTTGCCATCAAGTCAATTGTGACTCATAGTGACCCTGCAGGACAGCGTAGAGCTGCTCCATAGGGTTTCCAAGGAGAGGCTAGTGGATTTGAACTGCTGACCTTCTGGTTAGCAGCTGGGATATTAACCACTGCCCCACCAGGTCTTTCCTTGGCTAGGGGCTGCTTATTCAGCAGGGATGGAGCAGAATCACAGCCATCGTGGAGTTTACAAGCAACATGAGGAAGGAATAAATCTCTGTGACTGTAAACCACTGGGATTTGGGTGCTACTGTTGCTATAGTCTAGTCCATCCACACGGATACATTGGCTCTGCCCAGTATTTATCCAACCCATTGTTTTGTTTTTTTTCTCTTTCACTCATGCTAAGGATTACCTTTTGTTGGTTAGCTGATTATTATAGAAAAAGTACATGTTTCGTGTACTAAAAAGTTAGAGATATTCAAAATTACCCTTTTTTCCTTACTCAATTTTTATACATCTACCACCCATGGACCTGTCTAAGTTCACCAATCTTTTATTTACTCGTTTATCTAACAGACCTTTAGTTAGCAGTTCTGGGCTGGGTGTCGTAGGAAGTGCGTAGGGGGTTCAGAAATGTGTAGACGGGTTCTTGTGCTCAGGGAGCTTATTAAAGGGCAGGAAGACCTGCCCCAGGCCATGTGCGGTCCTGGACCCTTGCTGCGTCCTGAACAAAGTCCCTCATCTGTCATCTCCCACTTCTCCTCCTTGCCTTCAACTTCAGGCTCTGCCCTCTAGTCGTAATATTTTATGGGTTGGTATTAACTTGGTGGTTACCCTAATTTGTAATCTTTATAATGACTAAAACTTAACTTACATCCCTCGCATCTTAGATTCCTAGGCCAATTGCGTGCCTTTAATGAAATTCATCTCTCACCAAATGTCCTCTTTCAAGGAAGATAAGAAATCAATCTTCACACACTAACTGAGTCATGTGGAAATCTCAGAATCCCACTATTACGTTTCCAACTATGAGGACATAACAAATACCCACTTTCTATGTCCCTGTTCAATTCTGACACCAGCTGCCCACGTGGTGTCTAGCTCCTTGATCTGAGTCACCCAGAGGCCAGATCTCACAAGTTAAAGGACACTACCCTTCAGGCAGCCACGGCCACAAGAGCAGGAGCCCAATGATGACCTCACTTCTGACTTGCTGGCCACAAACTCAGGGTTTTCCCACTACTTCTTTAGGGTGCAAGCTTCAAGCTTGGGGGCTTCTCCTAGGCACCCTCACTTTCTTCTGCTGGCTCCCACTACTCCTTTGGGTTAGATAATTTGCTGGAATGACTCACAGAACTCCCATAAAGTACTATACTTACAAGTACAGATTTATCATAGCAAAAGGATACAAATCAGGATCAGCACAAAGAAGTGACACATGGGTTGAGATCTGGACGAGCTCCCAGTGCAAAGTTCCATGTCCCAAAAGGGCACACTACCCTCCCACGTGGATTGATGTCTTTATCCAACAAGGAAGCTCTTGGAACTTCCATGTCCAGAGCCTTTACTGGCTGCATTGCATAGTCATGATAGGGGCTTTGCTGAATATGCATAATTGATCAAATCATGCCCCTTCCCTTCCTGAGGTTACCTGACCAGGTGGTCTTCGTGGCTTGGCCATCCCCTACTCATTTGCACAAATCCTCAATTGTTGTCTGAAGGTTTAATTATGCAGGAAATTCCAAGGGTTCTGTCTCAGGAACCGAGGATGAAGATCAAATAGAGTGAATTGAGTTCTTTGTCTTACACCCCGGTAGCCCCTTAAATAATGCTGGTTGTTCCTTGTTGGCTATTCACACCTCAGCAGTTTCTGTCTTTGGAACAGCTGTATCTAGAGAAACCAAAATCTCTCCAGGCTTTGATATCTCATTACTTTGTTGGAGAGGAAGATTATGCTTTTATTGCTGTTTTCTTTCCAAAAAGATGTCCAAGTGATTAACACAGTAAACATATTTCTGATTTACCACAGTGTCTGCCCAAAAAATTCCAGATAACAGCTTCAGTAGCCTACAGTTTTCTTTGTTGTCATCCACCTGTGCCTGGGATTTTATATGCATTGGGGTCTAGGAGTACAGGAGTAGAATTCCTCAAAACTTTAGCACTTTATTACCTTTTCCAGGGTTCTGGGTACCTCGTATATTTTATTAATGGCCAAATGATTTATCTTTTTGTAAGTTCCAAAATCTTCTGCAATCTAAAATAAATCAACTTAATATTTTGCGTAGACAGGGACAAATGGAGTTTTGCATCTCACCCAAAGTAAGGAGGTAAACTAAAAAAATATGTGAAAAGAATAATAATAAAAAGAAGCATTTCCTCCTTCTCTGGTGTCCATAATTTCACTTGGAAAGATATTTATTTATATGAACAGGAAAGGGAAAGAGTGATGCTATTTATTTTTACTGTCATGTTGTTGATCTTTGGTAACTTTTAAAAGAAATGCTCTTTTCAAAAGTAAAACACACAATGATAAAGAAATCATAGGAAAGTCCTTGATGTTGACTTCATCAACAATGTGATGTATTAAGCATTTACTAATTATACCAGTGGGATCCTGGCTGGCGCAAGGGGTTTGTGCTTGGCTGGTAACAAAGGCCAGTGGTTTGAACCCACTCAGAGGTACCACGGAAGAAAAGGCCTGCAATCTGCTGCTGTAAGGATCACAGCCAAGAAAACTCCACAGAGCAGCTCTACTCTGCAACCCACGGGTTGCCATGAGTCAGAATCTGCTTGCCAACACAAGACGAGGACAACAATAACACCAATCATACTGGTAGCTGTCATTGGTCAAGCCCTCTGCTAGTGACTTATATTGATTAGCTCATTTAATTCTCACAACCCCATTTTTATTCCCATTTTATCAATGAGAAAACTGAGGCTTAAAGAGGTTAAGTAGTTTTCTAAGGTCACCAGATAGGAGGTGGTGGAGCCTGGACTTCAGACCTAGGCAAGCTAACTCCAAATTCTGCACAAGCCATCTCTGTGTTATATAGCGTCCACAATAGCCTCGTCTCTGCTTGTATTCTTTATTGTTACTCTTAATCCAAGATTCAGCTAAAATCACGAAGAGGAAGTTAGTTACAACAGGAATTCAAATTTCATATGGTTTGTAAACCAGCAGCGTGATCATTTGCATGAGGATAGTAGAAATATTTTCTCTAAAGTTCAGAGGGTTCCTAGGAGGTAGTTCCCAAATGTTATTGTCTTTTTTCTCTCCACAGTATGCCTTATTTATAAGGTGTTCAGATAAACTACAAAGGGGTCAGAGATTCCCTTTGGAGATTTAAGCAGCATTTTCTTTTTTAAATTTTTTTTTTTTTTTATTGTACTTCAGGTGAAGGCTTACAGAACAAATAGTTTCTCATGAAACAGTAGTACACATATTGTTTTATGACATTGGTTAACAACCCCACAACATGTCAACCCTCTAACTTCTCAACCTTTTTTTTTGGTGAAAATATACATAGCCAAAGATACACCATTTCAAAAATTTCTACATGCACAGTTCAGTGACATCGACTATGCTCTTCCAATTGTTAAGCAGCATTTTTAAGGGATAACATAAGTTGACCGTGCCTAGGCCTGCGTTTGTCCAGGTCGTCATAAAATGGATGATGCATCTTGGTCATTTTAGATCTTTTTAAGGGAGTAGGGGTGTGATTTGGCCATTAACTAAATTGTCTATGAAGTAATTCAAAATAATAGTGAAATCTTTCCTTCCTCTAAGTACCCTGGAGACTTTCTAACTCATGCAATGAATACTGTGTACCACCTGATCACAGCTATCGATGTCCACATCTCATCTCCCCTGAAGGGCTGTAAAACTTAGAGTGGGCAGAGCATGTTGCATTTGTACTATGTATGGTAGCTTTAGAACTTAGAAAGTTATGGGGGCCCGTCACATTTTTACTGGTTGGTACATCACCTATCTATGGTCACAAGTATGCTGTGTCACAAACAATCAGAAAACCTCAGTGCATTAAACAATAGACACTTGTTGTTGCTGTTGGGTTTATGGGTCAGCTGGCCAACTCTTGTGGCCTCAGCGGGGCTCACTCAGGAGTCTGTCATCAGCTGCGGGATGGGTGGGCTGCTCTGCTGATCTTGGCTGGGCTCTCTCACATGTTGGTTGTAGGCTAGTCTTGATGACCTCAGCTGGGACTACTGGGCTGTCCTCCATGAGGTGTCTCATCCTCCGGCATGCTAGCCCAGGCAGGGTCACTGGAGGTGGCAAGAGAGCAAGCAGAAATGCTGGAAGCCTCGTGGGTCTAAGTTTGGAATTGGCACCTTGTCATTTCTACTGTGTTCTATTGGCCAGAGCATGTCACAAACTCAGGCCAAATTAGAGAGTGGGGAAATGGGCTCCGTGTCTAGATGGGAAGAGATGCAAAGTCACACTACCATGGTTGTGGCTGTGAGGAGAGGTGATGAATAGGGGCCGTTTTTGAAATGAATCTGCCACAATTAGTGTAAGTAAGTAAAACCAAAAACCAAACCCCTTGCTGTTGAGCCAGTTCTGAGCTGCTCTTATTGTATTTTAGATGAAGGTTTACAGAACAAATAGTTTCTCATTAAACAGTTAGTACACATATTGTTTTATGACAATGGTTAACAACCCCACAACATGTCAACACTGTCCCTTCTCAACCTTGGGTTCCCTATTAACTATAAGGCTTTCTTGCCTGCAATCTTTACAAAAGCAGATCACCAGGCCTTTCTTCCATGGCTCTGCTGGGTGGGTTCAAACTATCAACTTTTAAGTTAGTAGTTGAGTGCAAACTGCTTGCTCTACCCAGGGACCGTAAGTAAACACGACGGAAAACCACGAGCTATTCCTAAGATTATCCCTCGTCTCCTGACTTTAGGCACCCAGAAGTCGTGTGGTGAAGTGGAGGGGAGGGGAGGGGAGCAGCTGCTTCAGGGTCCTTGCCTTTTGCACCGCCTGTCAGTTTGTGACGCTGTGGTGGCCTGCGTGTTGCTGTGATGCCGGAAGCTATGTCAAATACTAACAGGGTTACCCACGGTGGACTGGTTTCAGTGGAGCTTCCAGACTAAGACAGACTAGGAAGAAAGGCCTGGTGATCTATTTCCAAATATTAGTCAATGAAAACCCAATGGATCACATCAGAATATCACCCAATATAGGACCGGGCAGCACTGTGTTCTGTCACACGTGGGGTGGCCGTGAGTTGGAGCTGACTCAACAGCAGCTAACAACAACACTTTCCACAGCGGCTCAGCCATGAATGAGCCATGTTATCTCCTTCAGCGGTATCTCTCCTCCTCGAGGTTGTTGTAAGACTCCAGTAGGACAATGCACACTGCCGTGCTTTGTAAGGTATACACCTCAATGCGTGTGTGAACCGCCACTGCTAGTATTTCATGCAAGGTTGGAGAGCCTGCCCGCAGTTCTACTTATTGGACAGTCTGAGGAGCACCCACAAAGAATGTGGAAATCCCAGTAAACAATGTTTTTCTCCCTTTTTACTCTGAGGCTGTGCTTGATTCACCCTGAGAATCAGAGAAGGCTGTGTGCAGCGGCCGAGGCATGACGAAAGTCCCCTTGGAATGCAGTGAGGTTCTGTGACCCCACACTTGGAAGGGCAGATGTGTCCCTGCTCGGGGTGGCCCCCATGCCAAAGGAGGTGGCACACTGGACATGTGACTTCTGCTTTTGTCTCTGCTGGGAGGACTAATGGGCTCCTCAATTCATAACCTCCGGACTTCCTGACGTTGTGATGTCACAGTGTGATGGGGGTCTTCTGTCTTCCTGCTGCTTGGGGTGACTTCGTGGCTGTCGTTGAAGGGAGAAATAGTGCCCAACAAGGTGGACAACAGTGTCGTTTGGGGCGCTTGAGTGGATGGATTTTCCCCCTTTTGCGATGAAAATGGAGAACAGTTTTGCATACATGACTTGTAAGGAGTCTCCTACACTCCCCAGTGGTCTGGCCCTGTTTGTGAGTCAAATGTCAATGCAAATATTTGACAAATTTCCAGGAATGACATTAAGGTGAAAGGGGGATCACAATTGCTTTAACACGTGGGGGCGGCCCTCCTTGCCTGACCACGGTCTTGAACTCTTAGTAAGAAGCTGATGCCTTTCAGACAGATGTGTGGGCATTCATTGTACCTAAAATCTAAATCCCACGTGTCTGGGATTTAAAAAAAAAAAAAAAAAGCAGAAAAGAAAAGATCTAGCCAAGATAAAACATAAGAAGATGTCGGGGAGAATTTGTTGTTCTGGATTTCATTCTCCTCAAGTTTTATCCTGGCTTGTATAAATCCCAAACTCAGAATTACCTTGAATGGCATCGCACGTGGCACACGCCCTGACAACCTAGACTTTCTTCCGCCTTGGCACTGACTGAGCTCACACAATATATGAAGCCCAACCTGCCGATTGTTTGAAACCCAGCCAAACTCAGGGCTGCTCGGCCTTAACAGCGCTTGTTAACGCCTCTGAAACGGCCCTGCTTTTTTTCGGCTGCTCAGGTCAGATAGAAAAACCGGTTGGCTTTTCCTTTTGAATTCCCAAGCCACTTGCCTTTTCCTGGCCCCGCATCTCTCCCCTGCCCGGGAAAGGGGCTTGAGATTAGCTGGTGGCCTTGTAGAGACAAGTTCCCCCTCGTGGTTTCCTGGAGCACCACCATGTTGTCAGAATCTCTCTCTGAGGTCCCGTCAGTGGGGGCTCTGGGTGAGAGCCCTGCAGCTGGGCTATCTGGTCAACAGCAGCAACCACGCAATGGTAGGAAAGACAGCTCTGTCCTTTTTTCATTAAGTATATTTATAAACATACTGCACATGAAACATTTTTCCTTTCTTCACAGTGATGGATGATTATATGTCTATGAAATGTTTTCATTTATTTGGCGCCAGGGTAATCAAAATCAGTTGAAACTGTCCCACCGAAGGGAAAGAAAACAAGTAGGCGTGGGACAGCCTGTGCGGCTCCCTCCTGCTCTTCAAGGGTAGTTGCTGGCAGCAGGACTGGCTTCCCAAAGGAACACGCTCTTCAGCTGGTAATTGCTCCCAGCCCTGCTCGTGGCTGCCGTCCACGGAGCCTGCAGCTCTGCACAACTTGGAAAGCCGTCGCCTCCACTCTGGAAGCTGCGTGGGAGTGTCGAGCCAGCCTGTGCGTGACTCTGTTTAGGCGGAGAAAGCACTGGTCCCAGAAAACCTTTGTGAATGAAACGCTCTTGCTTTCATGTCTGCCCTGGCCAGGCTTCTGGGTCAGCCGTGTGATCTCCAACATCCTGTTTAAACTGGCGTTTTCCACTACACACAGACAAAACTATTTCTATTATAAGCTCCTGATGATTGTACAAAGACAAGCGACAGGGTTAGGTAGGGGAGAAGGGCTGACCTGTCTGTGAGAGAAACACAGAAAGCCCATGCCCACTTCCTTCATTGACAGGGTTCTTGGCAAACACAGTATTATTACTCTCCAAAGGCCACCGTTTTGGTGGGTTTCTCCAGCCTGAACCACAGGATGGTTCCTCTCACTTCTGGTCAATCTCTCCGCTTTCTAGTTTTCAACATTTTTGTTGTTGTTATTGACTCATGGTGACCTGCGTACAACAGGGAACGTGGCCTGGTTGTGCACCATTTTCACGATCATGGGTACGTTGAGGCTGTTGTTGTGGTCATTGTGTCAATGAACCTTGTGGGGGTCTCCCTTGTTTTCCCTGACCCTCTGCTTGACCAAACATGACGTTCTTTTCTAGTGACTGGTCTTTCCTGATGACGTGTGCAAAGATCTATTTATAAGCATGAAGGTCAAACCCTCGGTGGTTAAGGAACTATTTCCATGATCTCTAATCATCATCTTTCAAGGAATTAATTTGAACACTGGAACAGGGAAGAGACTTCCACTTCCTGAAAAGATGCAAGAACTTTTTAAGTGCATGAAGAGAATGTCTTTATAATTATTTTCTTATTAAAACAGGAAGAATTGTACTTGATGCTTTCGAAGCAGGCTCAGAAGGGAATGGCCCTCACTTCCTGGCTCCTAATTAGCATGCTGCAGAAGGACTTGGGGCGGGGGGGGCTGTTGAGAACAATTGACAGTCCACATGGCCAGTCTGAACTAGTGACACAGTGAAGTGATCTGTCACATTCCCAAAGCTCTGTAAAACAGTAGATATTTGGTAAATCAGAGTTTCTCTGTGGTAAAGACGGTTAACAGACTTGACTGCTAACTAAAAGGTTGGAGGTTTGAGCCCACCCAGAGGCACCTAGGAAGAAAGGCCTGGAGATCTACTTCCTAAAAATCAGCCATCGAAAACTTTGTGGAGCACAGTTCTACTCTGATACACATGGTGTTGCCAGAGTCAGCATTAACTATCTTTTTGGTTAAATCAGATCTAATAGCTTATAGTCAAGTTCTGAACTGGAGAGACTCAGGGAAAACTCATGTGGGCTTTGAGAGGAGGAAGAAGTAACTATACAGCACCTGCCAGCAGCTATTCTACCAAATACCAGGATGACATGAGTCTCACGGCCACCATCTTGCGGAGTTACGGTGGTATGTGTGAAGCCTCCAACCTTTCTAAAGATTCTAAAGCCCTCTGAGGTAAGACGGTGAATTAGGAAGACAAATAGGAGTATGGTGTTCACCCCAGGCTGGATGATCCCAATCTGACCCCAGTCTGAAATCTGCCTGCCCACTGGGGGACACCCTACATTTTTGCACATTTTTAGGTTGGGAGGAGGAGCAGTGATGGTTGCTTCCTGGGTGTGGCCGGCAGAATAACGACCCCGTAAGATGTCCATGTCCAAACCCAGAACCTGTGACTATGGTCACATCGCAAAGGGAACTTTGCAGATGTACTTAGGCTATAGATTTTGAGATGAGGCGATAATATCCCTGAAGGCCAAATCCAATCATATGAGCCCTTCAAGATGAAGAGGATAACTGTTGATATACTTCACCTACAAGGAGCATCAAATTTATGTCTGCAATGTCCCAAGTCTTGATTCTGGCATTTTTAATTATGCAATCCTAATAAAAATAATTCTATCAGAAATTTCTCTGCCTATATAGGAACAGACAGCTTTTTCTGAAGGGAGCAAGAGGCAAAGACCATCATTGAATAACCAATAGACATTCCTGTTTTTTTTTAGAAATTTCTATTTTTAGCTGTGAAATTGGAGGTGCCCAATTTCTAAAATTAAGTAAGGATGTGAATCTCAAATAACAAAGTGTATTGTTTAGCATATTTCAAATTGCTATTGCAGTGCTGGGGCAGTTTGAAAAGACAAATAGGAGAGTGGAGAAGGTTGTCCATAGTCCACGTTATCTTTCCATAATTGAAAATTAACTGCTTTAATTAAACCACATATTGGTTACACTTATGAAGAAAAGTGTGAGAAGGAACTCCTTTAGCCCAAGGAGAGGTTGAGTAATGGTGGGGTGGTGACTCTGATTTCAAGTGTTCAGCTCCTCATTTACTTGATGTGAAATCTGTTACAGCACCAAGAGAGGAACTGATTAATTCAGAACTGCGTAGCAACCAACTTCCTCCAGTGAGATACGATGACATCACCTCAAAGGTCCGCTAAGTGCAATTTTAAAACAGCCAATCATGTTGGCTGAGATGAAGTGAGAACAGCCAATCATTGCCTCCTTCCTCCACTGTGCCGCCTCCACTACCTCAGCCTTCAGCAAGAGTTAGGGTGAGGAAGGCCAGAGGCACTCAGCCAAATCTTACACAAATCCCTCAGATACCTTTTATCTCCGGATAAATAGATCATGTTAAGGATTTCTGTGACAGAAATGATTCTATACACGGCATAACTTTGATGTCTTTTTAGCTAATATTTTTCCCCCATAGACAGAGCCAACTGATTTATTTTAGGATGAGCATTTTCTGTTTTTATAGGTCTGTCTTCCATTTGAGTTAGAATCTTGTCTAAAATGTGAACAGCTTCTCGAATGTTAAGTAGGAACCGAGAGGAGTGTCTCTTAGAGTTCGGTTTAATCTGTAGAATTAACTTGTTTTGTTGGCCAGCAGGTTATATATTTCAAAAAGGCAACCAACTTATGTATGACTCCCACTTTATTAGTTCCCAACAGATTTTGAAACCTTCATTTCTGCCTGTAGCTTCTTCTGTGCTTAGCAAAAGACACTTACTTCCTTCCCCATCAACCATCTATCATTGTTACAGTAGAAGATTGAGTTTCTTTAAATATATACAAGACCTCAGATACTCATACATTCATCCACTCACCTACATTCAGAATCAGCTACATAATTTGGGGGGCCCAGGGAAAAATGAAAATGTGGGGTCCCAGGCTCAGAACCCATTAAGAATTTCAAGACAGCAGCACAGAGTATTAAACGATGCGTGGGATCCTTCCAAGCACAGGCCCCGTGCTACTGTCCAAGCTGAACACCCAGGAAGCTGGCCTTGACTGCACTGGTAATTGCTCTCATACATACACATTTCCTCCCAAGTACTAAGCAAAGAAGATTCTTAGAGCAATTGGGCTTTCACTTTGCGCTAAAGCTTTTCTTTCAGCCCAAGAGCAATATTCATAACTCAGTCATAATATGTTAGTCATGAAAACACTGCTTACTTAAATTAAGGTATCTATAACAAATACCTTCATATATATTTTTCTCTTGATCGTACGGACTCTTATTATCCCCAATTTGCCAATAAGCAAACAGGCTAAATGACTAATTTTTTTTCTGGTTATGTATGTACTATATAGAAAACTCAAAAAATATAGAGAAAAAGAAAATATTTACTACTCATTAGAAATAAATAAAAAAACAAAGAAAACAACAACAAACCCATTGCCATCGAGTCAATTCTTACTCATAGTGACCCTATAGGACAGAGTAGAACCGCCCCCATAGGGTTTCCAAGGAGCGCCTGGTGGATTCGAACTGCCAACATTTTGGTTAGCAGCTGAGCTCTTAACCACTGCACCACCAGGGCTCCCAATTAAAAATAACCCCTAGTAAGTTTTGGTACATATTCTTATATTCCTCTATAGATTTTTGTGTAAGAAATTATATAGTTTCTTGCGTGTTTTCTTGTCTGAGCTGGGATCATATCATAATACTGCATAATAGTCTTTTTTTTTTCACTTAGTAATATGACCCGCACCTTTTCCTTATTATTAAATATTCTTATAAAACATTATTATTAATAGCTACATAGAAGTGCATCGTGGTTGGTAACAAATCAGGTGAGAAATAAACAGAAATGACGGCATAATTACTGTTAATTCTTTTTCATAGCATGACTTCTTTACTCCTCACAACTGCTCGATAAGCTCCATTTTATATTCCCATTTATCATCTCCATTTTACAGGTAAAGAAGCTGAGGCTCCGTGAATTTTAATAATTCACTGTAAGTCACAGCTGTTAATGCAAAGCTGGAATCTGGACCGAGCTCGTGTGAATTCAGAACTTGTTCTCAAAACCATTGTGCAATGACAAGGATTCCTGATTTATCTCTTTTTTTCTGGAGATAAATGGAGGAAATATTGAAGTTGTCAAGAATCTCATTTTGCTTGGATCTACAATTAACACCCTGAAGCAGCAGTCAAGCAATCAAATGGCGTATTGCACTGGGCAAATCTACTGCAAAAGACCTCTTTAAAGTGTTAAAAAACAAAGACGTCATTTTGAGGACGAAGGTTCTCCTGACCCAGACCATGGTGTTTTCAATTGTTTCGTGTGCATGTGAAAGCTGGACAGTGAATAAGGAAGACCAAAGAAGGATTGGTGCCTTAGAATTATGGTGTTGGTGAAGAACATTGAATATACTATGGGCTGCCAGAAGAACAAACAAATCTGTCTTGGAAGAAGTACAGCCAGAATGCTCCTTGGAAGGAGACGGTGAGACTTTGTCTCCCATACTTCAGACACGTTATTAGGAGGGACCTGTCCCTGGAGAAGGACACCATGCTTGGTAAAGTAGAGGGTCAGCAAAAAAGAAGAAGACCCTCGATGAGATGGGTTGACACAGTGGCTGCAACAATGGGCTCAAACATAGCAAGGATTGTGAGGATGGCACAGGACTGGCAGTGTTTTGTTCTGTTGTACGTGGGGTCACTATGAGTTGGAACCTACTCGATGGCACCTAACAACAACAGTTCTGGAGAAATTCCTTACAGTGAGCACATCATTTAGCGCCTTGGAGTCTGCGAGGCCACGGCGAAGTTTCTCTGTAATTTGGGAAGGGCAGCCAGGAGAGCCGGCAGAACCAAGAGAGGGGTCAGAGGACACCGACAAGCAGCGATGACAAGCGGTGAAGTTTCACTCTAGACATTATTCTCTGGTTAATGGAAGTCCTTCTGGTCACTGACAGTGACTTCTCACATCAGCACAAGCTAGCAAAGATGGTTGTATGCTTACAAAAAACAAACGCTGGACTTCATTTTTCTTTAGGGAGTGGAAAGTGGGAGTTGTCACTTAGGGGATACTGAGTTTCTGTTAATGGGGTGGAATGATCTGAAAATGGACGGTGGTGATGGTTGCACAACATGATGAACATAATCAGTGTCACTGAATGCCCATGAAAAAACTGTTGAGTTGGCAAATGTTTTGTTAGATTTTTTTTTACCACAATCAAACATTTAAGAAAATGGAAACAATAAAAAATGCAGGCTTGGGGGATGGATTGAGTCCCATCTTTAAGAAAGCAGCATTTGGGATTTATTCCGAAGCCATTTGTCTGTCATGCTGCATATTTCTAAGTGACAATTCAGAATAATTTAAGCAAAAAAATAAAATGATTTTCCTTAAAGTCTCCGGTGAGAGCACCTGAGAGGGATTGCTCTCCCTGGTGTGGTGTTTTTACCCTGTGCACTGAGCCCCCTCGCATTTAGTGACTTTTTCCCTGACGTTTTGAGTTCCAGGAGCTGGTCCCACAGGGGACTGGAGAAGACTCCTGGCATACACAATCGATCTGAAGAATTTCATGATGAAGAACAGGCTACTCCCTGCTTCATCTTGACTATAGAAGGATCCCTCAAAAGGGAAGGCGATTAGGGGCTGGGCTAGTTTCCTGTGACTGGTGGAACAAATTACCTCAAATCTGGTGGCTTAAATTTATGGTCTCACAGTTCTGGAGGCCATATGTCCAAAGCCCAGGTGTCAGCAGGGCGGCATTCCCTCTGAAGGTTCGAGGGAAGGTCCTTTTCTGCCTCTTTTCCTGCATCTGTGGCTCCAGCGTCCCTTGGCTTGTAGCAGCATCACTTCATTCTCCTCTGTGTCTGTGTCTCCTCCTCTTCTGTCTCCTCTAAGGACCCTTGTCATTGGATTTAGGGCCCACCACAGTGATCCGGGATGATCTCACCTTGAAATCCTTAACCTGCTAAAATCCTGTTTCCAAATAACATCACATTCACAGGTTCTGGGGGTGAGGACACTGAAATATCTTTTGGGCGCCACTGGTGGTGGAGTGGTTAAGCATGTGGATGCCAATCAAAAAGTTGGCAGTTTAAATCCACCAGCCGCTCCCTGGAAACCCTATGGGGCAGTTCTACTCAATGGCAATGGGTGTTATTCGACCGACTACAGTGAGGGAAGCTTAGGCGTTGACCTGGCCCCCAGAAAGGGCTGCAGAGTCCTGGGTTTAGACCTCGATTAGGGTCTCCTTCCCTGGGAAGGAAGGAGGAGCTCAGAGCAAAAGGGCTGTGTAGGTTACACAGGCAGAGAGGGTTGAGACAGATTCCACGTTCTAGATTCAGCAAAATGGATGTCTGTGGACCCCAAAAGCGTATGGGAACAGATGAAAGGCAGGACGCCATACCTGCCGGGGTCCAGCAGATAGAGGCCACCCACCTGTGTGGCAAGAGAGACCTAGTGCCAGGTGGGGTGACAGTCACCTTAGCAAAGTCAGCCGGGGACAGAATGTTACTAAAGACCCAGATCTCACTTTGCCCATCCCACTGCTTGGCACGGCACAGCCCTCAGAACTAAGCGTCAATCCAGGAAAGAAGGCACTGCTCAATTGGAGAAGATGAATTTCCCATCCCAGTGGAAGAATAGAGCCAAAACAGAAATTGGAGGTATTAGTTATGGATTGAATTATGTCCCGAAAAATGATATGTTGAAGTCCTAACCCCTGGTACCTGTGAATGTGACCTTGTTTGGAAATAGGATCTTTGAAGATGTCATCAGTTAACATGGGGTCATCCTGGAGTAGTTGTTGTTAGATGCTGTGGAGTTGGTTCCGACTCATAGCGACCCTATGTACAACAGAACAAAACACTGCCCTGTCCTGTGCCAGCCCCACAATAGTTGTTATGCTTGAGCCCATTGTTACATCCTTTAAAAGAGGAGAAGAGACACAGACAGAGGGAAGACAGCCTGTGAAAACAGAGAGACAGATTGGAGTGATACACCTACAAGTCCAAGACCGTCAAGGATCATGATGTCTCCAGAAACTAGGACAGAAGCATGGAGCAGATTCTCCCTCAGAGCCCTTAGAAGGAATGAACCCGGCTGACATTCAGAATTTAGAGCCCATCCTCCAACACAGTGAGACAATAAATGCCTGTTCTTATATGCCACCCATTATGAGGTGCAGTACTTTGTTACCACATTGCTTTTCCTATACACCGACGCTGGCGATCTCGAGATTCATACCTGGTCTTCACATATTTCTTAGTAAATGCCAGGCAGTTATGGCATGGTGAGCAGTGTAGAGGCTGTCCTGAGAACACTCCGAGGGGCCTCAATTGCTGGACTGGGGATCTGGGAAGACTCCCCACACCTGGAAGAAAGTAGGCGGAAACTGGGGGAAGGAGGGTGAAGCTGAGGAATGAAGATCCTAGGCAGAGAGGAAGCCTAGAGAAAAAGAAAAGCTTGGGGGAGTTGGAGCAACTAAAACAGATTCCTTATGGCTGGAGAATAGAATACGGGGCCCTGAGCACACAGGTGAGCTTGCTGGCTGGCAGCCTGAGCCTCCTGCTAGATATCAGAATTCATACCTTAGCCAAGGGCACTGGGGAACCACTGAAGGGTGCTGAGCTGGGAGAAGCATGATCACGCCAGCCTTTTGAGAAGAGTGAAGCATGCAGGTAAATTAGAGGTGGGGTCAGGGCCTGGGCAGCTGAAGGATTCTCATGAGAAGTCAGAATGGCTAGAGTTAGGGTGGTGGCAGGGGCTTGGATCACAATATATTTTGTTGTGGTTGTTAGCTACTGTGGGGTTGGCCCCGACTCATGGTGACCCCATACACCATGGAACAAAATACTGCCTGGTCTGGCACCATCCCCATGATGGGTCGCAGATCAGATTGCTGTGATCCATTGGGTTTTCACTGGCTGATTTTCAGAAGTAGATCTCTGAACTTTTCTTCCTAGTCTGTCTTAGTCT